>OX456524.1:70181398-70676398 GCA_949748255.1 Eustalomyia histrio | reverse complement strand
AAAACTGTTGGCCAATCCCATCATTTTGGGGTTGGCAAAGCATTAATTTCATCATTGAAAAAACACTTTTTGATTGTTTCCCCAATACTTTGCCAACGTTTTAAAATTATAATTTTGGGGCTGGCAAAGCACTCAATTTACTATCCCAAAAGCACTTTAGACCAGGCCCAGTACGGTGTTAAAATTATGGGGTTGGCAAAGCACTATTATTTTTAAAAAATTTTTGCTCCGCCAACGCTGGCACCACCGGTAAAAGCACTGGGCTAACGCTCTGCCGTTTGTACTTTTCTGGCTGGGACTCTATTAAATTTTTTCATATATTTATATCAGCTCAGATATAATTTTGTACAGTTATATTGAATGTGATCAAATTGTATTGCGCCAATATTTTTTTTTTATATTCGGTAATGACATGAAGATATAAAATATGTAAATAAAACTACAGCTTTTGCAACTATAATTCAGAAAAAAAATTATAATATATTAGTTTGAACTTCAGATCGCATCAACTGATATTTACAAAATGTCGACTGCTAATCATAAAATAAATTTTTTTAAAAGCATGAAATTTTCAAACAATTAAAACTCACTAGAATTAAAAATTCCATTATTCAAACACTTCAATCAGGTGACAACTATATAAGAATATCATTTACAATTGATATATTCTGAATTACAATTGATATTTCTTAACACCAGTTGATGTTTTCTAAATTTCAATTGTAATATTTTCTTAATATCAAATGATATTTTCGGAATCTTAATTTTTCTGAATTTCAAATGGTATACTGAACAATAAATGCTATTTTTCAATTTCAAATAGTAAATCTGTATTTCAATTGATAATTTCCGAATTTCAAATTCCAATAGACATTTTTTTAATTAGTTTTGCAAAAGGGGTATGTATTACCATTACCTTTTTGAGAATACTTTATATTTAATTAAGCGAGATCAGTCATATTACTCATACGCTCCGTGTATTGTTTCGAAAGTTCTTTTAAACCTTAGAAACTATGTGAAAGCGAATTGTTTTTTTTTTAAACGGCAGTCAATATCAATTGAAAGGTGGACTTATAATTATAAGGGCGTGTCATGGCAGTTAATAATTTTCACATCATATTTAATTTACCAGAGATTTTTTAAAACTCTACAAAATAATGTTAAAAACAAAATTTTAAATGATGTCTATGTTATATTTTAATTAAATACTAAAATTTAATTAAAGTAATATTTCAATTAAAATCTATAAAACAAAAAAGAAAAAGCACCCACCACTTAAATGTTTTTATGTGAATGTATTTGTGAACAAAATCTGTTTTTTAGTATTTTTTACATCATCATGATTTTATAAATTACATGCAGCCATCGATGAATGTTTACATTCATCTCGAGTTGTCAACTTGAAAAGAAGTAATTTTCATCATCATTTCTCATTTCGATAACTTTGACTGAATTCTTTTATTGACCATAGTTTTGTACTCCAACCACCACCCATTACTGTAAATAATATTTCACAGTTATTTTTTCAGAGTTCATCATATAAAAATTATAAATATGAGGATTTCGATGCCAAGTGTCTAGCTAAAAAAAAGTGTATCATATCAATGTCGAACTGTATTATTATATATTATACGAATAAAAATTAAAAAAAAAAACTTTAAATTTTTCCAAAAGTTGGTGAAGTAGGCGTGGCTAAGTTTGGAAAGTGCTAAAAATGTGAATTTTTTTTTAAATTTATTTCAAAATTTTTAGGGTAATACGAGGGCGGATCAATAAATCCGTGACTTTTCGAATTAAACACAGTAGTTTTTGCAAAAAAAAATTATTTTCCAACATCTTATTTTAACTCAATACAGGATTGATATGGATTTTTCGAGGTCCATAAAATAGGCATTTGTTTGATCAATAAGTTCATCGTTGGAGCTAAATCTCTTTCCACTGAGCCATTTCTTTATGTTTGAAAATAGGAAATAGTCACTGAAGGCTAAGTCCGGTAAGGTACCAATTCGTAGCCCAATTCATGGAATTTTGCCATTGAGAGAACACACGTGTGCATCATCTTGATGAAAAATAACTTTTTTCTTGACCATATGGGGTCGTTTTTTTTTAAATCCTCGTTAAATCGGTCCAATAAGTTGGCATAATATTCGCAGTTTATTGTTTTTCCCTTTTAAAGGTTATCGATGTGGATTATCCCGCGTGCATACCAAAAACCTATTGCCATCACCTTATTGGTCGATAAACGTAAGTCAGTAAACCACTTTTTTGCCACTAAAATCGGTGGTGCAGAGTCCCCATAGTATTTATCAAGCTATTCCTTGGTTTGATTGACGTTTTTTTTTGCAAAAACTAATGTTTAATGAGCATTCGAAATTCACTTTTTTCCATTTTTAAGAAAATCCACGAGGTTGTATGTTTTAAACAGCTGTTAAACACAAAGTAAATGACGGAACTTGCTCAATATTGACAGTAGTCTGTTAACAGGTGGTACTTGATGGAAGCAGTGTTGCATTTCATATTACTACGAAGGAAGTTCGAAAAGTCACGGACTTATTGATCCGCCCTCGTAGATCACTACTCAGCTTATCTAAAAATGAGTTCATTTGTTTTACTTATAAAAATAGGACAGATGCTTTTTTTATTACTTGACTTCTTTTTGAATAATATATTCGTTAGAGTATTCAAAAAACCGGCCTTTGGAAAAAAAACCGGTTTCGGTTTTCTTCGAAAACTCGAATTTTAAAAAAACCGGTTTCGGTTTTGGTTTTTGCAGAAAAAACCGGTCAACCGGTTTTTTCGTTTTTTTTTTTTAATTTGAATAAAAAGCTTATATAAACTGTTAATTATTTTTATTACAAACAAAAAAAAGATATTTAATATATAAAGTAATAAAAATAAAAAAGACATTCTTTAAATTTAATTTCATTTTTTATTGTATTTCATTTCAACATTTTATTTATTGGTTTTAATTTATTTTAATATATCTTAAAAATTCATATCAAATGAATAGAGATCATTAAGTTTGTAAATTGGGTAAAATTAGGTACCTTAGTAATTTGAACGTTTAAAACGTTTGACATTAAATAAGCTTTTTTAATATTACATTTTAAACATGTAAAAAGATAATCTATTTTTCACTTCTAAAATAATATTTTAGAAATTATATGCAATTTAAATGTTTCGTTTTAAGACTATTTTTTGTTTGCTTTGATAAAGCTAGAAGTGGAAAATACTCTTTCACTAATTGAAGATGTTGGACAAATAGTCAAAAGACAATTATATAAATTGTCCAACTTTTCAGTTCTCTTGTCGCATTTATCAAGATATATGAAATCATCATATGTGACCTTCTGCGAGAAAAGCGACCTAGTGTGTCAAAAAACGGGCTTGGACTTAAGAGTGGATTCTGGTACCTAAAAGGGTGTAGAATAAGATGAAATGAGTAAGATTTCTGATAAAAATTTATTTACCCCATAAAAACGTACAAAACAAACTTGGGAAAATCAATAAAAATTACAAAAACATTAAAATTTTACTTTTTTGATATTTTTAGTTTTAAATTTTTTTTAAATTGTCACTCTAAAAGCGAAAAAATACGTCACCACATAGGTAAGCCGTCACCAAAGTCGGCACCCAATCATAACTAACCATACCAAATCGCATCTCCCAACTGAAGGTGTGTTCACAGTGATAATGCGTTATGAAACTTTAAATGCATTTTTCTCAAAACTTAATTTTCACATACTAGGTCCCTTTTCTCGCAGAAGGTTACATATAATGATGAATGATTTTGTAGTCTCATTTTTAGGATTTTGAATACTGTTTATTGTGTTATTTAGATTAGAAATTAAACTATTTGAATTTGGAATCTATCGGACTTACATCTAAATCTTCATAACCAAACAAACGATTGTAAAAGTGTTCGGAAAAAATAAAAGAGACCAAGTAATCCAGTTGGGGATGTAATTAAAAAACCGGTTAACCGAACAAAAAAGATTAGTTTTCGGTTTTCTTCGAATTTACAAAATATTCGAAACCGATCGGTTTAAAAAAAAAGAAACCGGTTGACCGGTTTTCGGTTTCGGTTTTTGAATACTCTAATATTCGTTCAATATTGTCTACCTCAAGTAATCAATGAATATCGTATTTATCCTACGTACGCACAGGTTATCGTCAGCCTAATCATTATATTTATAAAGTATTTCAATAACATTATAAAGCTTTTGCTCTGAGTGTAGTGTGGTGGTATTTTATTAAAACAAACCCGAAGAAAAAAAATCATCAAACCAAATCTCTTTCCAGCGAGCATTATTTTGAGGCCTAAAAACAGGTAGAAATCGCTGGGAGCCAAATCTGGCGAATATGGTGGGTGCAGAAGCAATTGAAAGTGTAATTCTTGCAACGACTTCTGACACGGCGAATTGTGTTGGTGAACAACAAACGCAGCACCCATTTCTAAAACAGCATTCTCTTGGGCAAATTCCATGCAAAATAAAACCAACACGTTCCTTTGATATATTTAAGGTATTAGCAATCTCCAGTACTTTCACTTAACGGTCTGCCAAAACGATTTTGTGAACTTTTATGATGTTTTCCCTCTTTTGGGCGACCAGTTATCAAGCCAAATTTTTCTTGAACGCTATTTTTCCCCAATAATAAATCAACACAAAAAATTGCTTAGAATCTATTGTTTTCAAAATCGCAAAAGTAGCGTCGCTAAAATAGCTGTAACTTTTTCACTAATGAACATTTCTAGCACTTTTTTAATTTCATTTATTTATAATAAGTACTGTACTATTGTAAAAATAAATTACAAGTGGGTTTAATTAGGCAAAGTAGTCTAATTTTTGGAAAAATTTAAAAACTTTTTCCAATTTTTATTTGTATCATAAATATTGTATGTTTGTCATTGATACTGTATACTTTTTCCTGCAGAAGGACATTTGCTATGGAAACATATATATGTTTACTAGGGTGGATCGAGTTCGGACTTTGGAGGAATTTTGCTTAAGGCTGAGGTACACAAGTTGTAGATAGATGTAAAAAATTTTTTAGAAAAGTTCCAGCCATCCAGTAATTAATCATCGACCTGAAATTAGTATTAAAAAATCTAAAATATTCGGAAAAGTGTTAAATCTTTTCAAAAAGGGAATTCATTACGAAATATATTTTATTAATGAGACCGGATAAGATTTATGGTCTGCACAGACGATTTAAAGTTCAAACAACAATTCGCTGTAGGAACTGTAAATTATGTCCGAACGAAATTAATATTGTTTTTTAATTAATAATGCAAAAATAAGATATATTTTTCGTGAAAAAATTGCTTTCGAAAATAAAATTTGCACTTTCTTGGAAAACTTTAGACTTTTACATTAATTCTCATTTTGCTAAAACTTTCGATAAATAAGTTTTACATCTATCCACCCACAACTTTTCTATTTTTGTCCAAAACAAAACCCTGAATTTGATCCATACTTATGTACATATACTGTTATATGACTACCGCTATATTTATGTACACTAGTGTGGACCGAATATCATAAAGGATCGATTTTTTAAAGGAATAATTTCTGAATATTAATTGGAACTAAAAACTATAACCTGTTTGCTTTTAAAAAACGAAAAATAAAAAATTAAATTGCTTGAAAAGCACTCAGTTTTCTATAAAGATTACCAAACAAATTCTAAATAATAATTTTGTACAGTTTTTACTATGTATCGCTTTTAACCGAAGCAACGCACTGGAATAAATTGAAATAGTCGTTCAGTTGTGTTACCCAGCAAAACCACACATTACCAAATAATGTGTAAAGCAATGTATAGACATAGGGGTCGATGGATTACTTTACTCTTTACTTTATTGATGAATTTTACGGGCGATGAGCCTTAAAGTAATGTATATACCCATTACTTTATAGGTGATAATCTAAGGGGTTACTTATATGGTTACGAGAATGGAAAAAGTAATGTGTCTAAAAATAGATTTTTAAAAAAATTATTACAAATATTTTATTTAAATTATTTGTAATTAAAAACAATGTCGTCAAGATGGGAATCGAACCAGGGAAATATGGTTGCCAGCCAAGAACTCTACCCACTGAGCTATCGACGCATATAGTATTTAATTGCTTTAAACTTAAATGAATTGTTGCGCTTTGGTTTTTTCCTAGTGTTATCAAAACAAACATACATTACCCTTTGGCTTACAAACAAAAAACACAAAGTAATGTATCTAAAAATAGATTTTCAAAAATATTTCAATTATTACTTTACATTTATAAATCATATATTACGTAATCAATAATGAGTAACTTATTACTTTATGCTTGCAAATATTGAAAAAGGTAACGAGCTATCATAACAAGGTAACGCATGAGAATATTGCACCCATTATCAAAGTTTTGCTGGGTATCTCAACGAGCATATTGTAGAAAATGTCATGGCCAAGATGCATCGTCTCACAACACTATTCGTCGTTAAGTGTCCAATTTTGTCGAGCACGGGACAGTGGGACACGCAATATGATCCAATGAACTAGTTGAAGCAATAAGAGGGAGTGTTGAGAGTTGATTGATGTTACATTTAAAGAGTGGTCTAAATTAATTGATTAGGACCAAGTTAAAGAAAAATATCACACATATTGAAAGTGGTTGTTTTTTTAGTTATTGTTTTAAATACTGATAAATGCTGTACTATTTCATGCACACATTGTCGTAATCCAATTTTGTACATTAATTTTCTCATTCCATGTCAAACCGCACAGAAAACTGTTTATTTCGGATTTGTCATCTCCGATTTTAATGAAATTGCCAAAAATATTGTAAATGAGTAGTGTTTATCATATCATTAACCTTTCGACCCCAAACACTTTGGGTTTTCAAAATATGACGGCATGAAAATTGGCAAGATTGTCAAAATATGTATAAAGTGTCCATACAAAGTCGCCCATAACTTCTAAACTTTTCCTATTGGTACCATTTTAAAGGTGAAAACATTACCTTCAAAGTTGCGTCCTAAAATTAATGTTCAAAGACCTATATCTCAAAATCCTATTATTTTAAAAATTCCGAAAAAAAATATATATAAAAAACTAAGATCTCTCTACATTTTTGGCAAAATTTTAAGTTGGAGACTCATTTTGTTCCAGAGTTTTGAAGAAAAACGTGATCGTAAGCAAATTTTCGTCGACAAGTTCATATGATAACCACTACCCATTTACAATATTTGTGGCGAATTTTATTAAAATTGGAGATGACAAATTCGAGTTGTTGTGGTTAAAGATCTATGTGTTATTTTTGATACTAAATTACTATTTATCAATCATATTGATTTTATTAAGGCAAAGAGAAAACAAAGAAAAAAATGGCAATCAACAAGATCACCCTTTGATAAAACAATCCTTAACAAACTAACCAAGGAATTAAAGGATCTTTTGAAAAAGTACAAACAGGATAAACTGAAAAGTTATCTTGAAAACCTTGATTTAACCAAGACAACAAACTACTCATTATGGAAAGCCACAAGAACAATTAACAATGCTATTATTCATCAACCGCCAATCCAAAAACCTGACTTAACGTGAGCCAGAAATCAAAACGAAAAGGCTCAAGTATTAGCTGATCATTTTTACAGAACTTTCTCTAATGAAATGGACAAACAAAATATTACTCTGCCAAATATCATTTCATCCACAAACTGCCACATCAAAAACGTTTCTCTACATGAAGTTAAAACTACTATTAAAACAAGAATTGATGTTAAAAAATCCCCTGGATATGACAGAGTAACGGGCAAACTATTAAAAGAACTACCAATAAAGGGACTTATCTACATAAGAAATATCTTTAACGTTATAATAGCAATGAAATATTTTCCTAAAGTATGGAAAGTTGCAGAAATAATCGCTATTGCAAAGCCCAACAAGGACGCCACAAGGGCTACTTCATACAGGCCAATAAGTCTATTACCACTTTTATCTAAATTATTCGAAAAACTTATTTTTGATAGACTAGAACCAATACTTATAGAAAGAAATCTTATACCAGCGCATCAGTTTGGTTTTAGACACATGCACTCTACGATCCAACAAATACATAGAGTAACTAAAAAAATCTCTTCTGAAATTGATAAGAAAAATTTTTGCGTGGCCACGTATCTTGATGTAGCGAAAGCGTTTGACAGTGTGTGGCATGCTGGCCTACTTTATAAATTGAAAAAAAATCTGCCAATGGACTTTTTTCTTATTCTACAAAGTTATTTAACTGACAGGCACTTTTATGTTAAATATAAAGATGAATGCTCAAGCATAATTAAAATGGAAGCGGGAGTTCCGCAAGGTAGTGTCCTTGGCCCTATCCTATACCTTCTGTACACAGCAGACATTCCTACTCCAACAAGAAACACAGATATGATTGCAACATTTGCAGACGACACTATCCTTTTGTCATCAAATAAAGATATAACTTTGGCCATATCAAACCTTCAACAATTGCTGGACAATACTCTAAACTGGTTTAAAACCTGGGGCATTTTAGTAAATAGTGAAAAAACAGTACAAGTGACTTACACAAATAGGAAGATAAGTGATCATTAAGCAATTACGTTAAACAACACTCCGATTCAAAATGATAATAAAGCTAAATATCTTGGCATGATAATCGACTCTAAATTAATCTGGAAAGATCATATCATCCGTAAAAAAAACGAAGTAAAGTACAAATTTGGACAACTTTATTGGCTCTTAGGAAAGGATTCAACTTTATCCTTACAAAACAAATTGCTTATATACAAAACAATAATAGCTCCTATTTCGAAATATGGCGCAGAGCTCTGGGGTACTGCAAGCAACTCTAATATAAAAATCATCCAACGAGTTCAATCAAAAATACTGAGAACTATTATAAACGCCGAATGGTACATATCCAATGAAAATATACATCGTGATCTTAACGTCAGCACAGTCCAAGAAGTCATAAGGAATTCCAGCTTAAAACATACATTTAAACTTACAACTCATTCTAACAATGAAATTAGACAACTTCCCTATAACGAGCTCTCAGGTTCAGGAAGACTTAAGCGATGCACTCCATCGGAGCTATTTGTCCGATTCTTATAAATTGATAATTTGGCAAAATATATTTTATATAATTTAATATAAATGTTTACTTACACTAAATATAAGTTATCTTAAGTGTTGATTTAAGTTAATTAATACCCAAACCTCAAAACTAATTACTAATTGTCATATAAAGACAGATGTAAATAAAATGGGATGTTTAAAAAAAAAAAAAATATTGATTTTATAACATCTAAAGCTTATTCAATGTTGGGATTCATTATAAGGAACTCAAATGAATTTAAAGATTCATTAACTCTTAAATCCCTATATGTTTCATTTGTTAGAAGACAATTATAATATTGTTCTCTAATTTGGAACCCTTATTTTGCTACTAATAATAAAATAGAATTTAAAGAATTCAGAAACTGTTTACCAAATTAACATTTGGGAAATTGAACTGGTGTGAGAGTATGCCTTGTATGACATAGGACGTAAATATTAAGGAATACAATCTTTAAGTGATCATAGATCTTTATTTTCATTAATTTGTATACTTTCAAATCATATTAAATATAAAGAGTTATCTGATATTGTAAAATTATATGTTTCTCCTTGTAGTTTACGTCATGGACATCTTTTCTATAAGGATTTTTACAGAACTATTTATGGTATTAATGAATCAATATAGATGTCTAAAATTGTGTAATAGTTTTTCACCATTTTTCACAGTATTTTTTTTTTATTTAATATATTTTGTACATACATATAAGTATGTTAGATGTTAATCAGTAGACCTACATAAAGTAATGACGATATAAAATATGGCTCACCCTGTATATATATATATATTTCTACTTTGTCCCACAATAAAATTTGATTTTCAGCCCACTCTAAAATACATACAGATTGTAAACAAACAAAGGGGTCATACACGAGTTTTAATTACACAAATGTAATGTACATAACAGAAAATATATAGTAAATTAAAAAATGTTTTAGTTACTTATTACTACATTTTAGTAAATATAATTAGTTTAATGAGATTTAATTTTATGGAATGATACTGACAAACAACTTTGAAATATTACAAATTACAATTGTTTTCAACAGAACAAATTTAAATACTTCTTTACTGAAAAAAACACAACCAAAGTTAGGATTCAATATTTTAATATTCTCTTTATATTTTCAATAAATATCTCTACAGTGAACAATATTAATTAATGATGATTTAATGAGATAATACCGATTCTATTACGGTAAAATTCAAATTATTTAACAAAATTTATTAACAAAATCATACATTTTATCTTGTACACTTTTACACAATTATTATACGAAAATGGTGTATATATTTTAATCATCATGAATATATTAGCAACATAAATTATGAATAAAATGTTCGAAAAATAGCAAGTACGTAAAAACAAAACTTAAACACGTGTTAAGGCTTAAAACATCATCTTAAATGTGTGTTCAACACACACACACACACACACACTACTGACTGATATTATTAGTTTGTATTGAGTTGAGTATTTGGTAAAGTGAAACATACCCAAAGGACTTTTTAACTATGAAGGCAGTCTTCTACTGAAAAAGGACTTTTGTATCAACATACCGAACGTACGCCTTTGACGACTAATGTTGTTCTTTTGATATGTATATTTTCTTTTTGTTATTGTAACTTTTTTCGGTTGGCCACTTTGGTTGACTACTGCCTTTATTATTTGCTGACTTTGCACAATGGGTGGAAGATTTCTTTTATTGTTTTTTTTTTTTCCAAGAAAGCAAATTTTACAATTGGTAGGATTGGTCGAAATTGAACTCATTAACCCTCTAATTATTTATAGAAAGTTTATATACAGGTTGGTTAAAAAGTTCCTGCGCTCACCAAGAGATGGCACTGCTAGCTCCAAACTTTTTTTTTCTCAAGTTGGTATGACTGTCCTGAGAACACATGCAAAGTTGCAAGTCATTCTGTCAATTCTTCCTTTGTTTACAAGCCATTTGAAGTTGACGTGTCATTGATTTTTTTTAATATGGAAAAAGTTGAATATCGTGCAGTCATTAGATTCTTTGTTTTGAAGGGTTTAAAAGCAAAGGAAATTTATGAACAATTGTTAGAAGTGTATAAGGAGTCCTCACCTTCAAAACGCACCGATGAATTTTGGGCTGGAGAATTAAATGTGGCCGTACCAGCCTTGAAGACGATCCACGCGAAGGACGACCAAAAACTGCAACCACAGCAGAAATCATTGAGCAGATACATAATATGGTTAGTGAAGATCCATACGCATCTCAGACGAACGAGTACTCCATATTTTACATGAAGAATTACGTATGAAAAAACTGTTTGGAAAGTTAGTGCCGCACACATTAACAATTCAACAAAAACTGGATCGAAAACAAATTTCTCAGCGTAATTTGGAGCGTTTTAAGCCGAATAAAACCAACTTCTTGCGTCGTTTTATAACTATGGATGAGACTTGAATCTACCACCATGATCCTAAATTGAAACAAGAACGTTTACAGTGGACTGAAGCTGGTTGTTCAGCTCCAAAGCAGGTGAAGTCACAACGATCAGCAAAGAAGGTTATGGCATCAGTTTTTTGGGATGTAAAAGGAGTTTTTTTGATTGATTATCTTTAGAAAGGTAAAACAATCAACTCTGAATATTATTTCAGCCTTTTGGATCAGCTGGATGAAAAAATTGTGAGAAAAGACCTGGTTTAAAGAAGAAAAAAATCATTTTTCATCAAGACAATGCACCTGCTCACAAAAGTGTTTTGACGATGGCTAAATTCAAAGAATTACAGTACGAATTGCTTGAACATCCACCGTATTCACCAGATTTGGCTCCCAGTGACTAATATCTCTTCAGAAATCTCAAACAATTCCTTCGTGGAAAGCATTTTTCGTCGAATGATTAGGCCATAGCAGCCGTAGACGGTTATTTTGCAGAGCTTCCGGAAAGCCATTATAAGGATGGGATAAAATTATTGGAAGATCATTGGAACAAGTGTATTGAGCTTCTAGGAGATTATATTGAATAAAAAAATATATTTCGTAACAAAAACAGTATTCTTTCATTTCGAGCGCAGGAACTTTTCAACCAACCTGTATATAAGTATATATATAGGGTCCGCCAAATAAGTTTTTTTCTATATGAAAATGCTATATGAAAATGCTATAAAAAAAACTACTGAATATTTTCTCAATTTTTTTTTTTTTTTTTTGAAAGTACAATCCTTCCGGTTAATAATGGAAAATAATTTCACGCAAATGGCTGCCTCGGCTGGCCGTGACAGTCAATGGCGATCGTTATCGGGCCATGTTGAACGAATTTTTGTTCACAAAAATTGAAGAGGAGGATATTGGCAACAATTTTGTTTCAACGTGCCACACAGTCGAAGCTACACTCGATGTTTTGCGCCCTGTTTTTGAAAATCGCATTATCAGCCGCAGTGGTGATGTCCTTTGGCCACCTCGGAGCTGCGGTTTGACACCGTTGGACTATTATTTGTGGGGTGCCGTCAAAGATATGCGCTACGCCGACAAGCCAGAGAAAATTGACGCTTTAAAGTACAATATTCGTGAAGCCATTGGTGAAATACAGCTGCACACAATCGATAATGTGCTTAAAAATTGGACCGATCGTGTAGGCTACTGCATGGCCAGCCGAGGCATACATTTGAATGAAATTATTTTCCATTATTAACCGGAAGGATTGTACTTTCAAATAAAAAAAGAAATTTGAGAAAATATTCAGTAGTTTTTTTTATAGCATTTTCAAAAAAAAAAAAGTTATTTGGCGGACCCTATATAATTTTTTTTTTTTTTTTTTGATGATCTAGAACCAGATTAAAAATACATTTCATTATTATGTTTAATCTGTTTCAGCAGTGCAGTTTTTGGGAAAATTAAATGATTACTAGTGAATAGTTATACTAATGCTAATACCAAGCCGGCGAAAAATTGTAATAATTATTGAACTTCTGAACTACTGATCCAACCGGAAAAAGTGTTCACAAAACTTGATCAAAAGGGCCTAATCTTTTAGAATATTATTAATATCCTCACCTTATTTTAACACAATCTCTACACTCAGAATATTATGTAGTTAACTGTTTGTAGTTTAATAAAAAAAGTTTTCCGTTCCATTTAAAAATAAAGGAAGATATATTTATTTTTCAAAGAAACATCTATATTAACTTTTTTATACATTTATTCGAAATAATTTACTATCATTTACCGATATTTTTCAGTTTCATTTATTTTTTTCATTTGTTTGAAATTTAATAAAAATTTACCCACAAAACGGAAACCTGTGGTTTATTTGTGTCCGTAACAGTTATTACAAATTAAAATTTTCTTTGCTGTCTGTTTCAAAAAAAAATATTCAAAAAATTTCAATTTGTTTTTTATTTAAATTGGTTGTATATATACAAAATTTTTCAATACAATTTACAAGAACTTCATAAACACACATACATATACAAATACATTCACACAAAAAGTGTTTATAGCTTTATATGCATACATACATTTTGTATTGTACGAGTATATTAAAAAAAAAAACAAAAAATACAAAAACGGAAATAATTTCAAATAAATGAAAAAAACATTTATTTTTTAAGGATTGGTGGGTAAAATTTTGACATTTATTTTAACTGATTATATCAGTTGTTTCTTACGGATGTGTCAGTTAATTTATCAACATTTAAAAATAAATAACATATGGCATTTAATTTAAATGAAAATTAAGTTGACCGGTTTTTAAATGAAACATCATTTCTTTTAAATGATATTTTCAGTTATTTTAACTTACAAACTTTTTTAAGTGTACTATTGGGTGTCAAAGTTGGCATTATCAGGTGAATAAATTCTTTATGGTAGTATTTTATTTTTATTTTATTTATATTAATCATATAATTACAAATTATATCTTAATACCCTAACCGAGCACTAGCAACAAAGGCCATCTGCTCGTTGGAGCGAAAATAGACCAGAGCCTCTGGTGGGAATTGAACCCACGACCCCCGCACTAATAAGCTAGCACGCTACCAACTAGCCTACCGGGGCGCTCTTTTATGGTAGTATATTTTTTACAAATTTGACTCTAAAATATCAAGGCTCCGTAGGATAAAAAAAAAATATTTATTATTTTTAATTTCTTAAATTATTAAAAATTTAATACAGTTGTTAAAAATTTTTTAAATTTAAAAACAAATTATTAGAGAAAATGATATATAAATTTTATACTGAACCCATTGAGACATGTGAGCACAGCAGTTGGAAATGTGCATACTCAAGCAAAAAATGTTATTACCCATTACAAAAATATTAACAAAATACATATCCATAGGTCATGATATATATTATATTGGCCTTAGCCAGAAACGTTAAATTTAAAATATCTGTTTCATGAAGTATAGGTTAATTCAGTAATAAGGAGTTTAAATTTTTCACAGGACCTTAACGGTGGTCCTGTGGAATGACAATTCAAAATATGTGTTCCATTGAATTTTTAGCAGGTGTTTAGAATAGGTATTTAAAAGAGGAAAATTCTATTAATGGACCAAAACCCTTTTGGTCTTATCAATGTTTTTTTTACGATAAACGAACACTCAAGGATTTCCCTTCATAATAGAGTGCATTGTGTTGGAATTAGGAAAATACGTTATGTGAAGGAGGAAAGAAGAAGAGTGTTTTTTTTTACGTTAGACTAACACTCAGGGGATGTCCCCTACTAATGCAGTGCATTGTGTTAGAATTAGGAAAATGTGTTATGAGAGAGAGGAAAGAGGGAGTAGTGTTTGTGGATATTTGCCTTGAACTTCTCTAAATTGTAAGTGACAGGGAAGACCTCTGCGGGGAGTTTATTCCACATACGGCATGTACGACTGATAAACAAATTTTCTCTGTAATGCGATGTGCGGTCAACGGGACAATCGACTACAAACGGATGTGCTCTGATAGATGAGCGAGTATCTCGAACATAAACCTGGGCTCTGGGAATCAGTTCCCTTATGTCGACAGAGCACTTCCCATGGTAATATCGATAAAACAGTGACGCACAACCCACATTCCGACGATGCTCCAATGAATCAATAGAGTTCGATATCCCAATGTCATTGATGAGCGCCGACGCCCTCCTTTGCACACGGTCCAAAAGCTCCAAAATAGACTTTGAAGCTCCTGCCCATATATGGGAGTTGTATTCCATTTTCGGTCGGATATAGGTGGTATAAATAGTAAGGAGATCGGATGGAGTAAAGTATTTCTTACACCGTTTGAGGAAACCAAGACACTTGAATGCTTCTTTCGACACTTCGAATACATGCTTATTCCAACGGACATCACACTGAATCTTCATGCCCAGAACATCAAGAGTATCCGATTCCTTGATATCAACACCACCCATGTTTGTTGATGACATTGTCGATCTCACAGCCCTATGGGACAACATACAACATTGAGTTTTACCTGCATTGAAGTCGACCCTATTCGTAAGACCCCACACGGAGACCGTCGAGAGGTCACGATTGAGGACATTTGACTTGAATAGGTAACAGGGAAGACCTCTGAGGGAAGCTTGATCTAGGTACGACTGTTACAACCAATGAACGAATTATTTTCCTGGACAGTCGATCACATAAGGATGTCCACTACTAAATAAGCGAGTATTCAGAATATAGACCAGAATTCTAGGGATCAATTCACTTCAAAAGCTCCAAAATAGATTCTGAAGCTTCTGCATTCAGAATATTATGTAGTTAACTGTTTGTAGTTTAATAAAAAAGTTTTCCGTTCCATTTAAAAATAAATAATTTACTATCACTTGCCATTTTTTTCAGTTTCATTTATTTTTTCATTTCTTTGAAATTTAATAAAAATTTAGCCACAAAATGGAAACTTGTGGTTTATTTGTGTCCGTAACAGTGTTGTTACAAATTTAAATTTTGTTTGCTGTCTGTTTCAAAAAAAATATTCAAAAAATTTCAATTTGTGTTTTTATTTAACACATAAATACACAAATACATTCACACAAAAAGTGTCTATAGCTTCATATGCATACATACATTTTGTATTAAAAAATACAAAAACGAAAACGAAAAAAATTTCAAATAAATGAAAAAAACATTTATTTTTTAAGGATTGGTAGATAAAATTTTTACATTTATTTTAACTGATTATATCATTTGTTTCTTACGGATGTGTCAGTTGATTAATCAACATTTAAAAATAAATAACAAATGGCATTTAATTTAAATGAAAATTAAGTAGACCGGTTTTCAAATTAAGTAACATTTCTTTTAAATGATATTTTCAGTTATTTTAACTCACAAACTTTTTTGAGTGTGGTAGTTATATTCCGTCTTCGATCGTGCTTATTCCAACGGACGTCACTCACACTGAATTTTCGTGCACAGAACATCGAAAGTATCCGATTCCTCAATACTGACACCACCCATATTTACTGTTGACATTGACGACCCCCACAGCCCTATGGGTCAACATACAATATTCGGTCTTATTTACATTGAATTCAACCCTTTCGGTGATTTCCGACATATCACAATCGTGTCAATCATAATCTGCCTTTTGCCCTTACCTCCAAGAGGCTTGACCTACAACCGTAGAAAAAATTTTTGATATCGAACGAGTAATTGTATCGAACAAAATTTCGCTACGTGTCGAATAGCCGATTCACAGCTTTTAATCACCATCGAATCGAAATTGTTAGCAAATCGCCTTCAATTTTTGCAAATATGAAAAATAGCAAGCACAGTCGCATAGAGCATAGAATTCTGAAGAACTATTATATTTTTCTGCGAAATTTATATAGTTAATAATCGTCCTAATATTCAAAACCCTTCTAATGGAGCAAAGGGAAGTACCCCACCCAACCCAAAAACAAATTTTCTTCAGAAAATGTTGCTTCAATTTAAAAAGGGAAACTCGCATAGTGAAATAATAATAAGATTCTATAGCGATTGTGTAAATAATCACATACTTTAAGCTTAAAATGTATTTGAATTAAAAAAATTTTAAATAAAAATATTATAAAAAAACATCTGAGTTTTTTAAGAAGTCGTCTAAAAAAGTGATATTCATTACTTGAACAGTGTTTGCCACCACGTGGTGGTATGCCATATTTTTAGAAAAAAAAAATAGTTATATGCCCAAAAAAACATCAAAGTTTGAATTCGTAATCCCCACAATGTTACTCCTATTCCTAAATATCTATAAACTCCCTGTGCCAAGTTGCAGCAAAATTCGTTTTTATCAGAGGTAACACAAAAAGTTAACTTCTAATACTATACGCTATAATTTAACAAAATTTACCATTATAGTCTTAATCAATGTTTCATGCACATTAATAATATGAGATCAAAATTAAAAAAAAAAAAAATCAGTAACTATTAAGTAGTTTGCGATATTTTTTAATTTATACAAGGTGGCGCAAAAGTAATCCTCCTATCAGAAAATGCTATACATTTTGCGATTGGCCCCTAATGTCAGTTCTGTTTACATGCGAAATATAATACACGTTAATAAACAATGTTACGCTACACTGCTCCAGAACGCGGAATATTGGTGACTATTTATTTGAGCAATAATCGGTCTGTGACTTTGGCACAACGTGAATTTCGTGGCAGATTTCCTAGCCGTCCAACACCTGCTAAATAAGCAAAATTTACGCTTCTGGGGCACTGAAAATCCGCGTGTAACCCACGAAGAGCCATTACACCCGCTCAAAGTCATTGTATGGTGTGCTGTTTTCGCTGGAGGAGTCATCGCGGGCCAAACGGTTACTGTGAATGGTGAGCGCTACAGAGAAATGATCAACGAGTTCTTTTTGCCGCAACTTGATAAATTGGGATTGGAAAACATGTGGTTCCAACAGAACGGTGCAACGCCACATACTGCACGTGCCACAACCGATATGCTGAAGGATGCATTTCCCGGGCGCCTAATCTCCCGTTTTGGCGATTTGCACTGGCCAGCAAGATCGCTGATTTGACCGCTCCAGACTTCTTTTTATGGGGCTTTTTGAAGTCGCGGGTTTATTTCAACAAGCCTCAGACTCTTGCAGCTCTTAAAGACAATATCCGTCTAGAATGTGAGGACCTATCGCCGGAAGTTTTGGCCAAAGTGATGAAAAATGCCATAAAAAGGGCTCAAATTACAATCAACTGTGGCGGCGGCCATTTACATGACATCATATTCTCGACTTGATGTAAAAAAAAATAAAAGACCAAATAAAAATAATCCATAAGAAGAATCAAAGTTTTTCATTTTGTTTTTTAATTACAGCCAAAAAACATCGGAAGGTTATTTTTGCGCCACCCTGTATAAGTGCAAACTACTAGTGCAAATTTGTGATGCAAATTGCTATAGTGCAGATATTTCTATATTACTTTGTTCCTTGAATTTATATATAAAAATACATATTTTAGTGAATCATAATTTTCTGAAAAGATGTAAGTAAACATTCAACTTGCTAATGCCTTATATGTGTAAATTTCTCATATCTGATCTTTATTTTTATACAGATTACGAATCTCCAATTAAAATTAAAAACAAATTTTTAAATTATTCTCGGTCTTAGAAAACTCAACAAAATTCGATTTTTGTGGTATTTTCTGAACTATCTTAAAACGTGTACATATAATTTTGGGCAGAGGTAAATATACAAACATTTCTTGATAAAAATCGAACATTTTTTGTATGAAATTTTTGCGTAATTCGATGAGTCACGATCCTAATAATTATATTTAATTTTTGTCAATTTTTAGTTTATTAAAAATTATAAAACCAGTAAAACTTTGAAACTTTAATGGCGATGAGGTACCTCTAAATAAAACTTTTTTTTTTAATTTCTTTGGCAAACCATATTTTTTCATAATGGCTTTGATTAGAAAACTGAAAATATGTGGTCCCTGGTAGATGGGCCAATTTTCACCATCAACTTTATAGAAATATAGGTTTAAAAAGTGTAAAAGTCTGCTTCTTCATGGCCAGTTTTGTCTAAAAGCAAGAAATTCAAAATATGTGTTCGCTGAAGAAGTCTTATTTACTTAAGGGATACTTTTTGGAATTTTCAATAAGAATGTGGGTAAAATATGATTAATAAAGAACAAATTGGCACCTTACTCACCCAGCCCAAACTGCTGTGGCAACGATCTCGAAAATGAGATTTTTGGAAATGTTTACACGTTGGGGCTAAAAGTGAAAACATATTTCCACTGTATGTATTTCCTTTTTGGAATTATTTATAAGAACTTGGTAAAAATGTGGTTAGAAAGGATAAATGTCACCTTACCCACATACCAAACCGTTGTGGCTAGAAACTAGCATGTAGGTGTTTTCATTATTTTAATTGGAACTTTAAAAACATTGAAATTCGACAATCGAGATTGTTGCCAATTGAATCGTTCAGTTGCTGCAACCTATTTTTCGGTTTTTACTACAGAATTGTTATTAAAGCAACCTAAATTCTGTTTTTGCAGTAAATTTTTTTTTTTTTTCTCTCAAAGGATTTTCTGTTTTCACCAGATAACCACAATTAAACTATTCGGTTGTTAACAAGAAAGAGTTTTCTCTTAGTAATATTTAAACCAGAATTTCTCATTTAATGCCAACTTATTAAAGAATATCCCAAGTTAAACATTAACCACAGAAATTTTCGTACTAATTTAACATAACAAAACCATATCTAAGCATGAAACTGTGGTTATTTGAAGATAAGACAGTAGACCTGCTTACAGTGATAGAAAAATTAAAAAAAAAAAAATCGGTTTTGGTGTTAGCAATGTCAAATCTTTACAGCCTATTTAGTTTGATTTCGGAGGAAAAAATATTGCGTGAATTTGTGAAGCAGTGTTATTGTCCAACATTTTTAATATATTGTATAGTTTTATATATAACTTGACCCATAGTGTGTTATCGTAAAAGGACTACAATGACAAACAAGTTGTAAGTATTGTCATTCAAACATGAAATTGAAATTACAAATCTTAAAAGCAAGTGCTTTCTAAATTCAGGAGTAAATGTAAACAACGAGGGTTGATTCTTTTTTTTATAAAATATACACTTGCCAACTTAGCAGTAATAAGGATGGGGGTGGAAGGGAGGGTAGTTTTTATTGATAATTTGGAATTGTTTTGATTTTTCAAGCGTCTTGTTTACAATTCTCACGCGTGTGACTTTTAAATGACAGATTAGTTTAAGTAAATATTTATTTTATGAGCGTGGGCTGTTAGTATAGAACGTTTGTCGACAACAAAAATATGTAGTATGATATTGTACATAACGGTATTTTGTAATACACACACAACAATATTTTATGTCCTTATTAGATAAAGTTATGCATTATGCATGCATTACGCGCGGACATTTTCTCTATTCCACAATAAAAATGTTGATGTTTTATCAGCGTCAATCTCACAAAGCCAACCAACCGACCAATGAACAAACAATCATTGTCATCAAGTACATATTTGAAATAGAATTTCATATCACTGTTTTTTTTTTATTCTCTGTTTATTAAATTATTACATTTTTTAATTCCAATCATCACTTTATTTTTATCATTGGAAAATGTTACATTTTGTTTAGCAAAAATTTGTTTAACCACACGTGTCGTGGTTTAATTTTATTTTTTTGTCGTCTGATGATGATTGTGAACAAACTAATTTTTGTTATCAGTCGAACACAACTAAAAGAATTGTAAATATTTATTATGCATGATTTTATTTTTCTTTTTTTCCTTAAAATATTTGTATAACTTAATATTTATTAATGAGATTATAATCATCATCAGCAGTTTTTTTTTTACATCGCCGAAATTGAATTTTTGTTAAAATTTCATTGGAATTTGTGTTTCCACCATCTTTAAAAAGGGATGGTGTTTGGATATTTCTCCTTCAAAAACCTGTCAATTTAACGCAAGATGTTTGATTAATATTAAAACATTTTTACATTCTTGTCGCTTTTTTCTTTCGTTCTTATTAAAGTGCGTCATTGTGGAAAGTAGTAATCCTCAAGTTTTTCATATTGTCAGGTTTTCATCAATTCGTTATGTTAATTACATATTTTGGTGACATTTTTTTTGGACAGGATGTTAATGACATTTTTTTGGAATTTAGATTACATAAATTATAATTTAATTAATAAATTTTTGTATATTGTTCGGTTAAAATTTTCTTTTGGAAAGCAATGATGGTATAACAACTTCCTGTTTTATTCTGGTCCTATCTTCAATGTTTTTAGAAAAATTTAGAAGAGTTTCTTATAGACCCAGTTCTGGAACTAGTTCTCAGTCAAATATACCCTAGTAATTCCATTACGAGAAATTAATTTAAAAATATTGTTGTAAATTTTAAAATCTAAATTTCAAATATAAAATAAAATTTTCTTTTAATAAATCAATGTTTTTAATAAAATTGTGTTGTGTCTAATGAATTATAAAATATACAATATACAAAAAAAAAATAATTTTCATTAGAACCCAAGGTTTTGAAAGAGCTAAAGCCGCAGAGCTCAAAAAAAATTTATTCGCAAACCAAAAATAAGGCAATAATTCGCGTAAATTTTATTTGAATGAATTAATTTTTCAAAGGTCTGCATTTAGTACCCAGAATCAGGTGTAAGAAACCATTTCCAAGGAATCAGTTTTAATAGAACGATTTTTTTTGGATTAAGTCAATAATCGGTGGGGGCTCCTCCGGATATAAATTTCCCTTTATTATAGGTGTCAGTGAAGACCTATGTGAATGAACGAATTCTCAAGAGAAGGGGTTGGAATATTTTTGACAACTTTCGACATGGATTATCTCAACAACAATGTGTCGATGAACTCAGTTCTTTGTATGGCGATAAAGCGCCATCAAAAACAACATTATATCGCTGGTTTAGTGAATTTAATCGTGGTCGCCGACGAATTCCGTGAAGGTCGTCCAAAATCGGTTGTTGTGCCAGAAAACATCGAAGCAGTGCGTGAATGCAAGATCGTCATATAACATATTGTGAAAAGAGATTTAAAAACTGCTATGACAAATGGTTTGAACGAATTCAAAAGTGTATTGATCATCAAGACAAATATTTCGAAAAACGATAAGGCCATTTTCATTTAAAAATGTTTGTTTTTATGTGCTATTCCCGAAATATAAATAGTAGCCCTCGTATACATATCTCTCCCTCCAATGGTAATATCAATAGAACACCCACATGCCGACGAGTCTCCAATAAATCTGTGTATACCACCAAGAATAAACAAACTACAAAATTTTTAGCCACCCATGTTGCCAAATGGTGCGACTACAAAAAAATCCTTAGTCGAGACCACGAAATTCTTAGTCGATTTACAGAAAAACTTAGCCCCTAGCAAGGGTTGTAGCGCAAGTACATTGATTGTGATGTGAATGTATACTTGTTTGAATTGGTACAACCCTTGCTAGCGACTAACTGTTTCTGAAAATCGGCTAAGAATTTCGCACCATTTGGCAACATGGGTGGCTAAAAATTTGGTAGTTTGTTCATCCTGGTTTATAGGGTCCTTGGTACCACTGTCGGCTCCTTTGTGCAGTGTCAAAAATCTCCCAAATAGACTAAGGAGCCCCTGCCTATACATATATGTTTGTAGTTTAATAAAAAGTGGTCCGTTCCATTTAAAAATAAAGGATTATACATTTTTTTTCATAGAAATACATATTTTAACTTTTTTTTACATTTGTTCGAAATGATCATTTATCGATTTTTTTCTGTTTCATTTATTTCCTGATATGTTTGAAATTTTGAAATTTAAATTTGTGTCCGTTACAGTTATTACAAATTTAGAATTTCTTTGCTCTCGGTTTCAAAAACAAAAAAAAATTCAAAAAATTCCAATTTGTTTTTTTATTTAAACTGTTAATATACAAAATTATTTCAATACAAATTAAAAGAATTTCATAAATACACAAACACATTCACACAAAATGTGTCTATAGATATACATACATTTTGTAGTTTAGAAGAAAAACACAAATACAAAAACGGAAACAATGTTAACTAAATGATTAAATCATTTATTTTTTACGGAATAGTTAATTAAAATTTAAGCATTTGTTTTAACTGATTAATCATTTATTTCTTACGGATATGTCAGTTTTATAAACAACATTTAAAAATAAATAACAAACGCCATTCGATTTAAATGAAAACTAAGTAGACCGGTTTTTAAATGAAATATCATTTCTTATAAATGGCATTTTCTATTATTTTTACTTACAAACTTTTTTAAGTATACTTTATTTGATTCTATTATTTCTCTAGCTAGACCGTATAGAGGAGCGAATATATTGTTTGTTAAAAGAATTCACGCAGTGTTATCTAAAAGATAGTGAAAGGCAGAAAGTCACTTAGGTCACAGTTTGTCGACTCATTCAAGATGAAATTGCAAGCTTGATTGGGCTGACAGTTTTTAATAGTATTACTGCACCCCATTTCTGTATCTGATGCGAGAAGTTTTTGCATCGAGAAATTCATGGTCATCCTACTTTATAGAGGGTGAATTAATATATAATAAAGTTGTTTGCATTTTTGCTGGAAATTTTTTAAAGCTTTTAACTTCTAAAGCTGTGGACACATTAAATTTTGTGAAATTTCTTATTAGATAGAGAAATAACATGATTAAAGCGCACTATTATCCTCTATAGATAAATACATATTTAATTGCCTGTGATACACTTTATAGAAATGAGAAGAAGGTTGCATTTTACATGTATTTTGCCAAAACTTTATGGATGAGAGAAATACAGAAACAAGGCCCTGGTTACATACAATTTTTCGAAAATTTTTTGCACTTTTAAAAAATTACGGAGTCAGTTAAAAGCGTTAAAAAGACATTATTTTATGTAATTTGGATTTCCAACCAGCTACAATAGGCTCGAAATACATTTAAAAAAAAATTGATACAAATGTGGACTTGATTTATATACCAGTGGATGGTTGTTGTTTTGTATCCCAGTTTTTAAACTGGGATTGGGGGTCAAACAAAATATGTCTCTTATATTTGTATGCCTTTATTACATTTTTGAATTACTTCGTAATCGAGGGAATCCATGAATATACTCACGATTGTGATTATATTATTTTGATGAATGCCAATAACGTCTATAGGGAAAGTCTTCTTGCAACCGATAACAATATTAGTCGGTTGGGGGTAATGAGCGGAACTTTTTTAGTCCTGGTTCCCAAACCGGAAATTGAGATAATGTCTATAGTGAGACCCATACAGGTTGGTTGAAAAGTTCTTGCGCTCGAAATGAAAGAATACTGTTTTTGTTACGAAATATATTTTGTTATTCAATATAATCTCCTAGAAGCTCAATACACTTGTTGCAATGATCTTCCAATAATTTTATCCCATCCTTATAATGGTTTTCCGGAAGCTCTGCAAAATAACCGTCTACGGCTGCTATGGCCTTTTCATTCGACGAAAAATGCTTTCCACGAAGGAATTGTTTGAGATTTCTGAAGAGATAGTAGTCACTGAGAGCCAAATCTGGGGAATACGGTGGATGTTCAAGCAATTCGTACTGTAATTCTTTGAATTTAGCCATCGTCAAAACACTTTTGTGAGCAGGTGCATTGTCTTGATGAAAAATGATTTTTTTTCTTCTTTAAACCAGGTCTTTTCTCACAAATTTTTTCATCCAGCTGATCCAAAAGGCTGCAATAATATTCAGAGTTGATTGTTTTACCTTTCTGAAGATAATCAATCAACCAAATTTCTTTTGCATCCCAAAAAACTGATGCCATTACCTTCTTTGCTAATCGTTGTGACTTCACCTGCTTTGGAGCTGAACAACCAGCTTAAGTCCACTGTAAACGTTCTTGTTTCAATTAAGGATCATGGTGGTAGATTCAAGTCTCATCCATAGTTATAAAACGACGCAAGAAGTCGGTTTTATTCGGCATAAAATGCTCCAAATTACGCTGAAAAATTTGTTTTCGATCCAGTTTTTGTTGAATTGTTAATGTGTGCGGCACTAACTTTCTAAACAGTTTTTTCATATGTAATTCTTCATGTAAAATATGGAGTACTCGTTCGTCTGAGATGCCTATGGCATTAGCAATTTCACGCTTAGTCAAACTTGGATCTTTACTAACCATATTATGTACCTGCTCAATGATTTCTGCTGTGTTTGCAGTTTTTGGTCGTCTTTCGCGTGGATCGCCTTTAAGGCTGGTAGGACCACGTTTAAATTCACCAGCCCAAAATTTAACGGTGCGTTTTGAATTTGATGATGATGAGTGATATTTGAAATAACAAAAAATAAAATTGAATATAAACTCTGTGCTGCCAGACATTTGTTTAATAAACAAGGGTGACTTTGGACGACTGACTGAGAGTCTTGGTTAACTTTGAAACTGGTAAAGAGGCATTCATAACGAACATTTATCCATGCATCCATGTAAGTACGCATGCAAGAGGGTTGTTTTATTTGATTAGTACTTATTTTTATGATATTAGTTTAAGGATTTGAAATGGGCAAACAGACTAAACATAATACACAATGTACGAGTATAACAGGTCTCCCTGTGTCTCACTGTATGAAAAAATAATAATACCAACAACAAAAATAATAAAGAAAGAAGTCATCATTGTTGCTTAACAAACAAAATACGAGTACAATAAATTGACGTAAATAAACAATTTGGTGTGGTAATTTGGATTTGATACTAAATTCACAAGGCAAAGTTTAAATCCTCAAAATAATATTGTTTATACTTAAGTAATCAAATATTTCTCTCACTCTTCCATAATAAAATATACAAATATATGGGCAATTATGTATTCATTAGGGTTAAGAAGAATCAAAAAGTTTATACATACATATTTTTATTATTACATTCATAAATTTCCTTTGCTTTTAAATCCTTTAAAACAAAGAATCTAATGACTGCACGATATTAAATTTTTTCCATATTAAAAAAAATCAATGACACGTCAACTTCAAATGGCTTGTAAACAAAGAAAGAATTGACAGAATGACTTGCAACTTTGCATGTGTTCTCAGGACAGTTATACCAACTTGAGAAAAAAAAGTTTGGAGCTAGCAGTGCCATCTCTTGGTGAGCGCAGGAACTTTTCAACCAACCTGTATAACAGTGATTTCGGAACATTCTGGCACGGTTTTAATAAGATATTGTAATAACCCCACTAAAATTCGTCGGAAAGTTTACTGTGATCAGTGAAACTAACCCACTGGTCATTTCGAGTGGAGAAGACTAAGGTAACCCGACTAAACTATAAAGATGAATCTAGCACATTCAACGTGACAAGATAAAGATACTATTAAAACAAAATACATATTTCACAAACTACATATTGAAGCAATTTTCATGTAGAGACGGTAAAATGGAGCACCACATTTTCTAGGAATCGACAATACAATAATGTGATCATATACTTTCTTAATTTAAGCAGATCTGACTATCGTAGGCTAATGACAGCTTAATGACAGCGTTTTCTCTCATCTTCTAACCGAGATTCAATGTTGCGGTATAAGGTTCTTACAATAATAAAACATATTTATTGTGATAATCGAATTTATTGTCATCTGAATCGTTTGGTTGGAGATTCAACCCGTGTAACAAATAAATTTATGGATTTATCAAATGACACATCCCTATAATAACAAAGTGTGCCATGTATAGCAATTAATTTACGATACCTTACTCTCTATCGTCCTTCTTTGCGAATCCTTCCCATAACAAATTTAACTACATTACAACCCTACTATACCTAATTAAGAAAACCAAAATAGCAGCAAAAAAAAAAAAACTATTCCCAGTCTCACTAATACGCCCGATAAATAAACCAAGAGATTATATGTTAGTTAAACTGTGAAATGTAACAAAATGTAATAAAATGCAATAAAGTCTAAAAACGTGTCAAAGTCACAGCTTAAAAGGCAACAAAAAGTCATGAGAGAGAGCAACTGATGGTTGGTGCCGACGATTTTGATGGTGGTGGATGAATGGATGGCCCATCCATAATTGATTGTGAAATAATGCAAATAAAGAACGACGTTCATTCGATGTTTACGCACTTACAAAAGTTGAATTTGATGATGATGAGTGATATTTGAAATAACAAAAAATAAAATTGAATATAAACTCTGTGCTGCCAGACATTTGTTTAATAAACAAGGGTGACTTTGGACGACTGACTGAGAGTCTTGGTTAACTTTGAAACTGGTAAAGAGGCATTCATATCGAACATTTATCCATGCATCCATGTAAGTACGCATGCAAGAGGGTTGTTTTATTTGATTAGTACTTATTTTTATGATATTAGTTTAAGGATTTGAAATGGGCAAACAGACTAAACATAATACACAATGTACGAGTATAACAGGTCTCCCTGTGTCTCACTGTATGAAAAAATAATAATACCAACAACAAAAATAATAAAGAAAGAAGTCATCATTGTTGCTTAACAAACAAAATACGAGTACAATAAATTGACGTAAATAAACAATTTGGTGTGGGAATTTGGATTTGATACTAAATTCACAAGGCAAAGTTTAAATCCTCAAAATAATATTGTTTATACTTAAGTAATCAAATATTTCTCTCACTCTTCCATAATAAAATATACAAATATATGGGCAATTATGTATTCATTAGGGTTAAGAAGAATCAAAAAGTTTATACATACATATTTTTATTATTACATTCGCCCAAACATGCAACAAATCACCGTGAGATAAAAATTTTAGTTTTGCAAAACGATCAATAATATTTGAAATTTAACTTAATAAGAAGGTATTCCAATCTCTGAATTTTGTTTAAGAAGTTAATTTGTTATTTTTTGACGATAGATCAAAATTTATCCCAGCAAAACTTTGGTAATGGGTGCGATATTCTCATGCGTTATCTTGTAATAATAGCTCGTTACCTTTTTCATTATTTGCAAGCATAAAGTAATAAGTTATTGATTATTGATTACGTAGTATACGATTTATAAGTGTAAAGTAATAATTGAAATATTTTTTAAAATCTATTTTTAGATACATTACATACATTACCCTTGTAAAAGGGTAATGTATGTTTGTTTTGACAACACTAGCGAAAAAACGAATCGCAACAATTCATTTAAGTTTAAACACGCAGAGAAAAAACATGGTTGCAACATGATCACTGCTACTATATTGTGCTTGCTGCAATCGGGTATGGTTGTCACAACCATATTATTGGTTGTCTAACCATCAACATGGTCGCTACCATCATTATTATATTAAATATTTTACTATTTTATGATTGGCACCTCTTACTTTATATCCTGATTGGCTGTAACCATACTGTGGTAACAAAAATTCTGACTATGAAAAAAAAAATGATTATAATGCAACCATAATATGATGGCAACAATCAATGAATAATTATACATCAAATAAAACATGACTTTGATATTTACATTCCTAATACGAGTATTGTCTTGTTTTCATAAAAACCAAAATGTCTTAAAAAAATCATATATTGTTAACTAAAACTGGACAAATATCAGATGGGTAGAAAATACCTTTCATGTGGCATTAAAACATTTCATCAATTGACTTTTAAGATCCAGTTAATTTTTTTTAAACTTCAGAAGATTTTTTTTAAAGGTTTTTTTCGAAAATTCCTTATACATGTAATATTATTTACAATAATCAGTTCATTGTAAAAAAGATTCTATATAAAGATTTTGTATGGATCATATTATGATAATCCAGAAATCATAATACTGTTATGGGGACCATAATGTAATAACACTTTCAGCATACTATGATTACATGCCATTATATTATGATAAATTTAACATCATGTCTTAGAATCATAATATGGTAATTTTTGGATCATAATATAACTGTAGGGTCCATATAGTGGTAAAAGTATGGATATTTTATTATCATAATATGAAAACTATAATATAGTACGACTATGTTTGGCACAATCATAAGCCCAAAAATATATGATGCTCTTCGAATATGATTCTCCCAACCATGTTTTTCTTTGTGTGAAGCAATCAAATACTATATGCGTCGATAGCTCAGTGGGTAGAGTTCCCTGATTCGATTCCCATCATGACATTATTTTTAATAACGTTTAAAATATTTGTAATAATTTTTTTTAATAAAAATTCCTCTTTTTTAAAAATCTATTTTTAGACACATTACTTTTTCCATTCTCGTAACCATACCCCTTACATTATCACCTCTAAAGTAATGGGTATATACATTACTTTGAGGCTCATCGTCTGTAAAATTCATCAGTGAAGTAAGCTGTAAAGTAATCCATGAGCCGCTATGGCTACAACTAGATAAACGTGTATTCCAAATATTAACCCGGACTCTAGGGATCAGTTTAGTTATCTCGACAAATCAATTCGATAGAATAATGATACAAACCCACATTCCGACTAATGAGTGCCGGCACCCTCCTTTTTACACGGTTTAAAAGCTCCAAAATAGACTTTGAAGCTCCTGCCCATATATGTACATATAGTTGTATTCCATCTTCTGACAGAAATAAGTGGTATAAATAGTAAGGAGATCGGACGGGGTTAAATATTTCTTATACCATTTAAGAAAACCAAGGCACTTGAGTGCTTTACATGCGTGCTTATTCCAACGGACAAAAGTATGCGATTTCTCGATACTGACACCACCCATATTTATGTACTATTGGCATTGACGACCCCACAGCACTATGGGTCAACATACAACATTGAGGCTTATTTGCGTAATAGCAACACCCCATTCGGAGATTGCCGAAAGTTCACAATTGTGTGTGTCATTCAAAATCTGCCTTTTACCCCCAACCTCCACGGGGCTTGGCCTACAACCGAAGGAAAACGAGTGACAACTGTTGCTGTCATCAACATTAATAAATATAAGAAAAAGACAGAGAGAACCCAACCTTGTAGAAAGAACCGATCATCTGCATTTTCGATTTTTCGAAGACCTGTACACTCAGAATATTATGTAGTTAACTGTTTGTAGTTTAATAAAAAAGTTTTCCGTTCCATTAAAAAATAAAGGAAGATACATTTATTTTTCAAAGAAATATCTATATTAACTTTTTTATACATTTATTCGAAATAATTTACTATCATTTACCGATTTTTTTCAGTTTCATTTATTTTTTTCATTTGTTTGAAATTTAATAAAAATTTACCCACAAAACGGAAACTTGTGGTTTATTTGTGTCCGTAGCAGTTATTAAAAATTTAAATTTTGTTTGCTGTCTGTTTCAAAAAAAAATATTCAAAAAATTTCATTTGTTTTTTTATTTAAATTGGTTGTATATATACAAAATTTTTCAATACAAATTACAAGAACTTCATAAACACACCTACATATACAAATACATTCACACAAAAAGTGTTTATACCCTGTCGGAAACTGAGTTAGCTTTAAATTAACTTCAAGCTAACTATTTCGCAACTTACGCTGACTGACACTTGGATTATTTTTCAATGGAAGCAACTAACTATTTTAACATTGCGATGTCCTAGGTGGTATTCAGTTGGCCGACTGTGCATTACTTTTCAACTAACTTTAAGTTAACTTCCCAAACGTTAGCGTTCAGGTAACTTTTTGTAGCCAGTTGTAAACTAACTGCTTTTCCGTTAGCTATAAGTAGGTTTATTTTTAATTAACTATAAGTTAGTTAAAGTTAAGTCAACTAAAAGTTAACTGTTTACACGTTAGCTGAAAACTAACTTTTAGTAGCTAGTTGCAAACTATTTACAAAATAAATAAAACAATGTATTCATAATTTTTAATATGTTTTGTTGTAATTTTTGATAAATAATATTTTATTTAAAACTTCAGTATTGAGTACATATTTACACAAATATATATAAATATTGTTGATATAATTATTTTGATTGTTTTAAGGTAAATAAAAAAAAATTAAAGGAATTCTTGTCAAAAAATTATATACAAATTCACTATTATGTACATTTGTATGTACGTAGTTACATAAATATACAAAAAATGTTATATTATTTTTTTTTAAATGTTTTAAGGTACACTTTTGTTAACGGAAATTTTGCATTGCGTAGTAGATAGCTTAAAATTAATCCATAAAAGTTAACTTAAAGTTGGCTATTTTTATAGTCAGCTACTCTTTGTCCGACAGGGTAGCTTCATATGCATACATACATTTTGTATTGTACGAGTATATTAAAAAAAAACAAAAAATACAAAAACGGAAATAATTTCAAATTTTAATGATTGGTGGGTAAAATTTTGACATTTATTTTAACTGATTATATCATTTGTTTCTTACGGATGTGTCAGTTGATTAATCAACATTTAAAAATAAATAACAAATGACATTTAATTTAAATGAAAATTAAGTAGACCGGTTTTTAAATGAAATATCATTTCTTTTAAATGATATTTTCAGTTATTTTAACTTACAAACTTTTTTAAGTGTACAATTCACAGAATTGTGAGTTTAATCAAAATCAATTAAAATGTAGTTGATTCACAATTTTTTAATTTTATGTGATTTTATTTTAATCCAAAAATAATATTTTCTTTAATCAACCGAATTAAAGTCGACTTGTTTATAAATAAAATGTTCCTTATAAAATCAAGTTAACTTAAAAAAAAAAATATTGTTACAATTTCAGATTTGTTTTGTTTTACAGCCACTTTGTTTTTATATTGTAATATGAATTTTCTTATTTTCTGTATTGTCTTTCAGACATCATTACATTTTTATGCAATTCTCATGCAAGTTGGAATACCATGCCTGGGAATACCTATAAGAAAAAGTCGTCATTTATGTTAAAAGGTGCCATATTTAACAGATTTTCTTGCTGGTTTTTCTAAATGTAATTGTAATTAATTCAAGTAATTCTATGTGTTTTTGCAGTAGTATTTAATTTTATTTCAAAATAAAATTTTAATCATTTAGTTTCAGTTTAGTATGTCTGTTTTGGCGCCACTTATTTTACAATGTTGTTTGCTGTTGTGTGTGGTATGATTTTCTTGGAATTTCAAACTGCGTGTCTTACATCTTTATTTAGTCATGTTTTTTTTTTGTTTTTTTTTTTGTTTTTACAATATGTATGTCCATCTACCAGATCCTCGAATGAGTTAATACAAAAGTACTTAGCTTTCATTTAAGATTTCGCCCAAAGAGAAGCTTTTTCTATTTTCGTTCAAAATAACTATTTGATAAATATTATTAAACAATTTTACGGTTTCTATGGCCGTCATGTTTTATGGAAGTTTGATAAAAAAAAATCATAAACATAATGAAGTAGTTTTTGCATTTTATGAAATATTACATAAATACTATGAAACGTTACATTGAATACAAACCTATGAGATGTTTCAGAGACTGAAATATCCAGTGAGAGCATTCTGTTAAGCAATCTATCTAGCCTTCTGTCTATCGCTCTTTCTCTCTATCTATTTGGATTCAGTTAAATTATCCATGTAATCTAAAAATAAAAAGAAATGTTTTTTAAAATTAAATTCAAATAAAATTATAAGAATTAATTCTTTTTAAGCCTTGCCACCTAAATTGTTAGTCATCTGTCTGAATGTCTGTCTGTTGGATTTTATTGTCGCTTCAACTGAAATCAGGTGCCGATTAACAATTAATTAATTCAATTTCATTGAATCTCATTCACAATCGTTTATGCTGTTATAAACCATTTATGTCATTTGTCATGCTATAAACGTTAAAATTAAAAACCGATAACTATTTTCGTTAAGGTATTTTGCCCATAAGTAACATAATTAGTTGGAATTTTGTGTTTACTTACAATAAGAAATAAACAGAATAAAAAATGTAAAAAAAAAAAATGTTGTGAATGAATTTAAGTTTTGCCGGTTTGCTAATTCAAAATATTAAGGTCAACCAGTTACATATCATCAGAATATATTGTAGCTCAAAATCGTGTGCCTTTGCAGTGGATCTTATTGAATGCATCTTAGAGAATATTTACAACAATTTGTTAATGAAAGTAATCCAAATATCTCTTTAATGTTTATTCAATTGAGATTTGTATCAGTTGGTAGTTAAATCGTAAGAAGTATTAAAATTCACTCAAGTACTTCGAAATGCACATCGGAACTATCATAAGCCGAAATGATTTAATATAATTATGTACTGTGAGCGTCAAAAGAAAGTGTACATTTCTACCATCAGTAAGTGCAAAACTTTTGTACAGCTAAAATTATTTTTGTGTTTTAGACAATATCCTTTATAAGGTCCATTTTATAATTATAACGTCACTTTGTTTTTGAATATAACTCTTTCAATATATATTGATTCCCTAAGGGATCATCGGATGAATTACTCTTCTTTGAATATGCTTTTAATTGATATCTATTTTATAGTTGTAGTTGTTGTATTTTTTTTTTTTTTTGTAATTTACCGATTGTTCTTGTTTCATAATTATAACGTCATTAATACTTTGTCTTTAATAAAATAAAAATAAAATTAAGGTGGAATTCTTCCACCTACGAAGCTACGTCAGCGTATTGGAGATTTTCCGAGTAAACCCTGTTTGACAAAATACCCCATACGTTTTCCATTGGGTTCAGAACTGGGGAACACTCAGGCCATTCCAAAACAGAAATATTTCTGGAAGAACCAATTTTTAGTTGCAGCACTGTTATGGATAGCCGCGTTATTCTGTTGAAAAATAAAGCTTTTGTTTGGATTTTTTTCTAAAAATTAAACTAAACTCATTTCCAACGTTCTTATGTAGTCAGCACTATTCATTCTACATGTAACAAATTGAATTTCTAATGTACCATTAGCACAAAAGGCTCCCCACACCATCAATGATGCTTCTTCAAAATTTCTGTCACATTTTCGGCTTTAAAAGCCAAAATTTGACCTTTACCAAGGTCGGTCAGTATTTTTCCACGAGGCATATGATGACAGATAAAGAAATATTTTTAAATCGATCTAATTTCACCGAAGTCTTATTACTTATTGATCTCATTTTCCTATTTTTTGCAAAGTGACGTTACAATTATGAAACACGAACAATCGGTAAATTACAAATACAAAACAGTTATCAATCAAGAGCATACTCAAAGAAGAGTAATTCATCCGAAAAGACCTAAGGGAATCAATATAAAGGGTGTCCCAAGAAGAACGCAATTTTTAAATCTGGCAACATTCGAAGTATCATTGTTTGACATTTGAACAATTGTTATTGTTTGCTAGTAGAAGGTACGAGGTTAGTAAAAATGGAGCGCTACACGAATGAACAACGCATTCTCATTGTGAAATTGTTTTACCAAAATGGTGAAAGTTTTGCGGCTACAGTTCGCAAATTGCGATCAATTTGGGGTCACAATAATGCTCCAAAAGAGTCAACTGTAAAGAGATTAATGGATAAATTTGCCGAAACTGGGTCTGTTAGTGATGTAAAGACAACAACGCGCCATCGACCAGGTCGATCGACCGAAAATGTCGCCGCTGTACGTGATGATGTCGCTCAAACTGCATCCACCTCAATTCGACACCGAGCTCAGCAAATTGGTGTCTCCAAATCCACTTTGCAGCGAATTTTGACGAAAGATTTGCATCTTCATGCATACAAAGTTCAATTGACTCAGGAACTGAAGCCAGCTGATTATGGACAGCGAAGGGAGTTCGTTAATTGGGTATTGGAGAGACAACATGAAAATGCTGATTTTGCCGATAAAATCATCTTCAGTGACGAGGCCCATTTTCATCTTGATGGCTTCGTCAATAGGCAGAATTGTCGAATTTGGGGTGAGGAAAATCCTCGAGTGATTCACGAGAAGCAAATGCATCCTCAACGTGTCACTGTGTGGTGTGGTTTTTGGGCTGGAGGAATCATTGGACCTTTTTTTTATGAAAATGAGGCAGGTCAAGCGCAAACAGTCAATGGTGTTCGGTATCGTTAAATGATAACCAGTTTTTTCTTGCCTAGAATTGAAGAAATGAATGTGGAGGGCATGTGGTTCCAACAAGACGGCGCCACATGTCATACAGCCAGAGAAACGATTCAATTGCTGCATCAGTCATTTCCCGGTCGTGTTATTTCGCGTTTTGGAGATCATAATTGGCCGCCTAGATCGTGCGATTTAACACCATTAGATTTTTTTTTTTTTGGGATTTTTTGAAGTCGATGGTTTACGCGAATAAGCCGACGACGACTCAAGTAGAGTATTCAAAAAACCGGCCTTTTGAAAAAATCGGTTTCGGTTTCGGTTTTTGCAGAAAAAACCGGTCAACCGGTTTTTTTCGGTTTTTTTAATTTTAATAAAAAGCTTATATGATTTGTTAATTGTTTTTATAACAAACAAAAAAAAGAAATTTAATATGTAAAGTAATATGAATAAAAAAATACATTCTTTGAAATATATATATATATATATATATATATATATATATATATATATATTCATTTAAATTTAATTTTAATTTTTTTTATTGTATTTCATTTCAAGATTTTATTTATTGGTTTTAATATTTTTTAATATAATATCTCAAAAATTCATTAAGTTAGTAAATTGAACGTTTAAAACGTTTGGCATTAAATAAGTTTTTTTAATATTACATTTTAAATATGTAAAAAGAAAATCTATTTTTCAGTTCTAAAATAATATTTTAGAAATAATATGCAATTTAAATGTTTTGTTTTAAGACGATTTCTTTGTTTGCTTTTGATAAAGCTAGAAGTGGAAAATACTCTTTCACTAATACTAGATGTTGGACAAATAGTCAAAAGACAATTATATAAATTTTCCAACTTTTCAGTTATTTTATCGCATTTATCAAGATATATGAAATCATCATATAATGATGAATGATTTTTTACAGTCTCTTTTTTAGAATTTTGAATACTGTTTATTGTGTTATTTAGATCAGAAATTAAACTATTTGAATTTGGAATATCCAAAGTTAAGTTTACATCGGAATCTATCAGACTTACATCTAAATCTTCATAACCAAACAAACGATTATAAAAGTGTTCGGAAAAAATAAAAGAGACCAGTTGGTGATGTAATTAAAAAAACCGGTTAACCGAATAAAAAAGACCGGTTTTCGGTTTTCTTCGAATTTACAAAATATTCGAAACCGATCGGTTTTTAAAAATAAAGAAACCGGTTGACCGGTTTTCGGTTTCGGTTTTTGAATACACTAGACTCAAGCCTTAAAAGAGGAAATTGGACGCTGCATTAATGAAATATCGCAGTATTCATGCAAAACGGTCATTGAAAATTTCATTAAAAGATCGCGTGCATGCCAGCAAAGCCGCGGCGGCCATCTGCACGATATATTGTTCCATACATAACCTCATTCTGTCTACTTTACGATATAATAAAGTTTCACGATTTTTTTTTAAATATCTGTGTTTTATTTAAAATTTAAAAATTGCGTTCTTCTTGGGACACCCTGAGTGGGACACAAAGAGTTATATCAAAATGAAAAGTGACGTTATAATTATGAAATGGACCTTAAAATAGTCTACTTTTTTGTTCGCGATCTGTACAAATAACACATTTCTTGTGTAACAAACTGTATAAAATGGTTCGAAAATCCTCTTAGAATATTTTGGAATCTGTGCCTAAAATAAAAATATATAATTTCTTATTTAGAAAAAGTTCAGTAAATCTTTCCAAATCTTATAGACCGAAAACACTAAATGAGGCTGAAATACGATATATTGTACAAAATGTGAAGAAAAGCCCAACTGAAAACCCATTAAAACATCAAAAAAAAATCAGACAGCGCAGGTGTTACCGTTAGGACGAATCCAATTCGTCTGGCCCCTTAAGGTAATGGACATATACATTAACAAGTTGCGAGGCAAAAGCGTACATATACGTCAATCAATAAGTGTTTCAACGTTTATCCCCGCCCACTACGATCATGTTTCACTAAAATGGAAAATGTTGATCTACGATTAATTTTTGTTACCCTAAATTATTTTAAGTTTACTCAATTATTTTTGGGAATTGGTCAAATAAGTTTTTTCCCTCGGAACTCATCTGTGCTCGTAGAATTGTAATAGCGCTAACGGTAACTTTTAAAATCATTTTGAGTTAAATCATACTTCATATTCCGGACTTCATATTCATACTTCATTTTCAGCCTTATTTAGTGCCATGGCCTATTTATTAGATTAGAAAAGATTTTTCAAATTTCTGAACTTTTTTTCTTATAAAATATTTTTAGAAAGATTGTACGCAAAAGAGAACATGTAACAGCAAGCTTCTAATAGCTTTCAAGAAAAAAATTTCTTGTACAGCATATTTGCTTAAACGTGTATCCATCCAATATAAGAAGGGGCTAGAAGAGTGACTTGTGGATTAATTGTTACACAGAACGTTGCGGGATCGATCGCCAGCGATGGCAATATCAATTAAAAAAAATATGTATGAGTTTTCTAAAACTTGAGTGTTCCCATAGGACTTAACCCCAACGAAATAAAAATAAGTTTTATCATATTTGAAGTTTTTCATCTTTTGCCAAGTTTCATCTCTTTCCTATCCTCATTCAAAAAAAAAGCAATCGATTATTTAGTAGGGAGAATTTACTGAGTGTTGCTTGCCTTAACAAATAAAAAACTAGAAAAGAATAATTTATAATACGATAGTACAATCTAAATATATTTTTGTGTACAACACCTTAGAAACAGCTTCTCAGAAGTTAAATTTCAGCTATCAACAACTTACTTTGTAAAATACATTTATAATTATGCTTAAAATGAAGGCGATGAAGTTTTTATAGATATAATGTAGTGTTTAATAAAAATTGATGTCAAATATTTCTTAAATCTTCATCATTTCATAAAAAAAAAAACTTAAGAAAAAGCTCTCACAAATTATTTATTTCAATTGCAACACTCTTCTGTTGGTAATTCTCATTAAGCTTAAATAATTAAAAAGATACAATTTAAATTTATAAAATGAAATTAATTTAAATTTAAAGGTGAAAATTTTTAATAAATATGATAAAAATTTCTTCGTAAATATTGATGAAAATTTTTCATAAATATGAAGAAACTTCTTCATAATAATAAAAAGGCATTTCATTAATTTTAATTAATTTCTTAAATATGAAGAAACATGTTATCCATTTACATTTTTCTGAAACAGCTTCAACATATTTATGAATTTTTTCATGTATATGATGAAGCTTTTTTCGAAGTATAGTGGATGTCTACAACACATGGAACTAATGAATTTGACTAATTAAAATAATTGATTTTATTTGCATAGCAATTCTTTTGCGATTTTTTAAATTAATGATAAGGAACAATTCATAAATCTTACTAAAACGTAGGTTCGCTACATTTTATTTCGTGTCCTATATTTCATATTTTAATTTCACTCGCTTATCATTCCGTACTACTTTTTCAACTCCCTTGTTCCCCGTATCGTTCTCCATGTCAAGTGCTTCAATTTCACCCGTTCCATTTCATCTCCTTTTCCCTTTGATTAAGTTTTAATTCCAATCGCTCGCTGTTCCATTCCATATCGTTTCCCGATTTTTGTATTTCAGTTCCACTTGTTTTTAATTTCTAGTTGCTAATGAGAGCGTTTTGTCAAGTACGTAACGGTGAAAATTTTTACTTTATGAACACTAGTTTTTAACACGTTCCAAATTTCAAAAACTACCTTATCAGCAAAACTTTGGTAATGGGTGTGATATATATAATGTAGCTCGTTACCTTTGGCAATATTTGCAAGCGTAAAGAGTTACTGATCATTAATATTGCGTGATTTATAAATGTAATGTTATAATAAACATTTTTTAAAAATCTATTTTAAGACTCATTACTTTGAGTTTATTGTAAGCAAAAGGTTAATGTATGCAATTTAACTTTTTATTTTATTGAAAACAACTTTACTGAATTTCTTTTAAAATATACATTAATCCAAGGACCCTTGAAACCAGGACGAACAAACTCCAAAAATTGTTTAGCCACGCATGAACAAACAACACAAAACAACAATTCACAGGACCTGCAGTATAAAATTCTGAAATACCTTTTCGATTGGGATTTACATGGAAAATAGTAAAATTATGAATTTATTTATTTATATTCAAGAAATTTACATAAAAAAATGGAAACATTATAAAATTGTTGTTTTGTGTTGTTTGTCCCTTGCTTACAGGTCGATGTTTACCGATGTTTTGTGTTTTTTGTCTCTTTCATACTCACGTTTACCATTGTTTTGTTTGTTGTCTTAAGCAAAAAATAAATCAAATACACATTTGTTTTTATAATTATTAATAATTTGTTTGTTATAATAATAATTAATATTATTGTTTGTTGAATGTTGAATGTTAGGAAAAAAATTCAAACATGTATACATTCACAACACAATCACTGTACTTGTGGTTGTACCATTGCTAGAGGCTAAATGTTTCTGTAAATCCCCTAAGAATTTTATGGTGTCGCCGACAAATTTGTTGTAGTCTCGTCATTTGTCATCATGGCATCATGGCACCATGGCATCATGCGTGGCTAAAAATTTTGTAGTTTGTTCATCCTGGTTTCAACGGTCCTTGATTAAACCTTTACTGTAAATATATTGTCATTGCATATATCCCATCCCTTTTTAGTCTATTCTGCAGTAGATTGCACAACACTTTACAGATTTAATTCGATTATAACTTATATCTTTTCCTAATCACCTTAACCTATTTTCCTAATCTTAAAATTAAGCACTGCCTCTGCTCGTTTGAAGCAATCACATAATCCTAAGATATGTTACATTAAATAACCCCGGACATTTTACTTCTGTAACATATCACATATTAGAGCCAACATCGCCTCCTATAACAATGGTTTTTTTAAACTGACACATTAAACTGGTCGATTCTCTGCCAGTTCATTAAGATTTGACAGCGAAACCCCTTCTCCCTGACCAGGTAATTCAAGTATTGAAGATTCAAGTTTAAAACATAGAGAGAAAACTTCCGCAGTTAAGAAAATATAAATTTTTTTAGTTACTACTTTTACTATGGGCCACTGACCTATAATGGGTTGTAATAATTTGCAAATGGAATGAAGGTAGTAATCCAACTCCACACACAATCTGTAGCAAATATCAGTAGCCAACAACTACAATCATGAGGGATAGTAATATGTATGAAGGTCTATATGTTTATATAAAATACAACTAAAAAACATTTACTTGTTTTTTCGATTGTTGGTTGCATAAGTGAAATGTCAATCAAAATGTCCAAATTGGTATGTTTTCAGAAGTTTTTTTACGCTTGTTAGACTGTCATTAAAAACAAAAGCAACAACAGCTCTTTAGGAAAAAAAAAACAACAACAGCAAAAAATACTACAAAATTACAATACAACAGACAACAATGAAAATTACTAATTGCAATGTGTAAAACAAAAAATAAAACAGCGAAAAATAAATACCGACTTTATGAAAATAACACAAAACCAAATAATAAACTCGCGAAAATAGTGGTAATACTTAATAACAACAGCAACAATATAAATTCATCGAAATACAACAAAATAATTTTAAACAGAACGAATCTTACCTTAAACTTACTACCTCAAAGGCCGTTTAATGAAAAACAAAACAAGTCGACGGATACACTATGGAACAATATCGCATAAAAGTAAAGCGGTTGAGTTTCAAACCGTTGATGGCGCTTAATAAAATAATCTTGAGAATTTCGACTATGACAAGGGTTTAGAAATTCTGACTTGGCATATTCAACGAATTCTAGACAAATTTAAGGCCAAGAGAATGTTTTAATTTAATATCAACCAATATTTGCTAAGGCAGAAAAAAAATTATATTAAGTGAATTAAGTATCAATATGAAACAAAAAATTCAACAATTTTTAAATTTAATAATTTTTATTTCAAAAACTTCGTTTTATACCAAAAAGTCCATTCAGCCAATTGTCGTTGAGCATTTATATGCAAAAGAACTACAATTTTTTTTTGTCCCATAGTAACATGTAGAAATCTAAAAAAAAGTACATAAACTCAGTCATTTACATGTCAAACTAACTGTCAGTGCTAATAATACAACGCGTGTAGTAATAAAAGAAATAACAATATTATTATCACTCTTTGCTGACATCTCCACCAAAAAGCGAATGAACCAACAACCGATCCGAACCAAATAAATAAATACATACATAAATGAATGAATAAATGAGTGGCAATGTTGCAGCAGTAGTAGACACTAGTAAATGGTTTCATTAGGTTTGGTGGAGTTTAAGAAACTTGACTGGCTGGCTGGCTTGCTAGCTGACTGGTTGGCAGCTGCGCCAAGTCAAAGTCCTTGTTAAGCAGCGCTTTTTACCTTTTGCTTTCCACTCCTTGTTATCACACAACACATTCACCACCGGCTGTACGGCTGAGCTGTGAAATTCGTTTCTTCTTTGAATTTGTGGCTGTGGCTATATTTACTTCTCATTTTATGGTGTCTAACATGTACAGGCAGGCGGTAATTATTTTAAGTCGACTTCATGTCTGTCAGTACCAACTATGAATGTCTGTCCGTCTGCATGTTTAAATATTTTAGTATTTGTTTTAGTTTTAGTATTTGTTTCTTTTTCTTAATATGTGTAACTGTTTTAGCCCTAAAAACTTAAACAAAAATAACTCTTATTTAGACAGGTAACATTATATTGGTTAACATCTTAATCGGGATAGTTTATAAATACGTAATTTATTCAAGGTTGTTTTGTGTGTTTTTAATAAAAAAAATATGAATTTTCTCTTTGCAACATATACATAACATGCATACATTAGAAGAGCATAATAAACCTTTGAGTCTTACTTGACGTTGAATTTGTACTCGATTTTTTGATTGTAATGGCACCAGTAAAGTTGTTAATAAAATTTTCAAGAGCGCCCCGGTAGGCTAGTTGGTAGCGTGCTAGCTTATCAGTGCGGGGGTTGTGGGTTCGATTCCCACCAGAGGCTCCGGTCTGTTTTCGCTACAACGAGCCGATGGCCTTTGTTGCTAGTGCTCGGTTAGGGTATTAGGATATAATTTGTAATTATATGATTAATAAATAAATAAATAAACAATTTTCAATTTCTTTTTTATCATCCTTGATTTGAAATTGGTTAGCATCAATATAAGGTTCGTCGAAAGAGAATTTAAAAATAGAACAATGAGTTCCAATGAATTCAAAAAAATCAGACAACATTAATTTGTGGACGGTATACATAAACAGAACATTTCTGCCCAAAATATGCCGAGAAAATTTAATCCTTCAGACACGCGTCATATAACGCACCGAGAAGAATTTTCGAAAACAAGTTTAGTTAGTTTGTAACACATAAGGCCCCAACACACGACATGTCATCCGACTTGTCAAATTTTCATATGTAATATAGACTGTATGTCAAAAATGGTGTTTTACAAACGATTTATAGTTCTTGGGTCCACACGGACTAGAAAACATTTGGCTGACACCAGCCCTGTTTGCCAACAATAATAGCTGATTTATTGGAAAAATTAAAGTAAGAAAATATTAAAAGAAAGAATAACTTTAAATCAGCAAAATTATTAAAGGAACTCATAATTTTGTCACATCTTAATTAACTGCATTATGGCTTCTTTTGCCCAATAAAACTGCAAAATATTGTTACGATTTTACCCTTAAGAAAATCGTTGATTTAATTACCTTTTCAAAAAAATCGAGTTCTTTCTATATTGCAAATAATAAACACAGTTTGAAATTATTTAAAGCACTATTTATTTATAGCAGGCATTAAAATTACAGAAAAAAAAATAGAACACTTTATTTACACGATGTAAATTGACTAAACGTTAGCTAAACTTTTGTTCTTAACACTTTAGCGTTTTATTAAAAACTGAACTGCTGCATCACCCGTATTTACCAGGTACCAGTATTTTTATACCCTCCACCATATATGGTGAGGGTATATATCAGTTTGTGATTCCGTTTGTAACATCTCGAAATATAGGTCTAAGACCCCATAAAGTATATATATTCGTGATCCTTATGCAATTTTAAGTCGATTTAGCGATGCCCGCCTGTCTGTCTGTCTGTTGAAATGGCGATCACGACGCGAAGACGCAAGCGGGGTGCCTATGTTTGATTGTTGAACATCCTCTCGAGCAGTATGGTATTGAAAATGAGCAAAATCGGTCTAGCGGTTAAAAAGTTATGAGTGAAAATGTGAAGATACACTCATCAAAAAAAGTCTGTAATGGCTCCTGAAAATTTTGCTGTTATTACGGGAAATTCTGCTAATTTGAGCCCAGCGGTATTTTTTGCTAATCTTAGCAAATTAGTAGCCGCTACTAAATTTTAGTAGACTTTTTGTAAAGTGGAATTTAAAATCCGTTTGCTAAAATCAGCAAAAAAAATTGCTTAATACTATTAATATTAGTACAAAGTTTTAGATTTATTTTTTTTATCGAGCATCAAAAATGTTAATTATATTTTTTAAAAGATGTTTTATACAAAATGAAAAAAAAATCAAAGGCTTAAAAATCTTAAAAATTCTTAAAACACAAACGAATTTATCATTTTGTTTTAATTTGGTAACTTCTGTTTTGAAAAATATTTTAGTCAATTTTTTTTTTACTTTTAAGGTGAAATTTAAATTGTTGTTAGGGCTGATTTTTAGAAATAAAAAAACTTTTTAGTGCTTTTTTAAGTGGATGTCCTATTTTTAGACATGAGTCGGTATCTTCACTTCCGATCCCTTTTTTAATCCTATGTAACATTTTAGGGCAATTTAAGTTTGTACGTATAAGTTTAAATTATTAGAAATAACATTTCCATCAATATCGACTTTTTTAAAATTCGTAATTTTTTTTGCTAATTTTAGCAAATCGGTTTTCAAAAATTTGTAAAATGATTTCTGAAATTAGCAACGAAAATATGTAGATATTCTGTAAATACTCTGTAATTTGTAAAATATTTACATTTTAGCAAAAAGATTTGCTAAATAATAATTTTTTTACTAAAAATCAGTACTAAAAATCAGGGATTGAAAACCGTTTACAAATTTTTCTACTAACTTTTTTTTCTGAGTGTACCTCTAAATTTTCCATACAAATTGGTGTATTTTAGTACAATTTCATAGAAGCGACAGGTACAAAATATTATTAATAATATTTTGTATTCACCTCAAATATTTTTCACCTCAAAAAATTTTTATCACCACTAAAATTTTTTTTCACCACAAAAAATTTTTTTCACCTCAAAAAATTTTGTCAACCTCCATAATTTTACTTCAAAAATTTTTTTCATTATTTGTATCAAAAACAGTAGAGAACATTTTTTTAGGATATTGGTGGAGGTTATTCAAAAATTCGGCACAGCCGAATTTAAGCCTTTTTTACTTGTTTTATAAAATATAGTATAAAAAAAAACTGACCTAATTTCCTTATTTATGTTGCATCTGAAAATGTTTCAACTACACGACATGTTTGACTTTGCCGAGACAAAATTTGACAATTCGGATGAAAAAACATATCGTGTGTACGGGCCTCCAGGTCTGCTCACACGAACAACCCAGCAAAAACAGTGTTTCAACTACTAACTAGCTTATTTACTTGCTTAATTGCTTTTGTGCGCGAGAACAAAATTCAAATGTGATTGCTGAATATTTTGGATGTTCCAACTAAAATTCAGTAGTGTTAAACGAATTGTTTGGTGAAAACCAATATGCAGGACGGAAGATCTGTCTGGCAAAGACAAATTACACAAAAGGTACACTGCTAAATAGGCATTATATCACTTGCACTATGGAAAGTGGCCACTTCATGTTGGAACAGCATGTCCTCCAAATCCAGCTCGTCGATTTCCGTTAAGAAAATGTCTGTCAACATGGCTCTCTCCGTTCACCGTAATAGCGTTACTGTCGCCTCGTCGCTCATAATCAATTTTTATATAAATTCATCCACTTCGTCGTTGGGTTCCAGTTCATAAGGCTGTATTCTGAACGACTGCGATACTCGTTTGGTAACAACTGTTGGATTATCGAAATTTTGTATCGGGAACGCACGGAACATTGCGAAATGTGCTATTGCTGAGCACGTTTCGGGCTCCTCCACAACATTTTCACGCACCGCTTCGATGTATTCAGCTGTACGGCTGATTTGGCGACTTGGGGGCTTCGGCAGTCCCGTGTTGTGTCGCTCTATACAAATTTGTTATAAGCTACACGATTGGTAATATTCTCCGAAATTCTCGTAACGTTAACTAAACTGACGAATTATCGCGCGCAAACATTGCCCCAATTATCGCACGTTTTTGAGGCGTATAGCGTTACATTGTTATTCGTATTAAATTTCTCACGTGCCTAGTTCTCGAATGTCAAAATCAAACTGACATACGATGCAATTTTCAAATACGGCAGCACTTTCCAATAGGATGATACTTATTTCCCCCACCTTATACGTTCATACTGAACCCCAAAATAGGTATTTTCGTTTTTTTATTTATTCAAACTCCACTTGCAAATACCAAACAAATTTTAAATAGAAAATTAAAATTCGTATTTTGGGGTTCAGTGAAATCAACATATAAATTTTGTTATTTTTTAACGAAATGAATAGTCTATTTAAATTAATGCATGTTTTTTCAAAATCAACAAATTTTAATGCAAACACCGAAAAAATTGTGAAAATTAAATTTTGAAATTATAATCATTACTTAATTACTTAACCCGTACTCTATGTTAATGGTCGGATTTTTATGAATAGGTTGGAGCCGTCGATATTTCGGTCGAAAAATATATTTCAATTGTATTAGAAATCAATTTTGTTGTCCAAATAAATCTGTTTTCTCTGTGTATAAATTCCCTTTAGTTCGTTTCAAATCCAAAGCAGTACATTAACATATGTAAGTATAAGTGTACTGGATGACAGCTTCAATAATACTAATTAGTAAATATTTATATTTTATCATGTTTTTACAATGATATGTAACAGTTCTGCTAAAAATGCACCTCATTCATACACTTAACAAATTCCAAAATGTTTAACCAGTTTTATAGTTTTGAATTAAGTATAAAAACAGTTTGTTAACAACCAATCATTCTGTGAGAATGATGGCAAAAATTTATATCATGCATTACACTTAAGCTGGCCAAATGACGGACATAAAGATCGAAAAATAAAGATTAATAACTGATACATGTACAAGAGGATCTTGTTAAACTGAAGGAAAACAAAATTATAAGTTTCACCAGCTTGGATCTTTTTTTTTTTAACAGATGATCAAGTGATAAGAAACAAAGTTCTTAATAAAAACAAAAATTATCATTAACACATCATCGTCATCATCAACACAGCAAATATCTTCCATATAACATATTACGTACTTATTACATACAATTTACGATTCTATTTTACATTTTACGTCAAATGCATGTCATATGTTTGTAAGTGGTACTTTTTATTTTCATTTCAAACTTTAACGCGTGTCTTGTGTTTATAGAGCGCAAAAACAAAACAAAATTCATTGTATTTTTTCCGTAGAATATCCATAAAAATGGTGTAATTATTAAGTGGCATGATCATAACAAATAAATAAATAGTATGTATTTAACAAAATAATGCTTAAATTAATGCATTGAATGTGCGTAAGTTGGGATGTATAAGTGTTTTAACCATTTGGCAGTTTGTCTATCAAATATAATAAAAACCTTGCTGACATGTGTCATAAAAATGTCATAAAATATGGTTAAAATTTAAAGGAATGTTAGGGGTCTAGGGGCTTCTGGAAGAAAAATCTAAAACCCCAGAGACTATTTCAAAAAAATGTATGATTCGAAATATGTTAATTTCTCACTCAAAAAAAAATGAGCTAGAATTTAGAAAAATTACCTTATTTGGAGGGAAATTTTAACTGAAAACGGCGCCAAAGACACTTTTTACCAATACTTAATAAAATTTTCCTTGAAATTAAGAAACAAATTTTACTTAAAATTTGGTAAAAATTTCTAAATTATAGAAAAATTTTACTACTGAGAACAAAATTTTTATTAGAAAGCAGTAAAATATCCTCCTAATTAGTTATACATCATCTAAAATTGTACTGTTAGTTAGGAAATGTTTCCTTATTTTATTTAAGTTCATTAGATAATTTTTTTTACTAAAAACTAGGACTTAACTTCCTAAAAATAAGAAAATATTTTCTAACAACAAGTTAAATAGCACTTCTTTTAAGTGAAAATTATCCTTATGCTGCTTCTATGGTAAAGGTAATATATTTTACCATACATTTTAAAGGACTTTACACCCATTGAGTAGGTATTATCCCACTTTCGGAGGACTTCCGCTTTGTGAGAACACTGCTCTAAAGAAGCTTTTTGCTATACAATTTTGTCTTAAAACTAAATTGAATTATACTAAATTTATGTATTCAAAATATAAATTAAATTTAATTAGAAAAAAGTTAAACAAATTAAAAAAAATGTACTGCAGGATATCCTGAAACGTAACAAATTGTGACAAAGTCAGATCCTTTTCGTAGTTAATTAACGGTTCAGCTTGAGAGAACTACAAAAAGGGACGCCCTAAGTGACACACTGCATCTATGGCTCAGGAACACTGGGGGTCCTTTGTCTTCTTAAATTAACTAATTTAAGGAAATTGTTGCAAAAATACAAAATATCACAGTTACATTTCTTGTTATTATTGGAAAATGGAAAAATGTCATAAGTTTATTTTATGACATTTTTAGCTTAAACTTTGTTTGACATATGATGAATATCATTTAAAAATCGAGATAAAACTGAAATTTTAAACCCGACCACCTCAGATATCGATGAAATTTTGTTTATAGCTAAATTTGATCAATACAAATAAACATGTAAATCGGTTAAGCCGATTCTGAGTTATTGTAGTTTAAATGGAGCTCTTTTCGACCATTTTCGCGTTTTTTCGAAAACTTTCCCACTGTGGCACGCCCAAAAAATCGCAAAAAAGTCATTTCTAAAAATGAGCGTTTGTTTGTATTGATCAAATTTAGCTATGAACAAAATTTCATCGATATCTGAGGGGGTCGGGTTCAATGCATCTCGATTTTTACATGAAATTCATCATATACAAATTCAAACTATTTTATTATTAAGTGAAAAAAATAGTTCGATAAATATAAAGTTTAATAAGCGATATGTCAATTATAGGAAAGCCATTATGACGTAATATATAAAATGTGCCTGCGATATTTTATATGTATTCAGCAAACAAGTTTATTACATAAAAAGAATATTTCATTAAAATTTTTAAAATTTATCTGAACTAAGTTGTATGAAAATTTTCCTTAGAAATAGTTCATCAGTTTCTAAAATCAAGTAAATTTGTATTATTATTATTATTATTATATATGAAAAAATGTATTACTTTTTTGTTTTTAATTGTCTGAACTAATTTTTAGAAAACAATTCTTCAAAATTGGAAGTGGAAAATTAGAAAAGTGAATTTGGAAATGGCTTTCTAAAATTTTGTTAATTTTACTACACGCGAACAAAAAATGAACACACATTAAGTTTAAGTACTTTCTCGATTTAAGTTAGACACATTTTTCGAACTAAATGGGAGTAAATTATGTCCTAACTTTTTTTTTTTTTGAACTAAACTTAATGTTATTACATTTGAGTATGCAATTTTCTTAAAACTAAGATGTTTTTTCTTAAAATTAATAAATTTTTATTTAATTGACTTGTTTTTTTCCTAAAATCAAGAAATATGACTTAGGAAAACTATGAACTATTTCTGAGTATATAAACTATTTCGTTTTTCTTTTTAAGAAAATTTTTCTAAGTTTTAATAAAATTTTACTTAAATTGAGGAAAATTTTTAAAATATTTTGAAGAAAATTTTTGATTACATTTTAGAAAGAATCAAAATGTACTTAAGAAACTCAACGGGCGTAGTAACACTTTCTGCATTGGCGATATTGTCTGTAAATCGCGAAGAGGTATGCCCAGACAAAATTGTTGACAAATTTTCATTTTTAAGTTCAATATTAAATGTATTCATTCGATATCAGTCAATGTGATAAATAAATTTCAAATAAAAATTTTATATGAATTTGTTTTAAATGCTTCAAATATGTCGATAAAATTAGGTTTTGAAATTACCAGCTTTTAAAAAACAAGTCTTTGAATACCCTCCACCAATGTTATCTATTGTTTTCGATTGTTTTTCAAACAATGTAAAAAACTTTTGAAGTAAAATTATGGAGGTGAAAAAAATTTTTTGAGGTGGAAAAACTTTTTTGGATGCGGAAACGAATTTTTGAGGTGAAAAAATTTTTTTGGGTGAAAAAATTTTTTGTGGTGAAAAATTTTAGTGGTGAAAAAAATTTTTTGAGGTGTACAAAATATTATTGATTTCTAAGATATTGGTGAAAAAATATGAAATTGTACTAAAATACACCAATTTGTATGGAAAATATAGAGGTATTTTTACATTTTCACCCATAACTGATTTTGCTCATTTTCAATACCAAACTGCTCGGGAGGGTTTAGAATAATCTGGGTAAAAATAGGCACCCCCGCTAGCGTCTTAGCGTCGTGATCGCCATTTCAACAGAGACAGACAGACGGACATCGCTAAATCGACTTAAAATTGCATAAGGATCACGAATATATATACATGATGGGGTCTTAAACCTATATTTCGACATATTACAAACGGAATGACAAACTGATATATACCCTCACCATATATGGTGGAGGGTATAAAAATAATAGATAAAATTGATTGGTTCGTTGTATAATTGTAGTGGGCCCAAAATGCATTTACGATTTTTACATTTTGTTTTTTTTTATTAAATCGAAATACACTTTATCAAAAAATCTAAAATTTATTTTACGCTGCATTGAAAACCTGTAGTATGGATAACTTATGATTCGCTGGGTGGCACGATACTTTCGACTCTGTACAACCTGTATATTAATAGTATTCTTGGTTTAACCACAACTGTAACGACGACTCCATCAACAATTTTACTTAATATTGACTTATAAGTGCCAGAAGAGTTTTTTTTATTATGTTGTTGTAACTGTATACAATTTCCTAACTTGAGTTTAATAGTATCATAAAAATATATGCGAAACAGAACTTAAGATGTGTTAATTCATTAAAAATGTACACTTCTGATTTAGCATGCAATAAAACAAAACAACAAACATTTCGTTAGCTAAACGTGCAAAGGTAGTAAGTCCATTTTTTTAAATTTTACAGGACAGACAAAAAACTTTTCAGTTTCTTTCCTTTAAAGATTATTCAAATCTTTAAATACAGTTACGTGTTTATTGTTCTTGCTCTTTAATTGAAGCAGAAAATATATGAAAAAAATAATTTCTCGAGCAACTACAGCAATTTTTGTGGACTTACGACTTTTTCTGTTTTCAATTGTGAACTTTTTTGTGGACTTACGACTTTTTCTGTGTGTGTGTTTTTTTATATTGTTTTTATAAAAAATATTAATACAAATAATACAATTTTTCATTGTTTTTAAAATAGTAAACAAATTATTCAGTTCAATTTCTTCGACCTTTTTAATACAAATTCCAGGTAATAAGTATTCAAGCTTAAGGTCTATTTTATATAAAATTATTTATTTGTTATCCAATATTTCGCTATCTCAATAGATAGCTTCTTCAGGGATTTTTTGTTTTTTTAATTTTAAACAAATTTTTTAACAAATTAGATAAATCTAATATTATTTACAAGATACCTTGCAGGGGTAAAGATAATGAAATATGTAGTAAAGTATATATAGGTACCACAAAGAACAAATTAAAAACTAGATTAGCAGGACATAGATCTGATCAGAAATATAGGAATACAGCTTCTCAGAAAACTGCATTATCATCACATTGTGCCACTCTTAACCATACACCAGATTTTGAAAATACAACAGTTTTAAATACAGAAACAAACTACAAAAGACGCTTCATGTTAGAAATGTTACAAATTATCAACACACCAATAGAACAAAGAATTAATTTTAAAACAGATACAGACAATGTAGCTCAGAATTACAGACATTTAATTTATAAGAATAAAATAGGAAATTAAATAGGTTCATAAAAATGTAATAGAATAATTTTTGTTTCTTGTGTTTAATTTTTAATATTTTTTAAAATTGACAATTTAGTTGTTTCATTAATTTTGATTTGTTAAAAAATTTGTTTAAAATTAAAAAAAAACAAAAAATCCCTGAAGAAGCTATCCATTGAGATAGCGAAATATTGGATAACAAATAAATAATTTTGTATAAAATAGACCTTAAGCTTGAATACTTATTACCTGGAATAGTAAACAAATAATAACTAACATAAACATTAATTACACAGTCTTATTTCATTGCTGTTTAACAAATTACAAAGTACAAAAAAGAAAAATTCTACAAATTCAAGATCAGAACACTTATTAAGGTAAATAGGAAGATATAAAATTATTCATGAGGTAAATCGTCATAAAATTTATGGTGACTCTTTTTTAAAGTTGACTTTAAAAATTGCAAATCTTGATATTTTCTGTTTGTTATTTTTCTTCTATTCTGGTGAAGTTATTGCAAGTTGGACCAATCCATTGCCAATATATTTTTATTTAGTTTTTGAGGGAGATTTTGCCACTTGTTTGGAAATCTTATTTTATATTTTATTTGACCATTTGGGATATATTGGATGCCACGAATATCTGTCACTTTATAATCGCCTTTACCTTGGCCAGGGCGAATATTTTTGTAATATTGAACATCACAAAATTTTTTAAAAAATGAGTGTTCCAAATACATAACGTCGTATGGTTCAGGATTTTTTCGTGCTCCTTTAACTATTTCAATGTACTCACTGGGGGTATCTATATTTCTTTTTTTATATGGCACGTCCAATTGTGGAATGAACACTGTCTGCTTCCATTTGTGTGTGGCCAACTTCTAGAATCTTTTGCTCAATGACAATATTACGCTTGACAGCTACATTTAGTAAGGCATTACTCATGACAGTGATCCGATTTTGATAATTACAACCATCACTATAAAAAATTATTTTAACAGGGTTTTTATTTTCATTAAGAATTTTTTTTTTTCAATAAAGTAAACCCATATACTAGCGAATTCTTCGGCATTTACACCACCTTCAGCTTCATTCGATATGAAACAATAAGCTTTTTGGCTCCTATCTATCAGGCTTTCAACAGACAACTATACGAACAGAAAATCGATGTGTCAGACGGACATCGCTAAGTCCTTTAATTTGATGAGACCAAAAAAGAATAGTATATTTTTAAGTGTGTCTGACCATTTGATCTCATTTGATACTTTGACTGACATTTTCAATATGTATTTTTTTAATGGACTTACGACCTTTTCTTTTGTTACATTTGGACTTACGACTTTTGCACATCACTGCAAAACAACAACTAAAAATGACATATCTAAAATTTTTCTTTTTCTAAATAATGTACTTCAACCTGTTAAACATTTCTGCATCAAAATCTCAATTTCGAAAAAATATGGACTTACGACCTTTGCACGTTTAGCTAACGATTTGCAGCCGGTACCAAATCTTTGCAAAAGTCTGAAAATAATTAATTAACACAATGACGACAAATGCTTGAGTTCCCATTGAAAAAAGCAAACAATTTCTGATTCAAAGTTAATGGACTCGCTACATTTGAATAAAATAATTTAACGCATTCAAAATATTTCATGAATTGAATATAAAATAATGGAACAGGATCATTAAAAGCTCTGACAATTATATAGGAATGATTAACTTTTTTTCCTATATCCAACAGCGGCAACAAAAGTACTAGTATTAGTAGTAGTAATATGAGCAGTTGGAGTGGAAGCAACCATAACATGGATGTTGTTGTACGTGTTATACCCTAAGGATATTTTTGTGTTTTCTATGAGTATCAACCAACTTTTTGATTATTTTTTTTTGCTTCTATTGATCCTAGTTAGATCCCAGTGGTGTTGATGATGATTTTGGTACAGACATTTGCAACCCCTTAGAAGAGATAAACACAAAAATATCCGACAGGTTGTCAATAGTCTTAATTACAAATCAAGCTTTGATTTTAACACGAAAATACATTCACGGTAACAAGTTTGTTTAATATACAAGTTTATCTTTTGAATGTATTCTTAAGGGAAAATATGTTTAGTTAATTATTGATTAATTTGTAACTTGTAGATATTTTTCACAGGAAATGTTAATCTACGTTAAATGTTAAGTGTTTGTTATGTAGTGGTAAATTGAATCTTTGTGTTTTCTTTAAAAAATCTGATATTTTTTTCTTCTTTGCTGAATATGAAATAGTCTGCATTGTTGTTCTTTATAATTTTTTTATTATCATAGCATTTATGCAAATTTGTTTCTATTTTAGTTGTCCATCATTATTTGCCGGATGTCAGTCATTTTTTGTTTTATTGTTTTTATGCTTCAGTCTGCAAATTTCCTTCATGTTGTCGGCATTTTAACTTTGATAGTTTATCATCATCATCATCATCACTTTAATTTGTTAGTGGTTGCGATAATAATAATATAACATAATCCGGTAAAGAAAAGACCGCTGCATTGAATAATATTGGCTAAATTGGGCCCCTTTGCATTTGTATATATTTTTCCAATAACAAATATTTTTTTGACAAATTTTAGTTAAACATAAACTATTTTAGAATTAGACACAAATGTGTAAAATTAAAATATAATACAATTATTTATTTTATTTATTAATCATATAATTACAAATTATATGTTAATACCCTAATCGAGCACTAGCAACAAAGGCCTTCGGCTCGTTGTAGCGAAAACAGACCAGAGCCTCTGGTGGGAATTGAACCCACGACCCGCGCACTGATAAGCTAGCACGCTACCAACTAGCCTACCGGGGCGCTCAAAATATAATACAAATTTGCTTTAAATTATTATAATTTTAATATAAAATGTGTTGTGTTTAAAGATGTATAATAGAGATATAACTTTTTGAATTTCAAATTTGCCAGGTAAGGTCGGATAGACCATAAAAAAATATGAAGAACTACGTTTTTACTTTTTTGCGATCGTTAAAAATTTTCTGCACCAAATGCGATGAAGTTTTCGCTTGTGATTTTTCGAATTTTGTAAAACTAAAATGAAATTTAAAAAAAGTAAAATCGCTGTTGAAAAAAATTCCAAAGTCTGGACCAAGAGTTTGGTAAAATGTCAAGAAATGGAAAGTGTTGAAATATCGTTGAAATACTTTAAACAAATGCCAAAGTCGAAAGATGTAATTGCAAGATTTTACGCCTTAGCGAAAGAAGAAAAGAGCAAATATAAAAAGGTATGTTACAATATCTGAAGAAATTTTTAATTTGAGGATAAAACTTAAAATAAAAAAAAATAATTTGGAAGCTTTTAAGAAAAAAGTTAAAAATTTGATACTGTCTTACCAAAACCATTTAAATCGTCCGATTGATAGCAATTTTAATCCAATATTTGATGTGTCCTGTGAAAGAGAATCTCTTTCTGAACAAGAACCCGTCCAAAATTTAAATTCTGCTGATTCCGGTTTATCATCAATATATGAAGATCACCCAGATGAAAATCTAGACCGCCAGGCAAACAAAATCAATTTAATATGTTGTTAAGTCCAGCTGTAAATTTAAACCAAAATAGCAGCTAAGATTTTCAAACAATTGTCTGGGTCTGGAATAACCATTGCAACCCCAAAACATACAGACATTTACAAAGCTGTGATAAGATCCGCTGAATAAAAAGAAGAAGAACTGGCTAAATCATTAAAAAACGAAAATTGGTGCCTCCACTTCGATAGGAAGAATATTGGAAAGAAAGAAGTACGGGTTATAGTTATCAAAAATGAATTAATAGAAGTAAAGTTAGGAGTTCTTGTACTTCATTGTGGCAAATCGCTTAATATATTTAACGGTATCAAAGATACGTTGGATAGATTTGATTTGTGGAAATCCATCAAAATGATAGTTTGTGACACGACTAGTGTTAACACCGGAATCAAAAATGGTGTTGTTACATTATTAAAAAACTACCTCAAATCAATTTATTTACCACCACCTGGATTTAGTACTGAGGTATGTCATGGGTGAGATTTTGGGTGGAAAATCTCCTAACATTTATTATGAGTTTGTTGTTGAGTTAGAAAATAGCTACATAGATCTGAAAAATGCCTTTAATCAAATCGATGTAGTTATTAAATGTATGGACATTAAATGACTTGATGATTTGCAATTTTTGTTTGAGCTAGTTTAAGCCTTCAGATACTATAATGCGAATGGAATTAATTTTAAATCATTACCACCAATCGGTAATGCCCGATGGAACTCCAGAGGAACATTTGCCATCTTGGCATTTATACTTCTTTCAAATTATTGGGAAAAGCTTAAAGCTTAAGATAACTTTTCATCATTAAAAAATTTCTGTACATCATTTAAGAAGGCTCAATAATGTTTTTTAAGGCACTGGGTGCAGGAACCGTCTGCAATTATTAGACAGCAGTGCAGCAAACATACACTCAGAATATTATGTAGTTAACTGTTTGTAGTTTAATAAAGCGTTTTCCGTTTAAAAATAAAGGAATATACATTTATTTTTCAAAGAAATATCTATATTAACTTTTTTATACATTTATTCGAAATAATTTACTATCATTTACCATTTTTTTTTTCAGTTTCATTTATTTTTTTCATTTGTTTAAAATTTAATAAAAATTTACCCAAAAAACGGAAACTTGTGATTTATTTGTGTCCGTAACAGTTATTACAAATTTAAATTTTGTTTGCTGTCTGTTTCAAAAAAATATATTCAAAAAATTTCAATTTGTTTTTTTATTTAAATTGGTTGTATATATACAAAATTTTTCAATAAAAATTACAAGACTTCATAAACACACATACATACACAAATACATTCACACAAAAAGTGTCTATAGCTTCATATGCATTCATACATTTTGTATTGTACGAGTATTATAAAAAAAAACAAAAAATACAAAAATGGAAATAATTTCAAATAAATGAAAAAAACATTTATTTTTTAAATTGGTAGGTAAATTTTGACATTTATTTTAACTGCTTATATCATTTGTTTCTTACGGATGTGTCAGTTGATTAATCAACATTTAAAAATAAATAACAAGTTGCATTTAATTTAAATGAAAATTAAGTAGACCGGGTTTTAAATTAAGTTACATTTCTTTTAAATTATATTTTCAGTTATTTTAACTTACAAACTTTTTTAAGTGTACGAGCTGTGAAAATATTCCAAGATTTGTTTCCGCTATGCATCAACGCAAACACTAAAATTTATTAATATTAATATGTTGTTTTAAAATTGTAAAAAAAAAATAAAAAATATCTTGGAAAGTTTTAGAAATCGCATTATATGCGAAGGTATTTGTTCCAAACTGACCCAAGATATCGATTTGTATAATCAGTACAATATTCCCAATAGCGTAGTGCCTGGCAAATTTTTTTTCAAACAAGAAGTTACACTCACAATATATTTTCCGTTACCGACTGTAGTTTATTTAAAAAGTAATACGTAAAGTTTGTTTTTAAACGAAGAATCAATTGAAACTCATAGAAATATATTTTTTAACTATTTGAATCAGTCATTCAAAAAACAAAAACTATAAAAATTTACAGACATTTAGTAGGAGTTGATATTTTCTGTTAAATGAAAAATTTTATGTTTTCTGTTTCTAAAAATTTAAATTCATGTAATACTTTTTTGTTTTTTTACCAAAATAGTTTGTATATATACAAAATTATTTCAATAAAAATTACAAGAAAATATTCAAATATTCAATATACACACAAAGCCAATAATAATATACACATCTGTGTGATGTGTTTTGTAATTACATACAAATAAAAAAAAACTTTCAATTTTTAAAACAAACCACAAAAGTAGTTTTTTCTAACCTTTTTGTCAGTAAAAAATTGATGGTTATTTTAAACGACTTTCTATTCTTTTAACTACTTTTGTCGATTATTAAACAATGATTTAAAATAAACAACAAAATCGGTTAAATATGATAAAAAAAATCGATTAATTTAATATGTATTTTAAGTTGTTTTTAACGATATAATATTGTATACAAAAATGTGTTAAATAATTTTTCAAGCATTTTGTGCTCAATTTAAAGCACTATTTGTGGTTTTAAATAAAAAGTTAAACACAACATCGATGTAAATTTCAAAAACACTTTTTAGAGTGTAGAATAAAATGTAACTTTTAATGACAACCACTCGTGACCACATAGATCATGCACATGTTGTGGGAAGATAAAAATAAAGCTTCATTAGTAAATTTTTAGCCAAATCCTATACTTCCTATATTTTAAAATTTTCAAAAAAACAATTCCATTAATACCATTTCCAAATGTTAATGGGAAGTAAATACATCATCTTTATGTTAAGTAAAAACATACACAGCTGTACAATCTATAACACTCATACGCTCCACGTGTTTTTTTAAACACTATTAGCCTGTTCCTCTATTTCGAAAGAACACGTTCGTTCGCTTTCTAGTCGAAAGAAAACTGATTTGGGTTCCACTAACTCTATTTCTATGCGAACGATGACTCGAACGACAAGTCGAACGAAAACGTAACTGTTTTCATACAAAATTTGGTTTCTCTATTTCGAACAGCTCGAACGCAAATGTCAAAATCAGTCACTTGCTGTTTTTTTGTCGAGTAAATATATGTTTGATATTTGTAAAAGCAAAATGAAGTAAAAAAAAGCAATGGATAACAAAAAGTAAGTACAAAATAATACAAATATTAATAGATTATTGAGAATTTTAAATTTTAGTTAAAAAAAATCAACAATGGACCATCCGAAGACGCTTGTATTTTATATGGAAGAAAGACCTGATTTTGCCAGAAGGACTCTAGTGTTCGGAGCAAACAAATTTTCCGCAGAGGAGAAAAATTTGACCAGAAAACTAAACTCCGTTTCACCCCCTATTACACTGTTGCTGAGTGGTAAAAGGTATGTGTGTGTTGTTTGCGGCTTACGTTTGCCCAAGAAGCTCATATTTACATTTTTTATTTTACAAGGACTTTAGCAGTGACCGCACCGAACAGACAACATGCAACAGAAAAGCTCTCCAAACAACAATTTCACCCACAACCAATCGATAACAAAAATTTTCACAAATAAACACATTTTCCAAATAAAAAATGTGATTTGTTTATTGTTATTTTTTTATTTCATTTGTCATATACAGCTGATCACTGTTAAACAGGGTTGTTTTTGTCTTTAAGCAGTTTAGTAGTATTTTTGCTACTTTTAAAGAAAATTGTAACAAATGCTCAAAATATAATATCTGGCATCTCTGTGGTTTGTAAATGCGTAAGAAACAAAAATTGACACACGTAAGTCAAGTCGATCGAAGGCTTTCGAAATAGAGAAACCCAAATTGATTCGAATTCGAGTGACTTGCTTTCGTTCGACTAGTTCGAACTAGTTCGAGATCGAGGAACAGGCTATGTAACACTCTAATGCTATTTCTTCTAATATTGTTAATATTGTATTTTGCATTAATTTATTGCTTTATTTAGGCGATATAGCATTAAAGAGATTGCAAACGAATCAAAAAATTCCAATCATCAACATCAGTTGTTGCTACAAATAATACTAGCAGTGAAAGAAAATTACGTACCAAAACTGAGTGACCTAGTGCTGTTATTTTAAAAGTAATGACAATTTAACGCTTTTCAGAAACTTTGAATTCGGGCAAAATTGAAACTAAAATAAATCTGTTACTTAGTTTTTGAGTTAGAGCTATATTTGAAAAACGTGTCCTGACGGTATGCTGTGAGTCCTGGAATTTTTACAAGTTGAGACTCCAAACTAGGTTTACTATTATCAGTACAATTTAACAAAGTGTAAATATATTTTCGACGATTTTTTAAACATTTGTTTCTGTTTTAATTTGACACTTTTTTAAATAGTGATTTTTTAACAGTTAGTGCTCGTATTCGCGATTTAAAGTTCGATTCAACTCCGTTTAATATAATTTTTTGCTATTTCTTTCGCGGAAAAATATTTCTTCGTGATATTTTTATTCGAAAGAAATTTGTTTTTCTTAACTCCATTGAATATTATTCTAACCCTATTGAATATACCCAAAATTACTTAATATTGTAGTTTTTATTTGCTGGAAAAAATACTTTTGCGGAATTTTTTTATTTTATTTTTTTTTTATAAAACAAATTTTTTGTTATAAAAATATTGTTTTTTAAAAAAAAATTCGCAAAAACATTTTTTTTGCAAATAAAAACCACAATGCTATGATATTCTGTGTGTATTCAATAGGGTTTAGAAAAATATTCAATAGAGTTAAAAAAAAATTTTATGCGAAATAAAATGAGAAAAAAATTGTATTTAACAGAGTTGGATTGAGTTAAATTCAAAAATGGTACTTTATTATTGAATTTTAAAATCGCGAATATGAGCGCTAACTTCCAAAAATGGCTATTACCATTGAATTCAGCGTACTCGAATTAACTTTATCAGTAGTTTGACCATCTTGTTAAAATTTGTGACTACACTGTGTATTTAGTCAAAAAAATACTTTAAATCCGAAAACCGCTTTTTGATGGCCTTAACCATTAGAGGGTTAACTATTAGCTAACTAAAAAATTTGTTTGTTTTTTACATAAATTGTTGCCACTTGAATTTGTTCATCAGGTTAAAGTCAACTCCCCAACAAAATAAATAAAAAAGATGCAAAAGCAGTAGTAAAAGCATTACAATTAATAATCCAGATGATCTTTTTTTTTTAACTGAAACTCTGATCATTTTAACATGGATTTGTTATAGGAGGGCTATTATCAATAAAAAAAACAAAAATCATTTTCATAATTCTATTTTTAATTTCTTAATTTTTTAATTACCTCCACCGGTTATCGAACTTGCCATCTGAAGACTGCTGAGCTATGAGCAAGTCAATAAGTCTTTACAAAAACATAGAAAAGCACATTTGTTTGGAGTTGATTCTATATTATTTTTCAACATAGTCTCCATTCAGCTCGATACACTTGATCCAGCGATTTTCAAACTTTTTGAAGCCCTTTTCAAATTAAGATTCCGCAAAGTTCCCAAAATAGTCTTCTGTTGCAGAGATGACCTCCTCATACGACGCGAATCTTTTTCCCTCAAGGCATATCCTTAGATTTGGAAACTAGTCGCTAGGAGCCAAATCTGGAGCATGTGGCAACAATTTGAACCGTTTATTTTTACCATCGAAACTGAACATGTCTACTGAACATATCTAGATGGCGTTTTTTTTCTTGAATTTTTCGTTTAGTTGGCTTAATAATGATGAATAATATACATTTATTGTTTTTTCCTTTTTCAGGTAGTCAATGTTAAATTAATGGTAAGTTCTTAAAACGAAATACAAAATATAATTCCATACATATCTCAAGTCGATTTTCGTTTTTTTTTTAAGTTTTGACTCTCAAATTTCATACAAATTTTAAATCGAAAACTTTAAAAATCGAGGTTTGCTATATCATTTTAAATCTATTGAAAACTAAATTTTTCTTAAATTCAAAATGCATTTTTTGGGAATCCGCGATTCAAAAAAAATGTTTTTTTATTAGCTTCTTCTATAACCGCTTGCAAATGTTAGTATGGTACTATTATGGGTTTCTTAGTTACCCGGCTAAAAATCGGCATATGTTCATGCATCCAGAAAGTTCTAATGTATGTTCGTGTATGCTCATAGACATGCATGTATGTCCATTAGAAGTGTTCAAAAAGATGACAAAGTGAATTCTAATGTCCATTACAATGATTTCTAATGAACTAATTTGGTTTCTTCGTACAGGGTGTCCGCAGGGAAGGTATACTACTTTGTTTGTTTATAATTTTTTGATTAATTGAAAGAGAATGGATTTTATATTTATAAATATTTTATTTAATGTCGGCAATTATGTATGGAATACAATATCAGATAAATGTCCTCCTCTGTTAGCCTCACATATGCGAGCCCTTTTGAGCACATTTTTCATTACATTCTCACACAATTCACCCGGTAATTCATTAATTCCATCACGAATATTTTGTTTGAGTTGCTCAAGCGTTTCTGGTTTGTTTGCATAAACCTTACTTTTCAGATATCCCCACAAAAAGAAGTCCGGAGCAATCAAATCAGGCGACCGTGGAGGCCAATCAACATCACCATTTCTTGAAATAACTTGTTGTGGAAAGAGGTCTCGCAGTAATTTCATTGTAATCCTGGCTGTATGCAAGTGGCGATACTACATGTTAATCAAGCCCAAATTATGCAGTTTTCAATCATATCACGAGATCTCTTCCCATTCACACGCCGTTTTCATTTTCAAAGAAGTAAGCTCCAATGATTTCTCCTGATCAAATTGCACACCAGACTGTCCTTTTTAATAGATGCAAAAGTGACTGATGAATAATTTGAGGGTTTTCCATTGCCCAGAACCGACTATTCTGTTTATTTACATATCCATTCAAATGCAAATGTGCCTCGTCAATCATTCTGATTTTTTCATGAAAATCGAGGTTATCATGGGCGAGCTGTTTTAACGATTCAAACAGGTTGGTTTATCGAAAAGACTAATGTTTACCAAAATGGCGGCAAAACAAAACCTTCCCGGCGAACACCCTGTATATAAAAACATTTAAATTAAAGTTTGGTGCCAATTGGATAAAGAGGCGGAAATCGCTTGAAAATTTGTATAGCGAATACAGGGCGATCAGTTTTTTTGGTGTTTTATAAATAGTGAAGTTTAATTTTATTATTAATATGAAAAAAAAATTCTATGATTTCGAACCAGACTAAACAAACATTTTCGTTTGTTACTAAAGATATATTTTTACACCAAATAGCAAAATAATCGAAATTTATAATTAATTATGTTTCTGAAAAACATCCATGTATTACAAATGCCCCAGGTCAATAATGTGCAAAACACCACTAGATTAGGAAATTTAAGAAAATATTGTATTTTTTACAATTTTTTTTGCGCTAAATTATTTATAAAGGGTGTCCCAAGAAGAACGCAATTTTTAAATCTGGCAACATTCGAAGTGTCATTGTTTGACATTTGAGCGCTACACGAATGAACAACGCATTCTCATTGTGAAATTGTTTTACCAAAATGGTGAAAGTTTTGCGGCTACAGTTCGCAAATTGCGATTAATTTGGGGTCACAATAATGCTCCAAAAGAGTCAACTGTAAAGAGATTAATGGATAAATTTGCCGAAACTGGGTCTGTTAGTGATGTAAAGACAACAACGCGCCATCGACCAGGTCGATCGACCGAAAATGTCGCAGCTGTACGTGATGATGTCGCTCAAACTCCATCCACCTCAATTCGACACCGAGCTCAGCAAATCCACATTGCAGCGAATTTTGACGAAAGATTTGCATCTTCATGCATACAAAGTTCAATTGACTCAGGAACTGAAGCCAGCTGACCATGGACAGCGAAGGGAGTTCGTTAATTGGGTATTGGAGAGACAACATGAAAATGCTGATTTTGCCGATAAAATCATCTTCAGTGACGAGGCCCATTTTCATCTTGATGGCTTCGTCAATAGGCAGAATTGTCGCATTTGGGGTGAGGAAAATCCTCGAGTGATTCACGAGAAGCAAATGCATCCTCAACGTGTCACTGTGTGGTGTGGTTTTTGGGCTGGAGGAATCATTGGCCCTTTTTTTATGAAAATGAGGCAGGTCAAGCGCAAACAGTCAATGGTGTTCGGTATCGTGAAATGATAACCAGTTTTTTCTTGCCTAGAATTGAAGAAATGAATGTGGAGGGCATGTGGTTCCAACAAGACGGCGCCACATGTCATACAGCCAGAGAAACAATTCAATTGCTGCATCAGTCATTTCCCGGTCGTGTTATTTCGCGTGTTGGAGATCAGAATTGGCCGCCTAGATCGTGCGATTTAACACCATTAGATTTTTTGCTTTGGGGTTTTTTGAAGTCGATGGTTTACGCGAATAAGCCGACGACGACTCAAGCCTTAAAAGAGGAAATTGGACGCTGCATTAATGAAATACCGCAGCATTCATGCAAAACGGTCATTGAAAATATATATATTGTTCCATACATAACCTCATTCTGTCTACTTAACGATATAATAGAGTTTCACGATTTTTTTTTAAATATCTGTGTTTTATTTAAAAATTAAAAATTGCGTTCTTCTTGGGACACCCTTCATATTTTTTTTAGATCCATGTATAATCAAATAACAAGTTTTGTTCCTCTCTTATATAGTGTTAACATATTTTTGAGTATGACTTAAAATGCTAAATTTTTTTAAAGCATTTTCAAAACACTAATTTCAAAATTTTTGGTAAAAATACCAATTTATTTTCGGCATATTTCGAGGAAAATGCTTTTTTTTGGCACAAAATCGACCAATAGAGTTAAATTACAATTACAGGGGGTCACTTTTGATTATTTTCAATAATCTTAGAATTTTTTATCCATAACAAAGCAAGAGTACCAAGTTGCATTACAGAAAAATTTAAATAATAAATTTTATTTAAACCGCGACTAAAAATACTCTCGCAACTTTAGTAGTTATTTCGACGACCACTAGCAGTTGTTAGATAAATAATAATATGTAATGCGCGTTTCCTTTTAAGCCTCCTGGGAGGGTAGTACTATATAGGTATCGCATAGGTACTAATAATTTACCAAAACAACATACATGTTGGTTGAAAAGTTCCTGCGCTCTCCAAGAGTTGGTACTGCTAGCTCCAAACTTTTTTTTTCTCAAGCTGGTATAACTGTCAAATTACAAGCCATTTGAAGTTGACGTGTCATTGATTTTTTTTAATATAGAAAAAAATTTAATATCGTGCAGTCATTAGATTCTTTGTTTTGAAGGATTTAAAAGCAAAGGAAATTTGTGAACAATTGTTAGAAGTGTATAAGGAGTCCTCACCTTCAAAACGCACTGTTGAATTTTGGGCTGGTGAATTTAAACGTGGTCTTACCAGCCTTGAAGACGATCCACGCGAAGGACGACCAAAAACTGCAACCACAGCAGAAATCATTGAGCAGCTACATAATATGGTTAGTGAAGATCCAAGTTTGACTAAGCGTGAAATTGCTAATGCCATAGGCATCTCAGACGAACGAGTACTCCATATTTTACATAAAGAATTTCGTATGAACAAACTGTTTGGAAAGTTAGTGCCGCACACATTAACAATTCAACAAAAACTGGATCGCAAACAAATTTCTCAGCGTAATTTGGAGCGTTTTAAGCCGAATAAAACCGACTTCTTGCATCGTTTTATAACTATGGATGAGACTTGGATCTACCACTATGATCCTAAATTGAAACAAGAACGTTTACAGTGGACTGAAGCTGGTTGTTCAGCTCCAAAGCAGGTGAAGTCACAACGATTAGCAAAGAAGGTTATGGCATCAGTTTTTTGGGATGCAAAAGGAATTTTGTTGATTGATTATCTTCACAAAGGTAAAACAATCAACTCTGAATATTATTGCAGGTTTTTGGATCAGCTGGATGAAAAAATTCGTGAGAAAAGACCTGGTTTAAAGAAGAAAAAAATAATTTTTCATCAAGACAATGCACCTGCTCACAAAAGTGTTTTGACGATGGCTAAATTCAAAGAATTAAAGTACGAATATCTTAAACATCCACCGTATTCACCAGATTTGGCTCCCAGTGACTACTATCTCTTTAGAAATCTCAAACAATTCCTTCGTGGAAAGCATTTTTCGTCGAATGAAGGGGCCATAGCAGTCGTAGACGGTTATTTTGCAGAGCTTCCAGAAAACCATTATAAGGATGGGATAAAATTATTGGAAGATCATTGGAACAAGTGTATTGAGCTTCTAGGAGATTATATTGAATAAAAAAATATATTTCGTAACAAAAACAGTATTCTTTCATTTCGAGCGCAGGAACTTTTCAACCAACCTGTACATACATTTGCCTGCTTCGTATCTAAATTTCTCTTAAAACAAAAGGGATGTTCCACTCCAAATGAAATGTATAAAGTTTTCGATATACATACATATATTTACGTAATAGTTCATGTTTGTATTTGAACTGTCAATAAAGCTTAGATTGTTGAGACAGAGTAAAACAGATTGTTGATGGTAAAGTTTATACCAAATATTTTAGCAAACAATGAACAAAAAAAAATAAGTTTTTACGAACATGATGGAAATGTTACAACAATATTGCAATACTATAAAGGTATACATTGTATACAATCGTTAATATGTATATACTACTAATATTATCTTGAATGGTAAAAAAATAACATTTATCGATTGTCCAAAAAAAAAAAAAAAAAAAAAATACAAAAATGAAGGGACAACCCCCCAGTGTATTGGGTTTGGATTGGACAAAACAAAGAAGGAAAGAACAGCAGTACAACCAACATATTGCTGAGATTTGCTATTGTTATTTTTTATGATATTTGTTAAACACTTTAGTGTAGAAAACAATGTTGTAACAACAAAACAATATAGCAATGGAAAAATAAATTTTATAAAAAATCAATTTCAGTTGGAAGAGGTTGATATTATTATAGTTGGAGTAGTAAATAAGTTACGATGGTAAAAATATAATACAATTAAATAAATGTCTTAAAAAAATAAAAATTATACAATTTTAAAAGAATTTTTAGCAACTTATTTCAAAATATTCATCTTTAGTTGTTGACAAGCACAGAGTCAATTCAATGGCGCTCAGGCTAAGGACTTGCCTCTGTTTTTAGCCGCCAGTAATATTATGTGTCGGCTTACATCTCTGGGGCACACCCAAAGCTTGAATATCAACCAAATGTGTGGGTATTTTTTATTGATCTCAACTTTGAGGCCCTACTGAGCTATAGCGGTCACCAGCCTTTTAGATAACATAAAGTAAATCCATTTAACAAGACATCGGTCCACTCCATGCGCCTCAGCTGAAAACTTCATCGAGTCAAAAATAGCATTGTCAAAAGCCTCCTCAATTGAACAAAAATACCCAACAGGTGTAACTTTTTTTCTAGACACTTTTCGATCTTAAAAACAAGATCATGAAGAGCGCACTCACAGGAACAACCATTTTGACACGCATGTTGGTGCTTTCTACCATACAAATATTTAAAATTTTAAACAATCAATGAATTAATTTAGTAGAACTGGAAGTCACGGATCCTTTATTTTTAACTCGTGCTTCGAAATATATTGATTTTGTTAATGGGTGCAAATTTGTGTCGTACAGATAGTATCATAAAATCAATAAACAAAAAAATCATTGCCAATACAATGGTTCGGTTGTGGTAACCGAATTTTTTGGATGTAACAAAATAAAATCTTTATTTGTTACAACCGAAAAATTCAGATCTCATGTAAGCACTAATTTTTGTAAAGTAAACAAAAATATTAATTCTAACAATTCTACAACAGGGTAAATGTGAAAAAATAAAAAACTAACATAAAGAAAAACTATTTTAATATTTGTAAAATAAACAGATACAAAATAAATGTTGACTAATGTCTTTCGAAGTCATGGCTCTATGAAAATAAGCCCCCGATTGTGGGAGATCTCAAAGACAATATCCGACAAGAGTGCGAAAACTTATCGCTCGAAGTTCTCCCCAGACATCGAAAAAGATCTCAACTGATCATCACCAATCAATCAACAATAAAGGGTGGTTAGATTTTAAGGGCCAATGTTGATTTTGAATAAAACACAAATTATTTAGGAAATTATTGTCATTTCTTTTTATTATGATAATATGGTACGGTCTAATTATGAATGGAACAAAATATCGGCCAAATGGCCTCCGCGACCTCGGCGGCACACCTCCATCCGATGGTCCAAATTTTCGATGATGCTGAGGCATAATTGAGGTTTTATGCCGTTATTGTGCCGAATTATCTCATCCTTTAGCTCTTGAATTGTTGCTGGCTTATCGACGTACACCTTTTCTTTCAAATAACCCCAAAGAAAGAAGTCAACGGCGGCCAATTGACATCGCCACCACGTGAGATAACACGACCATTAAATTTGTCGCGCAAAAGAGCCATTGTTTCGTTAGCTGTGTGGCAAGTGGCACCGTCCTGTTGAAACCACATATCGTCCAGGATCATATCCTCAATTCACGGTAAATGCTTGGCCGACTTCATGACTCACGAACAACAGCAATGTTTTCTGCAGAATGAACTGGGCGAGTATGCACAGGTGTTTTTACAGACCCGATTTGCTGAAATTTGCCCACAATTCTTTCGATTGTGGTCGATTATGCTGACCAAAAAAAATCACGAAGTGCACGAAATGCATTTTGATTTGAACGGCCATTCTCATAATAAGCCTGAATAACTTTAACGCGTTGCTCGGTTGTGTATTTTTTCATGGTTCAAATTAAGTTAGTCTGAAATTGAGAAATGTCAAATGAAATGCAGAAAAAAACTTGACGTTTAGGTGTGGTTCACATTCAACATCGGCCCTTAAAATTTAACCACCCTTTAGTTGCAAACACCGATATAATCTTAAAAAAATTTGCATTAACAAAAATAAAATTGTGGTTTAATTTGAAAGATATATCAAAAAACATAATGTGAATGTTTTTGTATATAAAGAAAATATATACTTAAAAATAAACGAAGTAAATGCTATATAATTAAAAACACAAACACATTAAAAAAAATTTGTTTAGTATTTATGTTAGTGAAAATACCTTCTTACAGAAAACAAATGATACGCATGTACGCTTTCTAGAATATAGCAAGACACAGGATTGCAATTTTAAACTTTACTCCACGCCCCATTTCACCACACGTTCTCCTACATATTTTTCAGAATATGAACCTTCAGTGGTAAATCATTTCACCCTACATTGTACCAGGGCGACTCTTAATATCATAATGATATTGTGCTGCTGCTCAGTGGAAAACTCCTTCAAACGATTAGCGATCTAATGGAGTCAGCCCTTCTGAGGCTGTCTACATACTCACTGCAAAACGGTTTGATAGAAAATCCAGCAAAAACAGAACTTGTTTTATTTACAAAGAAGATCACTCTGAAAGAGTTTGAACTCCATGAATTGAATAAAACTATTCATCAACATTCACAAGAGGCGAAGTACCTGAGTAATAAAGGCCTTATGAGCTTTTCAAACTTTCAAAAAGATATTTGGAAGGAGATAGAATTAGTCATTAAGCCGATATTAACCTATGGAAATGTGGTGGACACATAGCTATCACATATATCCCCATAATCTCATTAAAGGCTGTTTGAGTACCACAAGTGCAGCAAGTTCAGCCACATAATCGGATCTGGAAACGATGTTCGGCATACCACCGATATCTATCAGCGAGAGTCTATAAAAAGTGTACACGACAGTTTATTTCAATATAACTTTTGTTATTGCAATACCCGTTGACACAATATGGTCAAGGAAATAATGAGTTTATGCTGATGTTTGTAACAACAAAAAAAAAAAAATTGGTCCTAGACCAACCTTGAATGTGCCGATCGACTTGCGCTTTGAGTCGATTTAGTGATTTCCGTCTATCTATGTACTCTTGTTCACACACTATGCACAAGTCGATGTTTAGACTAATTGCCCATATAAAGGCCACCCAAAAATTTGCTAGTATTTTTTTTGCAACGGACCAATAAAAAAGTCTATTGATATTGGTTAATATGGGTCCATAAAGACCCTCCAACAATTGGCCACTATACTGCCCTGCTCGCTAAAGGCTGCAAATAAAAAAAAAATTTAATGAAATTTAGTGCACTGATAAAAGTAGCTGTTCGGATTTTTACTTTCACCATTCAGCTCAACTTTTTAATCGTTTTATTTCTCATATGTTATTATTTTGTTCTGATTGTTCAAAAATTGTTTACTATAAAAACTTTAGGACAATAAAAAGTGTGAACATTTGTATTATTCGGGAAAAAATAAGGTTCAAGGATTGAGGTCAATGGTGAAAGCGAGAATCGAAATCGCTATAAAAGCCTCTTGATTTTGGAAATATTAAGATATTTTTATGAAATTTAGTACATAATAATTAGTTCAATTAAAACATAAGACGTTTTGTTGATTTTTGTACTGACTTTTCTATGAGTGCACAGATTAGCCGTAATCTTTCTTGTGATATCAATAATAATATTTATCATTGAAAATTAACTATTAAAAAATATTTAAAATTATGATTTATCGCTTTATTAAGCTGAAATAGCACAATAAGGGTTAAAGACGAATCAGGAAATCCAATAATCAAAATGTTTTGGTTTTCGCTATAAATAACACCATCAGTTAAACAAATTTTATTATTTTAGAGAATTATGCATATTTTCGTTATCTGAAAATTTCGAAGCTTAGCGAAGGTGACACTAAACATTAATAAATACTAGGAAAAATTACATTAGACGTAAATATATGAAACATTTCGTAGACATTATGAAGCTTATTCTTTTAGTATACATACACTTAAAAAAGTTTGTAAGTAAAAATAACTGAAAATATCATTTAAAAGAAATGATATTTCATTTAAAAACCGGTCTACTTAAGTTTCATTTAAATTAAATGCCATTTGTTAATTATTTTTAAATGTTGATAAATCCACTGACACATCCGTAAGAAACAACTGATATAATCAGTTAAAATAAATGTCAAAATTTTACCTACCAATCCTCAAAAAATAAATTTTTTTTTAATTTATTTGAAATTATTTCCGTTTTTGTATTTTTTGTTTTTTTTTTTAATATACTCGTACAATACAAAATGTATGTATTCATATGAAGCTATAAACACTTTTTGTATAAATGTGTTTGTATATGTATGTGTGTTTATGAAGTTCTTGTAATTTGTATTAAAAAATTTTGTATATATACAACCAATTTAAATAAAAAAACAAATTGAAATTTTTTGAATATTATTTTTGAAATAGACAGCAAACAAAATTTAAATTTGTAATGACTATTGCGGACACAAATAAACCACAAGTTTCCGTTTTGTGGGTAAATTTGTATTAAATTTCAAACAAATGAAAAAAATAAATGAAACTGAAAAAAATCGGTAAATGATAGTAAATTATTTCGAATAAATGTATAAAAAAGTTAATATAGATATTTCTTTGAAAAATAAATGTATATTCCTTTATTTTTAAATGGAACGGAAAACTGTTTTATTAAGCCACAAACAGTTAACTACATAATATTCTGAGTGTAATGAAACTCCAATCTGTTATCAATAATAAGAAAAGGTTTCATTAGTTTACTGAAAATTGTTTTTATTTTTAGTCACCTAAAATTCCCTCTGATCAAAATGTTCAAGAAACCTAAATTTATGTCAGCTGATTAGTTACATTACACTCTCCAAAAAAAGTCTGTAATGGCAACTGAAAATTTTGCTGTTATTACGGGAAGTTTTGCTAATTTGAGCCCAGTGTTTTTTTTTTTTTTGCTAATGGAAATAGTACAATGGAATTAGTAGCCGCTATTAAATTTTAGTAAACCTTTAGTAAAGCGGAATTTAAAACCGGTTTGCTAAAATCAGCAAAAAAAAACTTTACTAAATATTGTGAATATTAGTACAAAATTTTAAATTTATTTTTATTTTTTTTTTTATTTTTTAAAACAATAATTTATACAAAATTAAAACCAAAATCAAAGGCTTAAAACTCTTAAAAATTGTTAAAAAGTGCTATTTTAAGTGCATGTCCTATTTTCAGACATCAGTCGGTATATTCACTTCCGATTGCTTTTTTAATCTATGTAACATTTTAAGGCAATTTAAGTTTGTAGGTGTAAGTTTTAATTAGAAATAACATTTCCTTCAATATCCATTTTTTTGATATTAGTATTTTTTTTTGCTAATCGGTTTTCAAAAATTTGTAAAATGATTTCTGAAATTAGCAAGAAAAATTTCCAAATATTCTGCAAAAACTCTGTAATTTGTAAAATGTAAATAGCAAAAATATTTGCTAAATAATATTTTTTTACTAAAAATCAGTGCAAAAATAGTAAAGTGGGATTGAAAACTGTTTACAAATTTTTTCTACTGACTTTTTTTCTGAGTGTAGTCCACAACATAAATTTTTTAGCACTGGCTTTTAATTAACCAATTTTTGACCAACAGTAGATGGCATTTAAAATTTCCAAAAAACATTTTGTGAAATTTTACAGATTCAAAACTTTGGTAATGGGTGCGATATTCTCATGCGTTACCTTGTAATGATAGCTCATTACCTTTTTCATTATTTGCAAGCATAAAGTAATAAATTACTCATTATTCATTAAGTAATATATGACTTATAAATGTAAAGTAATAATTGAAATATATTTGAAAATCTATTTTTAGATGCATTACTTTGTGTTTTTTTGTAAACAAAAGGGTAATGTATGTTTGTTTTGATAACACTAGCGAAAAAACGAAGCGCAACAATTCATTTAAGTTTAAAGCAATCAAATACTATATGCGTCGATAGCTCAGTGGGTAGAGGTCTTGGCTGGCAACCAGATTTCCCTGGTTCGAATCCCATCTTGACCACATTATTTTTAATTACAAATAATTTAAATAAAATATTTGCAATAATTTTTTTTAATAAAAATTCCTCTTTTTTAAAAACCTATTTTTAGACACATTACTTTTTCCATTCTCGTAACCATATAAGTAACGCCAAACATTATCACCTCTAAATAAATGGGTATATACATTACTTTAAGGCTCATCGCCAATAAAATTTATCAATGAAGTATGGCGTTAAGTAATCCATCGGCCCCTATGGCTATACATTACTTTACCCATTATTTGGTAATTTGTGGTTTTGCTGGGTATTATAAACTAGTGTAAACATATACAAATATTTCACATTACTCTCTATTGATATAATTCGTTTGGTCATAAATCAATAATTATATCATCATAAAAGAAAACATCATAAATTTCTCCAACACGTGCCCTCAATCATTAAATCAATAAAATAAAATTATGCCCTCCATATCTCAACTAATTGTGTGATTCGTTGTTCCACTTTTTTATGAAAAGATCATTAAAATTGTTGATCTAATCAATAAATATTTTCAATTAGCAAGTTTTGCTAACGAAAAACATATGTTGGTCACTCATTTTTATTCACTTAACTGCAATGAATTATTTTTTGTTTTACAAAAACAAAAGTGTTAAGAAATGTCACCTAAGGCTGTTTATAATCCTTGTGCGATTTCTTTCTCCAGAATAAGGTATCCCTTTTTTAACACTTTGCCTATATCATCCTCAAAAGATCACACATTGTTAGAATTGAATTCTCATGTAATTTGTTAAAAAAGAATTGTATGTCTACTCGACGAAAACAGATGGTTAAACATTTTTGTGGCCTTTAAAGAAATTCTTTAAACTTCCTTTGTTTTCATATATAATTTCCAAGAACTTGACTAAAACAACTAAAACTTATTTGTTTTGTGAAGGTGCGAAGGTGTAGGGAATTGTTTTTTTTTATTATTTTTAAGTTTTATGTTGTTTTTTTGTTGTTTTACTTTGTGGATCGTAAAGTTTCCTTGACTTGGGCAAAACAACAATCATTATCCTAATTGGCGTAGCGATAAATCTTAAGGTACCTACGTATGCGGTATAGGTTTACTTTTGTTTTTTTTTTTTTTTTCTTTCTATCACTACTGCCAGTGTTAACTATGTGGCAGTAGTGTTAAAGAGTAGCGGATTTTGCAACGGTAGACATTCCGTACAGGAATGCAGGTGATGTTTATAAGTAATTTATTACTTTTACAAGTGTTCCTTTGGTACACAAAAATAAAACAACTTAAAGTGAGGTCATGCAAGTGAAAACTTAGCTTAAGAAAAACCAATAAAGAATTAGTGTATGTAAGGTTTCTAAAATTCTGAGTATTTTGAAATCAAAAACCTGCCTCAACACTGGGTTATGCTTTGTATAGATTAGTGATGGAGGAGGAAAATATCATCACGATATGAAGAAACTACTTATAAAACAAGGATAACTGTAACACTATTTTTTTAAAGTGAAATAGTTGATCTCTCTCTATTTCACTTTAAATTGAGCAACGTCTAACTTAACTACCTGCCTTGCGAGTCATATTTCCTTCTAAAAATGTTAATTCTTTGGGAAATAATTATGAATTAAAGGCTATTAAATTATTGGCCTATATTCAAAACTAGCGGGATACAATTTGTGTCGCATGGGAGTACTAAAATGCTCCGTAATTAAAAATGGACAAAGATTTCTCCTACTGCGTGGACATTCGCTTTGATGAGATTTTTCGAAATCCCTACCGAGAGGGTCAAAAAATAATATCTCGCTGATAGGCTGGCCAAACTCTTTCGATAGAAAGAAATAATACATATGTGTTCCCTGTAGTAATATCTTTGTGATTAATTCACCTATAAGGTACTTTCAGAATATTTTGCCACAAACCTTGTAAAAATGCGGGTTCAAAAACGATTGCCCAATATCAGCTATCCAAATCGCGTTGGCTAGAATTTTGAAATTTAAAATAATTCACTGATAAGGAAATTTTTGGAAACATAATAAAAATTAGTCTTCAAAAGGAGAAATTTTTCTATTTACACCCTTTGTAAATTGCTTTTTTTAAAACCCTAAAAACGAACACATGTATACTTCCGAGTATGTGATAATTTATTATTAAGTCCAGAAACGTTCTAAAATTAGGTCATCAAAAGGAAAAAGTCTCACCCTCAACGTCACACAAATATGTTTTTCCTTGGGGGCTAATTCACCGATAAGGTGCTATTTTTATTTTCGCCAGAAATGTGGCCGGTAAGGCTCCCCTTAACGATCTTCCCAAACACCTTTAACTAAAAATGTGTTATTTAAAATTTGTGTATGCCCCTGGGGTATGAACTTATTACTGACGGAATTTCCTATAAGAACGTGGTAAAATTTGAATTAAAAGGGTAATAAGTGCCACCTTCGGGGCTAATTTACTGAAGATAAAATTTCTGAACTTTTAATAAAAACGTTATAAAAGTGACATTTAAAAGGGAAACGCGCCCCTTAATGTCGTGTTCAAACCCTTTTATCAAGAAATCAGCAACTTTTTGAGTGAAAGTTACAAAATTTCACTTTAAAAAGATTAAATAAATTTATTAAAAGAGAAATATCCTTAGAAAAAAGAATTAAATTTTATTCCTAATATTTTCCAATACTTAAACTACCGATACTCTATTTCTGCAAGGTTTGCAAGCCACACATGCCTGAAAATATCGTCACTAAAATGGAACGGATGTGCTCTAAGGCCACATGTCTCTATTTCCATGGAACACATTCCTCACTCCAAAGTTAGCTTTAAAAATACAGTCAGAGGCCGGTATAACAAAAATGACATATAACGCATGACCAAATTGTTTACATGAACTACTTTATACAACGAATATTTCTGAATATTTATACTCGATATAACGAATAATTTGTAACAAAATATAAGGAAAAATTGAAAAACAAAATTAAAAAATTTAAGTAATAAAATAATTTGATATTTTTTTGATTCTTAACCTTTTACTTTATGCGTGTATTATTGCAGTACTTTTTTAAATTTTTAGTAATCTCAAAAATTTTAAAAATCCTAAAAATGCATACAAAAATGTGTTGCGATATAATGGATATTTCGGTATCACGAATGGGCATGACAATATATCATTCGTTATACCGGGATTTGATTGTAGTATAGGCTGGGTAGTGCCAGTTCCTTATTATTGAAATCAATAGGAAAGTTACTGGATCATCATAGATGTACCATTTTGTTCGTTTCCCCTCTTTATAATGAATCTTATGAGAAGAGAAAATCCTCGGAACCGGTTCTACACTGTCTTCCGAGGAGAATATAAAATAGGAATAGAGAAATTGCAGTATGTGTTTACCTTGTTATTGAGGGAGCTTTCGACAATACCAGTTATTATTTGACTACTGTTTCTCTTCAACGCAGAGGCGTTGGCGAAACTATATTAACTCTGTACACCCAGAAAATAGTACCAGTTGCGGCCACCGAATTTGTTGTTAATCGAATCCTGGCAGTTACGACAACTCTCTTCACATTAAATTATATATTTAGTTCTAAAAAAAAAATATTCAGTTGTACAATTTAATATTTATATTCCACATAAATATTATTACGTTCCACAAAATTTCATTTAAAAAAAAAAATATTTTTAGATTTTTCCGGTATCGAAACTGGGCAATCAGATTCATAGTTCACACTATTGCTTACTGCACCACAACTAATTTTAATTTTCTTTGATAAATTTGCCATTTAAACAATTGAATATTTTATTTTAATTTAAAAAATTATTTTTAAAATGTATTCCTTTTCCGGGATTTAAACTCCGAAATTCAGAGTACTGACTTACCTCTCTACCCACCACACCACAAACACTTATAAATTTTGTAGCTAACTTTGAATTTAAACAATTTGTTAGGAAAACAAATTTCGTACAAAATTTCTTTATCAATACCAATCATTAGTGACGCCTATTATCAATACAATCCACAATTCGGTTGCTATTACTGAAACCCTAATTAAATTATATATTTGATCAGAATAACCATACTTGTAGTTATCACTTTAAACAATTTTTTAATGAATTTGATAGATTCTACCAAATTTCTAATATATTCACTAAATAAATAGTTGCTTCCAACGCACACAAATTCTAAACGAATTTTATTTTTAAAGTTGATTGGAAATACCAATAATTGAATTTTAAGATTGATTTTTAATTTCTTTTTCCTTTTTTTAATTCGCAATATAACATTTTTGCTTTATTAATGGATTTTAGGTTATTCCAAATAAAATTAAATCCTTACAAATAAATGTTAATGGTTTTGATCGAATTGCAACTAATCTTTTCTCTGGGTGCTGAACATAGGTACAGTTTCTGTTAGTTATACTGTTATTTCATATTTCGACTAGGTCAATTACTTGGGTGCGACACTGGATAGGAATTTTAACAGGAAAACTTACATAGGCTGAACGGTCCTCATGGACATGTAATACTTTTTAACAATTGGCTGCACATAATATATTGAATCTCTTCTTGATACCGGGTCACAGTGGTCATAATGGCAACCACATAATGGATAATCTGGACAGGCTGACTTCTTCGCTACCGATGGGTTTCCGAAACTATACTATGAGGTTAACCGCTTCACCATTAAGGATCTGGTCATTGAGGGTGAGATAACTGCAGCGCGGGGGGGACCACGCCAACAGTCTTCACAAGGCAACAGCTCAGGGTAACCCCTTTTGCAACGTTAATCTTTCCTTTATCTTGATAAAAATGATTTTATCCAAAACGAACATTTACAGATGAGCCAATACCAAAATTGTAACTTTCAATAAACTTACATCTGCCAATTGTCGTTTTAATAAAAGTATTTATTTAAGAAATAAAAACATTAAACCAAATTTAAATGCTTAAATAATTCGACTTAATTTTAATCCCTGACAATTGATTTTATGGTTTTGAATATGAAAGTTAGTTTTTTAATACCTTTGCTTTCACTAAAATTGTTATAAGCATTAAAATATATTGTACACATGTATATTAACTTTATTGCAAATAATTAAAAAAATATATATATAATATATATATTTTAGTTCAGCTAGTATGCTCTTTCAATAAATAAACCTTAACCACTTATTGGGCGTCATGTAAAGTTTCTAATGGGACATTTTCGATTTAGTTATCATCTGGAGAAACTCAACCAGATCGTATCTTCTTTGTGTAGTCTTTGTCTGGAGAAAGAATTACAAAACATTCTTTGTGAGCAGTATTAAGAGACATGTTTTCCATAAAGATATTACGAAACCAGGGGATATCAGACGATCTCCTCCATCCTTGATTATAAGGTTCATTAGGAACGCTATAGTTGGCTTTGATGAATGTAATGATATATGGCACAAAAGATTCTTATAAAGACGCAGTACCGGCCGTTCGGATAGACCCTGATTTTATAATAAAAATACTCTTAAAATGTGGCTTCTGAAATAACTGTTATGCAATTACGTTTTTCCCTATAACCTAAAAAATAAGATTTACATTAAAAATTATCGAATAAAAAGTTTTGCTATGATTTTTGATATTGTAGTTATAACAATTAAAATTAATTATTTGTTTATTTGTATATATAAATCATGTAATTACAAGTTATATATTAACACCCTAACCGACACCCTAGCAACGAAGCCTATTGGCGCGTTGTAACGTAAACAGACCAGAGCATCTGGGGGAAATCGAACCCACGACATCCGCACTGATAAGCTAGCACACTACCAACTAGCCTACCGGGGCGCTACAATCAAAGTTGATAACATTTGCCTATATTTATTACGCGTACTTATAGAGAGTGTTTCTTTAGAGGTGTAGAACTTTTATTTAAAATAAAACACATAAAAACTTACGAAGAGATTTATTTTGTTTAATTCTCACCGGCGTACAAAATAATAAATTTTTATGATTAGACTTAAGTATTTAAATAATTAATTGCCATTAAATATAATCAATTGAAAAAAAAGTTTTTTTTTTCAATTTCGTTAGTGTGTGTTTTATTTTAAATTAAAATTCTACACCTCTACAAAAAACACACCCTATACTATATTTTACAATGCCAACAAAAATGTTGTAGATTTAATATTTAATTTTAATGATCCTTTTAATTAAAACACCACATTACATTTGCATAATTCATATTTTTTTTAACGGATGTAGCCATGTTGTATTATATGACAATTTCTACATTAACATAAACTTAACGCTGATTTTTCCTTGCCATGCTTCCAGAAACCGGGCAAACATATGCCCAACAAGGTCTACATATATAAAATACATGACATACAGAATATTGTATATTTCATATGTTTCGCATGTTGCTCAACATTTGAAAAACATGACAGTTATTACAAGAACATGAATGCAAAAAAAAAAAATTAAAGCAAACACAAAATGAAGGGATAAACGATAGAGAGAGAGAGAGAGCGATAGATTTCTATATTTATCCACGAGTCTACATATTGTGTATGTAAATGCGTTTCCGGTCTAGAAAAAATTCCATGTAAAATGTTGTGAATGTTAAGCGAATATTTACATAACGGAATATTACCGCCATGATTGTGTGTTTCCGGTCATGGTGTTGCCAGAGTTTCTGGATTTAAAAATATAAAAGAAAAAACAATAACAGAAATGTACAGAAGGTAATAAAATTGAAATAACTGAGTGTAATAATGACATTTATTAAATCAAATAAATATTTCATCATTACATGAATGCGATACCATTTTAATTGTGGATATAAGTTCAGGTTTCTTTTTCTTGTAGCAATAAACCCTTGAAGTTTTCACAAAATTAAAGCCATTTGCATTAATTATATTCAAGCGCGGGGCTGGCAAAGTTCTGGCACACGACCTTTTTAACATTTTTACGCATTAAATCTTGCCAAAAAGATTTTGAACTCCCTTTTGAAATTATTGTTAAAAGTGTCAATTAAAAATATATTTTTTACATCTCTCTTATTTTGTTTATTTATTTTAAGTGTTATTAAGTTTTTTTTGTTAATAGTTTGTTTTTGTTATTTTTTTTTCTACAGACATTCGCTCTGTTCGAAAATGTCAATGCCGGGAGTAAACATTAAATTAATTTATTGTGTACCATGTTACTTTTACATTTCATTACAAGCAAGTTGCTTTATCTAAATTAATGTGTATTAAAACAAGACGAATATAGTTTTAAGAGTATGATATATTTTATACTGTCGAATTTTCTTACCAAACGAACAATGTTGTGTTTCCATAGCATCCCATGTAAAAATAATCAGATCTAAACAAATCTCATTAGTTATAATTGTAACTGATCTAATTAGATCTAAAAATTGGGGACACATTTGAGATCTAATTAGATCTGAATAATCTATTCAGATATGAACAGATTTAATTTGTTCTGAAAATATTATATCTAATCACACTGAATAAGAAAATAAGAAATTAAAAGCATCTTTAACCTTATTTTTGTATACGTTTTTTTCGGATATGATCCTATGTGGCCAGATCTGCTCATATCTGTCCACACAAATCAACAAAAATTTTCCGGATCAGGTCAGATCTGGTCATGAAATGTATCACATATACCTTGTCTTATTACATATGATCAGATCAAACACCAGATTTAATTAGATTCAATTAGATCTAAGCAGATCTGATTAGATAAAATCTTTTTCTACAAATAAAAATTCAGCTGGTCAGTATTGTGTGCGTTATAGCTAAATACTCAATACTTTTTCAGCTCTTCGCTTTACAATATTTGATGAGGGTACAAGGCGTTTAAATAATTTCCCAGCAAAACTTTGGTAATGGGTGCGATATTCTTATACGTTACCTTGTAATGATAGTTCGTTACCTTTTTCATTATTTGCAAGCATAAAGTAATAAGTTACTCATTATTGACTACGTAATATATGATTTATAAATGTAAAGTAATAATTGAAATATTTTTGAAAATCTATTTTTAGATACATTACTTTGTGTTTTTTTGTAAGCAAAAGGGTAATGTATGTTTGTTTTGATTACACTAGCGAAAAACTTTTTTTAATAAAAATTCCTCTTTTTTAAAAATCTTTTTTTGACACATTCTTTTTCCATTTTCCATATAACCATATAAGTAATCCCTTACATTATCACCTCTAAAGTAATGGGTATATACATTACTTTAAAGCTCATCGCCTGCAAAATTCATCAATGAATTAAGGTGTAAAGTAATCCATCGGCCCATCGGTAATGTGTAGTTTTGCTGGGATAAGCTTAAAGCCAGATTGACAGTACTGGAATACTCCACTCTGCAGAGTGGATTTTGTTCCTTTCTAACTCGCACTTTTTTATTTTTTTTTTATCATGCCATCTCTATTTTTTTTTTTAAGAGTAGCAATACTAAGGAAATTCTTTCTACTAATTAATGCGTTAATTTCATAGAAAAGAGGACTCTGGAGAGAAGAAAAGTGGTGAAAGATGGAGAGCTTTAAATCGAGAGTTGGTGAAATTGCTGAAGCTTTTTAGATCATAGCCCCGTTTTGTTATTTTACTTCAGTGGGGTTAAGAAGTCGTTGCGATATGTATGAGAAATAGAGACTCATACATATAATTTTTCTTAATTGATGTTGCCGTCGCTGGGGATTGAACCCGCAAAATTATGTGTAACATGTTAGCGCGCTAACAATTACACCAAATTACTCCAGCAAATTACTCCAGCGCAAATTACTCCAGCATTGTGAATAAAGTTTAATTCTTAAAATCTTTATATACTTATTGGCCGAGTTGCCAAACTAACTGCTAATGATGACATTTCTGGGAAAAAATATTTCGAAACATCATATTTGGTTGTGTTCCTTTTTCTATATAATTAAACATTGCTTGGTACCTGTATGTTCGGTATGTTCACTTTGTATTGTTTGATCTGTAAGTTTACATTTAGGATTTTTCAGCTTCAAGACCATAATTAAATGTTCGTATGGAATAAAAAACACTAATTTTTTACCATACCCTAAACACGAATTTATTTATGTTTATCTCTAAAATTATGTAGTTCTGTGAATAAGTCTGATTTATTGACCGTTAAATTTTAAATATGACACTGATGGTGTTTTTTATGTTTTAATAAACCCTCAAATACTTTATGTAAATAAAAGCAAGTTTTACCACTCTATAAAATAAACAGATTTGTTGTTACTGTCGCATTATACACTGTGCAACAAATTCTTGGTCACCGCCGTCAGCCGCAATGGATTCAACGCGAAAACAAAACCCTCCAAAGGGTTTTGGAATGTTAGCAGGAATTTTTGAATTTTTTACACTTAAAATATTTGTCTGTTTTAATGGCAAACAATGAAACAGTTACAAAATCTGGTTTATTATTCTCCTGATTTTGGTGTTTAACCATTTTTATACCATTAATCTAACCCAGTAAGATTTTAAGTTGCTTTTGCACTTTTGGCACGCCCTCTATTGGTGGTATAAATCATTAAAGTTCAAACATTATCACTTTCTTTGCAGTTAACAGGTTAAGATTTTATCAAAATTTAAAATTGTATTTCTTAACTCTTTCCGGGGCACTATAAGATAACAGTAAAAATTGAAGAAAATTTTAATTTCCTTTCACTTATTATCGATTTTTTTCGAAAAATATGTATTAGAGGCACATTACAAGTAAAGGTCGATTATTGCAGTAGGTCCCTGTTTCAACTCAGAAAATGATGTTATCTGACCTATATAATTTTGCTTACTTTTGGCACTTCCCGACGTTCATCTTTGTTCTTAAATCAATCCCATATATATTTTATTTCTTTTTCGCACTTGAAATATTTTTTTATAAAAAATACGCTTTAAATTACATGTTAAAATGGTATTTGTACCATACCAATGCGCACAGAATTTATAAAAAATATTTAGAATAATGGTATGACTGTTATACCACCGGCCCGAAAAGAGTTAATGTACAAAATTTTATCTGATTAAGATTTTTGGAATTTTTTAAAAAAGTTGCTATATATAGACAATTTCATAAAAATATTATTATGGCAACATTGGTAGTGCAATTTTTAAACTTTTTCGCTTGATAAAAGAAAATAGCTTATTATTTACATTTAAATTAAAAATGGGGTAATTTTCAGTATAATCAGGATTTTACAAATTTAAAATTTCTTGATTCGACCTGCTAATTCTATACAAAATCTAGACACTGCACAAATCCCCTTTCTTTGTTATGAAATAATGTCAAAAATTTAGTTTTTTATAAACTTTATATGGCAACTCTAGAGAACAATAACTTTTGTAATTTTAAATGTATTTGTAAGACTTCAAACTATCACATTCCTATTATTTAATAGTTATATCGCTCTTCTATCTAAAGTTATGGGGTCTTAAAAATAGGGCTTGCTTTAAACAACGGTAGTGTAAAAATGGATTAAAAATGGTACAGTGATTCAAAAAATAGTACATACTGTTACGGAAATTCCATCTGCCAATTTTTATTCATCAATAGAAACAGAAATCCTCATATGCCAGCTCTAAAGTGTGAATCTGCTCGGCAACTCTTCACTTGCAATTTCGATACAAGCAACAAAACCATATCCTCCATATTCTCGATGAGTCTAGATAAAATCATGATTTATAAGTCTAGATATATCTGCTGTTTTGACTCCTATTACATATATAAATGAGTGATCAGAGATATAGGAATCAGCTGAGAAAAACAACATTGGTGATTAATTGAATAAATTGCTTTAACAGTAATTGTAATAACAGAATTTCCCAACAAAATTTTGGTTATGAGTGCGATATTCTCGTGCGTTACCTTGTAATAATAGCTCGTTACCTTATTCATTATTTGCAAGCATAAAGTAATAAGTTACTGATTATTGATTACGTAATATATGATTTATAAATCTAAAGTAATGATTGAAATATTTTTGAAAATCTATTTTTAGATACATTACTTTGTGTGTTTTTGTAAGCCAAAGGGTAAAGTATGTTTGTTTTGACAACACTAGCGAAAAAACAAAGCGCAACAATTCATTTAAGTTTAAATCAATCAAATACTATATGCGACGATAGCTCAGTGGGTAGAGTTCTTGGCTGGTAACCAGAGTTCCCTGGTTCGATTCCCATCATGACCACATTATTTTTAATAACGTTTAAAATATTTGTAATAAATTTTTTTTAATAAACATTCCTCTTTTTTAAAAATCTACTTTTAGACACATTACTTTTTCCATTCTCGTAACCATATAAATAACCCCTTACTTTATCACCTCTACAGTAATGGTTATATACATTACTTTGAGGCTCATCGCCTGTAAAATTCATCAGTGAAGTAAGGTGTAATATAATCCATGAGCCCCTATGGCTACACATTACTTTACACATTATTTGGTAATGTGTGCTTTTGCTGGGTTGTTTGAGTTTGTGTAAATAAAGGGTTGCTATAGAAAATTTCAACTGTGTTGATTATAAAACAAAAAAACAATAACATTTAAAAGTAAATAAATTAACTGTTTTAAAAGGTAAAATCGTAACAATATGTTAAAATTAATCATTTTGTATGGAAAATTTCCAGCTGTCCAAACATTTTCACTCACAAATTCTTAACCACTTAACTGTTCAGGAGAATAAGAAAGATTTCGGATAAAATTGTGCCGTGAAACAAAATCCAAACCATCTTTACAAAACCCTTTAAGGTTTTATATGAGTGATGGGAATACATACTTTCATTTAGAGTTGGAATAATTGAAGCTTAAATTTTTTGTTGCACTGTGTTATTAACATTAACAAAAAGGGATCTACAACATATGTTAAACAGTACTTTTACCTTTCATTCTTTTTATACTTGTGCAATAAAAAAAAGTTTAGATTTTTTCCACTACATATTTAAAAAATAATGGCAGTATATAATTTTTATTTTATTTCTTTTGCGACCCCCAAGTATCCCTTACCTTTTCATTAGAATGTCACTTATATGTATAAAAAAATTTTCGGTCAGCACTAAAAGTATTATAGAACTAGAGTATTAAATATAAGAAATTTCATATTCAAAGGAAAATTTAAACACAGCTGTAAGGGTTTTTCTTTTGTAGTTTATGATCAACTTGAGATCGAAGCTTTTAAAATAATCAATATATCGATAGTCACACATTGCTGCCTCCTAACTGACATTTAATTTACAATGTTAGTTATGCAAGCCAAAACGACTTATCTATCAAACCGGATTTTTTCTTTTTTTGAATCCTTATCTCAAGGTGTAATTAAATTCTCAGTTGCTAGTATAGAATGCTTAATCTTATACCTTAAATTTCCCAGAAAATCGAGAAATTAATTGGGAATTGCCGGCATTTCACTTGAAAATTTTTGACGTAAATTTGTACATATATAATGTCTTTAGGGCCTGACATTTTCCAGGTCGGGGAAAAGCTTTGGTCGTGGGTGGATTTCCTTAAAATTTCGAGGGTTTTCACAAATATGAATTTCTTTAATTCTAATTATTTGTCGTAAACAAATTTAAAAAATTTTAAAAATTTTTGAAAAAAATTAAAAACACGCTTTCCAGCTGTCTGAACTATGTAAAAAAGTTAAATACGACAATTTAAAAGTTCTATAGGATTTTATTTTTTTTTAATTTTTCTATTTTCAAACTTTTTGAAAATTTACTAGAACATTTCAGAATAAATACCAGGAGTTATTAAACTTAATATTTCAAATTATATTTCTTTCCTAAATTCCCTGGATTGCGGAAAGAGAAAATTTTTTGGACGGGAAATACCGGGCTGCATTTCCTAGTTAATAACTTGTAACCATCGTTGTACAGGATGTCCTTTAAAAAATAAACGACACCCTAATGTGGCACAAGAGTTCCTTGACTTTTTGTATATTTTTTATTCCTTTTCATGTTTTTTTTCCTCTTCTCTATAATGGTTTATTTATAAAGTCTTAATAGTCTCTTAAAGACGTGTTTAATAGCTTCTAATGGAGATTTTTTGCATTTTTTTTACAAAAAAATAAAAACGGTCCGTTTTTTCTATTATTTCCATTGTATTACTTTAGTATGTGTGTGGTAAAGCTCATGATTTGTAGTTTACATTTTATATCTAAGAAAAAAATACAAAGAAAAAAATACATACTTTAAAAATATTTGTATTGAGATTTAAAATTTGATATATGCTTTACTAGTACAAAGTTGTAAATAAAATTTGCATGATAATGTATTTATTTTTTCTATTATTTTTTGTTTGCATTTATCCCGTCGTTGATTTATTGCAAATTTATATAAACATAATGATTTCTTTGGGAATATTTAATGTTTTTTTTTTTTTTTTTTTAAATATAATCATGCAAAACGAAAATGATAATTTATGTAACGATTATCTTGTTCAGAACAAATACATAAATAATTTTGACTTGTTTTCCAAAGATTAACCCAATATACAGGTAAAGGAGGTTGATGTGAAGTCCAAAATCCAAATCCGGTGAAAGATAAAACTTTTAATGCCATGTGGCATAATTAGGTATGAGGCATAAACGTTAATATATAACGGATTTAAACATTTTAATTTCGAAATGTATTTTGTTGAACACAAAAGTTGTCTATAGATATAATTTTTATAAATTTATAAATATGTCACTACGAATTATGTAGTCTCGAGTACAGCTCTTTTGTTTGGGCAGGATAATAGCCTGTTTACTTAATTAAAGTTAATTCAATTTTTAATCTTTATCATACATGCAATTTTTGGCAGTTTAAAGTTTAACTTTATCAGTTAAGAATATCAAGGTGGCGTCGATAGCGATCCAGCTTAAGATAGACATAGAAAATGTCAGCAGTAGGGGAAAAAATTATCGACAGATCCAAAAAAAAATTGTGCGAGAGCGCCTTATCGTTAATATCAGACTTTGTGTACATGGTGGTCCACATACAGGTATCCCTTTAAATTATATGTTATTTTTATTAATCCCCAGCAAAAACAGACATTACCAAGTAATTATGGAGTAAGTTGCACACAAAGGCTTTCACTAGTTACCAGGCTATTTACTCGCTTAATTACTTTTGTTCGCGATGTCCCAAAATTCATGGGTGGTCATTATCCTCTCGGTTACAAATAATAATATAAATATAAAATATAAATAAGTGGTTACCTACAATAATAAAGTAAGTAATTGTTCTTAATATAACAATAGTGTACCTTAATCAAGTAAAATTTTCTTAAAGAAATCGACAAGAATAATTTGTATTAAAATTATAAAAATATATTCTTTTTAAACTCAAAATTTTAAGTTCATAATTTAAGGTTATTTCTCATAGCAAGGCTTTAAAATATAAAATTTTTTAAAAAATTAATTTTACAGCAGATAATTTTCTATTTTGTTGGAGTTTTTCAAAACAAGTTAATACGTATAATAGTAAGAAAACAACTAACAGTAAATCATTATTTTGCGTTTACATATGAGTACTTCTTTCATCCATTATCAGTAGGTCATTATTTTGTTGTTTAAGGTAATGAAAAATGTAACGACTTATCATTACATGGTAATCTGGAGAGTAACGACCTGTCATTACCATGTTTTTGCTGGATCAGTATCATACCTCCACGTAACGAACATGAGTCGCTTAACGCTTAAACAAAGTTGGAAAATATTGCAATCATATTTCCAAAGTGAGTGTTCTCTTTCCCAAACTGTGCGTTTGTTGAAAAGAAGTTTTGACCGAAATGAATCACCCAGCGCGTATGTTGTTCGCAAGTTTATGCAAAACGTTCGTGCTAATGTCTTGCTAGTGGCCACCATCGTAATACGGTGCTTACCGACAAGAATGTAGCTGCTGTGGCCGAAAGTGTGTAACTAAATCCAAGAACATCGACTCGCTATCGATCTCAACAGCTCGGCATTTCAAGCATCAGCAAAGATCTCCGTTTATTCGCTTACAAGTACCAGTTGACTCAGCAATTAAAGGTAATCACAGCTTAAATTTGGCCAAATGTGCTCTCCTGAGGAGGCGAACTTTTATCTCGGCGGATATGTCAACAAACAAAATTGCCACATCTAAGGGATCGGAAAATCCGCACGTCATTATCGAGAAGCCAATGCATCCACAAAGATTGACAGTTTTGAGTGGATTGTGTAGTGGTGGCATCATTGGCCATTTTTTTCAGAAATGCTGCTGGAAACGCCATTTCAGTCAACGGTGAGCGCTATAGAGCTATGATTACCGACTTTTTATGGGCTGAAATGGAAGATATGAACTTGGATAATCTTTGGTTTTAGCAGAATGGCGCACCATGTTACACAGCTCATCAGACAATCAATCGCTTGGTCACTTAGTTTGGTAATCGTAGTATCAGTCATTTTGGCGAAGTCAATTGGCCGCCTCGGAGCTGCGACTTGACCCCTTTAGACTTTTTCTTTTTGGGTGCCGTTCGAGACCGATACTATGCGAAGAATCCAGTAACTATCCACACTCTAATCGAAAATATCGTTCGAGCCATTGAACCAGAAACCAAAGACAGGATGAGTTACGAACCCATGAATTAACTCGTGTTCCATAAATAATATAAATCTTTGTTACTTCTACTCTATTACGTGATGGGTCTGAAAGTACAATTACAGAATCGGTTTCTAAAGTACCAATCATGTGAAATAACAGATGCCGTATAATAAAGCCATAGGCAATAAACCCATATGGCCTTATTTCACACAGCATTGAGAAATAATGGCTTTATTTCCATCGGAAAAGTGAAATAAATCCACTATGTCATTATTGCACATTTGATAATTTTTTGTGTAATATTTTTGTAGTGTATTTGATTTCTTTTAATTAAAACAAAAAATACAATACAATAAGTTCAATTAACAAATGGAAATGTTAATCTATTTTTTAAAAATTAACAATATATGAATGTGCGTGCCATCCTTGATAATGACACGACAAATTGGGTACAACGCTTGGGAAGAAAACTTGCTCATATAAACTAACGGTTTTTCATGCACAGCCAATCGAGAAAAGAATGCTTCAGTATGTTGAGGAACAGCAATCAAAATGCAATACGGCACGTAATTGCCGCGCCGTCCGCGAAGACTTCGCGCCGGCCCGCTTCCAACGCCTGTACGTCATACCTTTTTAACGCTTGACAATAACAACTCATTCTTTGGCAATACATATGTAACTATTACAATAAATTTCATTTAACACTGGTAAGGCGTTATTTCCACTTCAATTGACGAATGAATATGACTTTATTTCATTCCTTCTGCGGAAATAAAGCCATATGGCATTATTTCCCAATGCGGTGTGAAATAAGGTCATATGGCTTTATTGAAAATGGCTTTTTTAAAAGCCTCTCCTAAGACAAACCCATATTTAGGTGACCGGTAATTTTCATATAAAAAAAGCGGTCCCATGACCGGTCCTCATCACAATCAACTGATAACGTGACGTGTTCGGGGATAGGTTCTTTTTCCGCAGGGAATTTTCTCAAATTTGATCAATTTGAAAATATTTGCAATAGGTTTAGTGAATTATTGTGGACATATTTAGGCTTTCTCTCCTTCGGCAAAAAAACATTGATTTTTGGTGGAAATTTTTGACAAAACGGAAAATGCTGTTATTAAGGGTTGTATTTTTGAAACATTAAATCAATGTAACCATGAAGTTTAACATTATTGTAAAACACAGCATTTATTTCCTGTAGCCTAAATTTATTAAACTACTTATCAGTTAATTAGAGTTTTGTTATATGCTTTTGTTCAATCAGCAACTAAACAACAGATACGAGTATTTTATAATCACATTATTAATACGAGTACTTAAATAGATAAAATTGTTATATAGAAATAATGTACCACGAAAAATACCTCTAATGTAATAAATAAATAAAACAAAATATTTATTATACATTTGTAGAAAATAATACGAACAAGACCCACAATTATATATCATTGTTATCAAACTATTTTTGCATATTAATTTAATGGAATTTATGACTTAAACACGCGTTCCACCATGTTGAACCACATGTTTAGAACGATAACAGAAAACCAGAAATCCAATCAAAAGGGGAGAAGTATTCATTTATAAAAAAAAAAACTAAATAATGTTTTGAAGGAGGGAAAAATTTGTTAAAGGAGTTAATTTTTTCTGATCAAAACAAACTTTAAAACACTTTACACTTTATTATATAGGGTCTGGTGATAGACCTCCCATTCCCAGTTTTGGTATTATGACCGACATAATATCAAAATGCATGTACAAGAGAGTGTATTCTGAGTATAACAATGAAATCAGAAAGTCCTCAGAGGTAAGGGGTCAAATCGTAGCTCCGAGACGACTGATAACACCATTACCAAACTTAGTGCGCAAAAGAACGATTGTTTGATGAGCTGTGTGACATGGTGCGACCTCCTGCTGAAACCAAAGACGTACTCTGTTAGCTGGATGAGAGTATCTATATAGCAATTAACTATGTTAATAATTTAGCAGTTACTTGGTTAGTAGCGAATTTTATGAGATGATATCGGATATCACATCTAGTTCACTCGAAATGGCACTAAGTCGTAGTGGTATATATGTATGTGGTTTAGCTAATCCTAGTAAGGCTTTTTATATTAATACGTATCCTTCATAGCCAGGAAAATATCGCGATTATATACAATTTATACAATGTTATTTCTAAATGTGAGTAGGTAAATACCAAGGTAAAAGAAAATTTATAATGAAACGGTTATATAGATGTTATAATAAACAACACTATCCAGAGGGTCAATTCTCGTTCTGTGATAATGTGAAGTGAAAAAAACTTTTCATTTCCGTTTTCATAAGCACTTTTCACTCGAACATTTCACAATCACATAAATTGCGATTCTCGTATGTATTATGAAAAAAATGTTTCATTCGCACTGTACCCATGAGAATTTTGTAACTGTGTTATCCAAAATTTAAAGCAAATGTCAAAACAGAGAAAAACGTAAACAAAAGTGAATTAAGTTCGTAAAATGTATTTTAAATAATTATATAAAAATGTCTGGATTAATTGTATTATTGGATATTACTCAAAGAATTCGGGATGAACAAAGGTAAGACAATGATGTTACAAGCATTTCATTGCAGTAAATAATTTAATAATTTATAGGAATTTTTTGAGAGTGCTGACACGCATACTTCGTGATGGCCAAAACCTATTCGAGAAGACAACCGACGAGCACTTCATGTATTTATAGCGGCTTGCTTAAGTGAACTATATTACTTAAAGAAAAAAAAACATTTCATAAAGAATATAAATTAACTATAAATAAATAAACCTTAAGTCGCTCCAATTATTTTTCCATTTTTCACAGTCTTTTTGACTGTTAAGGCTCGCCGCTAATTCGTTACACTTTTCGTCTCCAAATTTGGCACCATCTGCAGTTACAAATCTGTAAATATGGGATTAATAAAAGTGTGATTATGGTTATTAAGCTACTTACTTATCGTTTGCAATGCACATGCTTTTCTTAATAATTATTGAAATACTCCTTTTGGCTTTCGCTGGCCCGCTTTCCTCTTACAATCTTCTCCATGTTTATTTCACTTATAAATAGTCTGTGTAAACAATTTTTTCATATGAAAATTTTTTGACAGTTGTTTGCACTGTTACACAAAACAAGAATCGCCAGTGCTGTGCAATCGTGAAAATATCTTGTTTCGTTCCACTTTTTTTTCATATGAAAACGTTTTGATATTTCTTTTTTCACAGAACGCGAATCAAAAGTACTCTGAAAACGTGAAAAAACTTTTCATTACACCGTTTCACAAAACGAGAATTGACCCTCAGGACAGTTTAAGAAAAGTCTTATAGAAAATAACATGGCACTAAATCTCTTAAACGGTCATGTGAGTGTTGTTCATGCCTGTTGTTTTCTACACAGTGAGCACATCTGGCCATCGAAGCCACAAGATAACTGTTTTCTCTTGATATTCTTATTCTCCTTCTACTACTTTGATCGCGCTAAGATAAAATATTGATGCTCATATATTTTTTCTAATTAAAAGAGGTAGACTAACTATAATATTTAATTATATATACAACTGGATTTATGCTGTGCACTTTCAAAGGTTATAGAGAGCATGATCAGCTACTTATCACGACGTCCAACCCTAAGTCAAGTGAGTGTTCGTAATGTTCGACAGCATAACATCCAAAAAAAGCCGCTTAGTGAGCTAACTTATAAATTGAATTTAATTTGAATACGGGAAAAACTCAAGTCTCTGTCCATTCTCCTTATCTTTCCTGTCTCCTTATCTTTCTCTGTCCATTCTCCTTATCTTTAAATAACAATTAGTATTTTGCTGATGACAACAACTTTAGTCATTTATATTTGTTTCGTCCCAGACCGAATATTTTCGAAATTATCCAGCGCAAGTGAAATTGCCGAGTGGTTAAGATGCCGCATATTTTGCTGACCCATATCCAAGCTATTGGTCCATCATGTTATTAATGTGGAATGGAATGTATGTTTTTTAAGGTATCAACTTAAGTATTTATGCAAAATCCTTCTGGTTTTCTTCTCAATTTCACTACTCAAGGAGATGGTATTAAAATGTCCACTAAACCAACTCAAAAACTAAAAAAACAGTTAAAATGATTAAGAAAATGTTTAAAAATAACATTAATGGTAACATACAATCGATGATTTTCATTAACATCCTGATACATCCAACACTGACTGTTTCTTCATTCATAAAGTGTTGGTCTAGTAAAGGGACTCCTCAGATTTGGACAAAAATTTGATTTTTTATAGGAAATTCCAAATATGTGACAAATGGGCGTAAAAGGGGGGGGGATACAAAATGGTGGCTTTTTGATTTTTTAATTTTACAAATTTCATTTAAATCTGAGGCAAAATATTAACAGAAATCGAGAGTGGGAAAGTATTTTTTCATTAAGAACAAGAATGGAAAAAATAACTGTAATGAAAAACTAGAATTAATAAAATAACTGTATTAAAAACCCTGCGGGAAAGGGACCTATCTCAGGACACGTCATGTAACCGATTTATTGTGATGGGGACCGGTTACAGGACTGGTCTAAAAGAAGATGTCACGACTTTCAAACAGGTCACGTTGTAGGTACTTTAGGAGCCGGTCCTCTTTTCACCTATCTCGTCATATGTATTTTCGGAACCGGTCCAGTTTTCACCTATCACTTTAGCTAGTTTGTTCCTGGACATACTGTTGGTTAGAATTATCTGCACTTTTCATTCCTGCTAGCCATACTTCTATGAATGTTACAAACATAAACACCTTTAAACTCACCACAATGTAGGGTTCATATACAAAAAGAAGTTTGCGTGACTAAAAGGAATTCTAACAACACCAAACCCTGTGTTATCACATATTTCCCAATGTAAAGTACTCGTAGCTAACATAAAGGATCTTGTTCAAGAAAAAAAAACTTCAAAAAGGAAACCAAAATTTCTTAACTAACAATATTTTTCGTGTTAAATCAGTTAAAGTATTTTTTTTTTTTTTGTGAGTTTACTTTACTCGTAGGTATAAGAAGACGTTATCAAGCACTACCACGTAGAAAGTAAACATATATTAAAGGGTTGGTTATTGTTGTTTTAACCAAAGTAGACCATGTTTAATTTAAGGCGGAGTATGTATTTTGTTAACTTGACTAGAAGGTTAAAACAAAACACAGCAAAATAAAACAAAAGTCAATACAAAATATCATGAATTATAATTAAGCTTGCGGTAACCGATAGATAATATAAAGTGGTTGAAATGAATAGCAGCCATTTTAGTTTAGTTTTTACAGTAACCATTATTGATAAGAGTCATTAAGTAAAGACTAACATGCTGCACACAACGAATGGACAGACGGGCGGACAAGAGGGAGTGAGTGAATTATATCGCAAACAATAATAGTTAAAAGATTGATGATTACATTGATGTTTTAGTAAAAGTTAAACAAAATGTATTTTTATGAATGTACATTGTAAGTATGTGTGATACTTAATTTAACCATAAACAATTGGTTATATTTACAAAGTTTTTTTCTTTCTAATTCTAGTCATATTTGCAATATGAATGAATTTGCCACAGTCTGATGTGAACCTTTCAAAAAATAAAACAAACTTATACATAATGTCAAACATTAATGGGTGTCATAAATCATAAAAAATACTTACATTGAATGAAATATATATATGTTGACATGTTATAAACATATTACTGTAGGCTAATTGATAATTAACTTGGTTATGGACGGTTTTCTATTTAATTTTTTTATATTGCAGAATATCACTCAGGGGTACCCCCTATTAATGCAGTGTATTGTGTTCATATTAGGAAAATAGGTTAGTAAGAAAGGAGGAAATAGGAAGTAGTATTTGTGGACGCTTGACTTGAATTTCTTTAAATTGTAAGTATCAGGAAATATATCTGCTGCGAGTTTATTCCACATACGGATGCTTCGACTTTAATGTTTCCCATCACACATTCCGACGATTCTCTTATGAGTCAATAGAGAGTTGGATACCCTACTGCTATTGATGAACGCTGACGCCTTTCTTTGCACACGGTGCAAGAGTGACAAATGTAATCTGTAAAAGAGTAGATAGGATTCGAAGTTTGATCCCAGAAAGTCGCTTAGAAATATAAGAGAAAAAAATGTAAAAACGGAATCTCGTGGTTCCCTGCATTTAACTGAAACTCATTAGAAGAGAAATCATTTTAGATTCGTGAGAAGCCAATACCAACACCAAAGCAATAAGATTTAATACAAGTGGTTTAGGCCACACACATTCAACCACTTTGCTTTCACTATATCTATAAATTGACCGACTTCAGCATACCTAAAGAAACGCAATGACATCTCTGGTAACACAACTTCTACGAAAGCCATACTTTCAATCGTGGCCTCTAGAAAATTACCAAGGTGGTAGTTAACCATGCTCTACGCTTATCAAAAGCGCAGCTCAAATTGCAATGTGGCCCCGTCTGGATAGGAAGCGCACGCACAGGATGCTTTCACTGTCAAGGCCCGATATATTTCTACTTGTGTCCGTCATGACGGTACACTGTCTGATTGGAAGGTACGCAGTTAGGTTGAGGGTTGCGGCTAGTGGCTTTTGCAGAAGCTGTGGTGACGAAGAGGAGGAGGAGTCTGTGGAGCACCTTCTCTGCACTTGTCCTGCCCTGGCTCGCAGGAGGGGACTGTATTTGGGCTCATGTTTCTTTGAGGACCTGGGTGATTTTGCTTTTTGAGGCAATCGGGATGGTTCGACGGGGGAAGCTAGTGATATGATTTTACTAGCTTCCGTGGTATCACAAGGGACTTTATAGTCTAAGTGAGTCTGATTGGCAGGCTACCACATCTACCTAACCTAACCTAGTGGTACCCATTGTAGACATTGACAACCTTCCAATACGAACCAAACTTCAGTTATGTTTGATACTAAGATATTTCCTTTTAATATTAGTGTTACATAGAGATCGAGATTTAAACTATCCGGAGGATATAAAAGTTCCTTTGCTTTGGCTCTTTATGGAAATGGCTGCAATTTTAAATACTCAATTTAAACAAATATTCAATTTACCCACTTATGTTAGTATGTGTGTGGTATTGTTTCTATTGAGTACATCACAAAGTCCTGGTTAATTACTTTAACTAAAAAAAATGTTCATACAGTGAACGACCAATAACAGGAAATCTCATCGTTCATGTAAGTGTGTGTCTAATGTTATTTAAGTGGTTTACTGTGGATTTTTCTTACTACTACTCCTCCTTCTTATTTTTTCTTTTTCTTTTTTAATAAAAAGTTCTTTTTTTTGAAATTAAACATCCACACATACGTACATATATAACATTTTTAAACATTATCTGGTTAAGGTTTAAAATAAAAATAAAATTTGACACTTGCCTACAATTCATTATGGCGTTAATACCGGCACGTGTCATCTTGATAAATTGTTTGGGCCAAGATTTTGTTTTTTTTATTAAAAATAATATAAAAAAAACCCAACAGAGTAAATAAACTTCAAAACGGAAACGGATGCTACTCACACATATAGTGTGAACACTGTTGCTTAATTTTAATCAAAACAAAACCCAACACAATATGGTTATCATTATTTGATCATAAATATTATTAGAGTAGGAATGAGAAAAAGTAACTTACAATATTTGTGCACCCAGAGAAAAGATTGTTTGCAATTCGATCAAAACCAATAACATGTATTTATGGGGATTTAATTTTATTTGTAATAACCTTAACTCCATTAATAAGGAAAAAATGTTATAGTGGGAATTAAAAAAGAGAAAAGAAACTAAAAATCAATCCAATTATTCAATTATAAGTATTTCCCATCAACTTTAAAAATTAAATTAGTTTATTATTTGTGTACGGTGGAAGCAATCATTAATTTAGTGAATATATATATTAGAAATTTGATACAAACTATTAAATTTATTAAAAAATTGTCGATATTGAAAAGTGATAACTACAAGTACGGTTATTCTGATCAAATATATCATTTAATTAGGGCTTCAGTAGAAGCAACCGAATTGTGGATTATATTGATAATAGACGTCACTTATGATTGGTATTGATAAAGAGATTTTATACTAAATTTGTTTTCATAATAAATTGTTTAAATTCAAAATTAGCCATCAAAATTTATAAGTGTTTGTGGTGTAGTGGGTAGAGAGGTATGTAGCTCAGTAAAAAATATTTTTTTTTTTTAATTAAAATAAAATATTGAAATGTTTAAATGGCGAATATGTCAAAGAAAATTAAAATTAGTTGTGGTGCAGTAAGCAAGAGTGTGAGCTATGAATCTGAATTCCCAGGTTCGACACCAGGAAAAAATAAAATTTTTCCTAAAATAAAATTTCGTGGAACGTAATAATATTTCTGTAGAATACAAATATTAAATTGTACAACTGAATATTGGCTTTCGGAACTAAAAATATAATTAAATACGAAGAGAGTTGTCGTTACCGCCAGAATTCGATTGGCAACAAACTGATACTGGCCACAACTGATACTGTTTTCTGGGTGTGCCTTACGTACGATACAATTAAACAGACTAAAACATAATATTATGCCGTCTTTAGAGCACCTGATTATTGTAATTTATTCCTTGATAAGAACAGTTTCTAATGATTGCTCTTAACCACCTTTTTTGCCCCTTTCTAACTAAGAAAAATATACCTGAATCAATGTTGCCAACTCTTTTCAAAAAATATTTTTATAAAATTGCCAAATTATAAAACCATTAAAATATTTATTTATAAGTTATATTTAAACATTTGGCGAAAAAGATAGCAATATTTTTTGAAATTTAAAATATTTAAATACATTGCAAAAACAAGAATTAACGGTTAATCCAATGTTGCCACCTTTTAAATAAAAAAGAATACACAGATGTAGCTGTATCTAAAACCATATGAAATTACAAAAAAAAAACTCTTCAGCTTTAAAAATATTCTTTAAAAATATTCTTGTCTAATCAATGGCTTACTTAAGTTTCACTGTAACATATACGAAATGAAATTTGAACAGATATCCAAGCATTATTACAAAAAGAAAACAATTTACAATATCAAAACAAAACAAAATTTAAGAAAATTTTTAATTTAAATTTAATAGATTAAAATAAGTAGCAACCGTGTCATGGAAAGGAGTAGAATGTCGAAAAATAATTCGTGAGTTTTGTAAAAATAATCCAACCAAAAACAAATATGAACTACTCTGTAATTTTTCTGAAATACAATTCAGTTTTTATTTATAATACGGTTAAGTGAAAAATTTATGGCTGAAATCGTGGGACATGCGGAAAAATCTTGTCGTGCATAGGCGAAGAAATATAAAGCCTACAAAAAAACACTACAATATAAAAGTAATATTTGTATTTCAGATATAGGACTAATTAAATATGCACAAAAATTCTCTCCAGCAGTCGCTTTTATGAGACAGGTGGAGTCACTACTTATTAAACATCGACTATGTGCTTTGACACAAAAATAGTTTTCTGCGGGCTCAGCATACTTTTGTACCATGGATTATGTGAGATATTTACAAAGAATGGTCATGGAATGTCATCAAAATTTAATTTTTTGGGCAAATTTAAAAAGAAATGTATTGAAAAGAAGAGTTACAAATATAAAAATGGTGATTTCTTTATAAATTAAATTAAAAGATAACTGTCGAAAATTAATACAATGGGAGAGGAAAAGACCATCGACATGAATATGATTATTTTTTTGCTAATTAGCTTATGTTATATATTTTTACATACTGTGAGCAGCAAAAGTCAAAATAAAGAATTTCCCCAAATATCTCAAAAATTAAATTACCCTGCGGGAAAAAGAGGTCAATTGAAGTTTGAGCAAGGACCCCATAAATCAGGATGAACAAAGTACCAAATTTTTAGCCACCCATGATGACAAATGGCGCGACTACAAAAAAATTCTTAGTCGAGACCACGAAATTCTTAGCCGATTTACAGAAAAACTTAGCCTCTAGCAAGGGTTGTAGCGCAAGTACAGTGATTGTAACGTGAATGTATACATTTTAGAATTGGTACAACCCTTGCAATGGGCTAAGTTTTTCTGTAAATCGGCTAAGAATTTCGTTGTCTCGACTAAGAATTTTTTTGAAGTCGCACCATTTGGCATCATGGCATCATAGGTGGTAGTTTGTCCATCCTGGGTTGTAGGGTCCTTGGTTTGAGCACCTGTCCCGTTACCGGTCAAAACAGGACCGGTCTGAAATGACCTGTCCTGGGATCTGTCTCGTGAGCGTTGAAAGTTGGACTAGTCCGTAATGTAAACGGTGAAAACAGATCAGTGAAGTGGTACAAAAGTGCTTGATAAAACATAACTTTTTCTAATCTGTCCGCAACAACTTTTGGTGTTTGTTTCCATGTAAAAATTTAATTTAACTGTAAGTAAAATTTTAACTGGACCTTAAAATTACATTAAAATTAAATCTAAAATTCTTCGCTTTTAATTTTTTTATTTTTTTTATTGTTAAATCGTTTTCATTTATTATAATTTAAATTTTATTTAACATTTTAATTAGGGTTGATTTTGATTTGTTCTAAATTTTAATTGATTTTTTATTGTGGTTTATAAATTTTAATAAAATTTTCTTAGTTTAAAAATAATTTTTCATTTCATTTTATACTTTGTTTCTCAATGTTAAATGTCCCACTGAGAATTATGGATTAATTAGGACCTATACAGTGACCGGTCACCCGAGGGCATATCAAAAATTTGGTACAAAGTATTTTTTTATGTTAGTGTATTTGCCATTTGCTTTACTGTCCCATAATCCCCCTTTTTTTGTATTTCTTCAAACACTATAATTTCGCTATTAGCCAGCCAAAATGCATGGTCAACAACAACTTTGGCGGTAGAGCTTTTGTTTTGTAAGCAGAACGTTGAATTATCAAGCCCTACTGACGCCCAGTAGATTTTTTAAATTCTTAATTTTATGAATGGAATAGAATTTTAGATCATAAAGGGTGGTTAAATTTTAAGGGCCGATGTTGATTTTGAATAAAACACAAATTATTTAGGAAATTATTGTAATTTCTTTTTATTATGATAATATGGTATGATTCAATTATGTATGGAACAAAATATCGGCCAAATGGCCGCCGCGACCTCGGCGGCAAACCTCCATCCGATGGTCCAAATTTTCGATGACGCTAAGGCATAGTTGAGGTTCTATGCCGTTAATGTGCCGAATTATTTCATCCTTTAGCTCTTGAATTGTTGCTGGCTTATCGACGTACACCTTTTCTTTCAAATAACCTCAAAGGAAGAAGTCCAACGGTATCAAATCATATGATCTTGGTGGCCAATTGACATCGTCGCCACGTGAGTTAACACGGCCATTGAATTTGTCGTGCAAAAAAGCCATTGTTTTGTTGGCTGTGTGGCAAGTGGCACCGTCCTGTTGAAACCACACTCTAAAAAATGCTTGTAAAATTACTACTATAAAATAGGCAAAGTTTTATGTAATATTACGAAAATTCGGTAAATATAAACACCAAATGCGTAAAACTTTTTCGTGCACTATTTCTTTACTATTAAACACATTATGCCTAAAATTAGTATTGTTTTGTTAAATAAAAATTTTACGCACAAAGATTGTAAATATACTAACTTATAGTAGTAAAAAAAATATGACATTTTGAAATTATTAGTTTTTTAAATTTATAAATTTTTTGGAATTTCTATACAATAAATTTATTGTTTTTATTCTTGCTGTGAGTTAAACAATAAAATTATGGTTTTTATTGTGAATTACTAAATAATAAATTTATTGTTTTTTAACTCAAAACAAAAATTTTTTTGCTTTATAATTTTCAATATCATGGTAGAAAATGTGCGCATTTTTGTAGGATTTTTCCGCATTTTTATGTACATTTACAGAAAAATCGTGTTTCTTTAAGCACAAATTTAGTGAATTTACTCTTTTAATGTAATTTTACCAATTTTGTGTTCATCAACTTACGCATAATGTGTTTATTTTTTTCATTTACGCACACAGAGTAAATTTACCCAACTTATAGTAGGAATACAGTTTCCTACTTTAAGTAGGGTAAATTTCAACAGAAATTAATTAGAGTGCACATATCGTGCACATCCATATTCTCAATTTCTGGCTTCAAGAATTTCGTTATGATCTCGCAATAGCGAACACCGACGGCGAGTCGAGGTTGACGGCTATTCTGCCACACTATCGCGGATAACAGCAATGTTTTCCACAGAACGAACTTGGCGAGCATGCACAGGTGTTTTCTCATTTCCTACAGACGCGACTTGCAGAAATATGTGCACAATTATCCCGATTGTGGACACATTTGGTCGATTATGCTGACCAAAAAAATCACAAAGTGCGCTTGATTTGAATGCCCATTTTCATAATAAGCCTGAATAACTTTAACGCGCTGCTCGATTGTGTATCTTTCCATGGTTCAAATTGGGTTAGTCTGAAACTGAGAAATGACAAATGAAATGCAGAAAAAAACTTGACGTTAAGGTGTGGTTTACATTCAACATCGGCCCTTTAAATGTAACCACCCATTATAATCAAATTATTTTTTTATTGCAAAGAAACATGAAAATTTTATTAGTAAATTATAGAGAATAAAAATTGAAAAATTTCACAGAGCCAGCAGGATAGAATACTTAGTATTTTCGGTTGCCGCAACACAATTTTCTTCAGTATCTACGCCCTTGTTGGGTCATTACTTTGTTGATTGTCTATTTAACATTGAGTGTTTGGAAACAAATTAACAAGCCCGAAAACAACCCACAATTAGACCTACATCAACGAAATTTAACAATTTATATTTATTCTCTATTTTTTTAAGTTTTATTATCAATAAAAATGTTCATGTTTCTTTGCAATAAAAAAAACAATTAATAAAAAATAATTTGATTAAAAATGATCTAAAATCATATTAATACCATTCATTTACTAAAATAACAGATCAACAATACATAAAAACTTCTTTGATTCTTAAGTCTCTAATTAAGTGAAAATCTGTTCCTAAACTCATCCCCAGGAGTGTGTCAGCTTTGTGATTAGGTTTTCTTTTTTTTTTTTGCGTTATAAAAATGAGTGCCCACACTACTTAGGCTATATTCACTAAATATTATTTCGGACCAAGAATTTCTTGGGGGATGCAATATCAATGAATTTCCAGGGCCAGATGATATTATGGAACTCATATTTAAGAAGTGCTCTTTGACGCTAATTCACACGATTTATAACTCTTTTAGTATTTTATACTTTTTGTGTACTTTTCCATATTCCTGGGAGATCGCCGGGAATTACAAGTCGATGCTTTCGAAGGTAATGGAGGGTATGGTTAACATCCATTTTGTTAGCCATCTGGAGTTTACTGATCGTTTGAATGACCGACAGTATGGCTTTTATTAAAATCGTTTTTTGGTACAATAGTCATTATATTCGTGGCTTTTGAGTAGCTCTGGATATTCAAAAGGCATTAGATAGACTGTGGCACAAAACACTTTTATCGAAGATTATTGCGTGTATATGGTGAATTCTATTTTTACTATTTTTTGTCAACTGAATGATTTCATTGGAGCTACCGATATATTTGCTTGTGGCCAAATAAATTGGGTACGGTACAAAACTGTACTTCACTGACACGGTCGTTAAAGCGAATTTGCCATTATCGACTGTCCGAGCTAAAGGTATTCTCTAGAGCTTGAACCATTAAAAGGGTTCTTACGAATCGTACCGAAGTGGTTGATGTGTGTATATAAACAGACTTTGATTCCTATTTTGGAATTGTTACCTTGCAATATGATCTTTTTTTAGACCAGTAGCCAGTAGTGCAATAAAGTAACCGTGTTGCCTTACTGCACTTTACAACAACTTTGATATGCTTTCTATACGGTGAGTTAAAGGCTAATAAATATATATTACTCTAAGGAGGATAATAGTGTGATGTATTCATATTAATTCTCCATCTAATAAGGTATTTTAAAAAGTAAATGTGTCCACGGTTTTTAAAGTTAAAAGTTCCAAAAACAATTTTCCACTAAAAATGCAATCAACTTTATCATCTTTTAAGTCATCCTGTATAAATAAGGGTAATCCTGCATTTCTCAATGCGAAAACTTCTCACATCAGATACAAGAACGGGGTGCAGCACTAGTACTACTAAAACATAACTCTACGACGTTCATTGGAAACCGCCTTGCACCGTGCTGATATCTCTCCATCGTGTTGGAATGCTGCCAATGTTCAGCAAATACACAAAACAGTTATGCCAAAAGACAATTTTCTCCGCGGTTATGGAACCATGAACGTTGATTGTTATTACTAATTTCCTTTCTAAGTGTAACTTCATATTAATTTTAAATAACCAATGGATTTAATTTTCTATAGATTGCATGGAAAAATTTTTCATTGACCGGTAGTCTTAAAAAGAGCTTTAAGCAAGCTTGTGGTGGCAAGCCTTAGGAACCATTTCCAGCTTGATATTTAGGCCAGATGTTAAAACTGAAATCAAATATATGTTAATAAAAAATTAAATCTATTATGTTGAATGATTTGGGATTGACCAGAAAAAAAAACGGCCATATCTCACTCTCTTGTTATATTAACAAAAAAAAGTTCTGTTTAAATTAAGTATATTATCTAATTTTATTTTTTTTAACACAACTAAAATAAACGTTTGATATAAGCCCTCACTGCATGTCCTAATGTATAGTATCAATAACTAACAAAAAAAAATACTGGAATAAAAAATGTAACAAGGATATAAACACATGTGTCGACATGCATTTATAATGTCCATTAATGAACACAACCGACTCATATACACTCAAAGAAAAACGGACAAAAAAAACTAGGTATGGAATGTATAAAATTTCAAATGTCCATTACGAACGTGACAGTTTCACATTACAAATTCACATGTGTACATCAGAAAAAAAAACTCAAACAAAAATAACCAATTAGAAGAGAATATAGAGTTGACCAATGTCCATCACATGTACCATTGAAAACAAACAAAATAAACTAAAACACGGAAAATAATAAATTTGACAGTTTTTTTTTCGCTTGTAAAGAAAAATGTTTAAATAATGAGCGAATATTGCTATGGCAAGAAAAAAATAAGTTAATTAAAAAAAAGGTTTTATTTTTAACACAAATACAGCTGATTTTTTTTCCAAATCCTTTACACCCATCCTACCTTTGGTGTATCCATCACATTATCCTTTCAAAATTTAACGTTTAAAAAAAATAAAAAAAAATTAAGAGTTTAATAGCACGCTATCTTCGTATCGCGCTCTAGCGAACAAAGTTACCAAAAATGTTTATGTATAAACAATAAGGGTTGTTACCCTTTTCTTCTATGCATTCCCCAAAAATAATAGAAACCAACCGTTATGATAATGATGTCGACTCTTTTCTTTTATGTTCATTTATTTTGTTTAAACAACTTGTCTGATGTTATTGTATGTATTTGGTATCTTCGTGTAAATGGCCATTATTTAAGCCATTTTCTATTAAGTAAAATGTCAAAATATCCCATTAAACAAGCCATTATGGTTGAGTGAAAATATTCAATCTTATGACTACGACTGTTTGGTCGTTTGTTTGTCTGTCTGTCTGTCTGTCGGAAAGTCTCTTTTTCATAATAATCAAATATTGAATGCCAAAAAAAAGGGGAGAGTTACTGCTACATTGTTTTGAATGTATTCTCAGACTCAAGTGTTTATTTTATATTTTCGTTATAAAACATTTGTTGTTGATTTGTGTAACATCATGGTTATTTATATTGTCGAGATAATATAAACTGCTTGTTAATGGTGTATTAAATTTAAGGATACATATTTAACAAATCATCGTAAAAAGAGGTAAATAAGCAAATTTTAATATGCATAGAAATTAATCAGTGTCTGGTCCCTTTAGACTTTTTAGTTTTAACAAACAATGTTTTCCGAGTTGGCCAGCCCTATTTGCACTTTAGAAATTATAATTACTCCCATGGGAAAGATGCCGTATAAAAGTCTCTTATGTGGGGGCTTTTGAATGAAAAACGTTGGATCATTAAGAATTCTTTTTTGTTTTGATAACCACCAGAGGGCACCATATTTAATATGCAATCCATTTTGCGCACTCGCTGTTGTCAATCTTTAGATAAGTAATTATATTTTATTTCATCTACTCCAAAATTCCTGCATGATTTACTATACAGATGGTCCTAATTTAGAAACGAATACTTGGCGAACAGGTGGCATACCCGTAGGAACTATTCTGATCAGCAATGTACACCATCGGACAAAAAAGTATAAATCTGTAAAAAAAAAAAAAAAAGTGTTACTTTATCAAATTTGATTAAATTCCTTTGAAAATATTCAATAGGAACCATTTGTTAATTACAGAGATCTGTAACGAATCCCACCTGACTGCCCTATCTCTTTGGGAAGATGGCTATCTTCTGGCCTCGGCCCTGATCAATCTGGGGCTGGTTCTTTTTTCCCTTGAAGAACAGTAAAGCAATAAGTCCGTGACTTTTTGAATGAAAAACAGTTTTGTTTGCAAAAAACAATTTATTTTTCAACATAATCTCCTTTGAGATCAAAACACTTAGTCCCACATTTCTCCAATTTTCGTATCCCTTCCAAAAAAATAGGATATTTCGAGGTCCATAAAATAGGCATTTGTTTGATCGATTATTTTATCGTTGGAGCTAAATCTCTTTCCACCTAACCATTTCTTTAGGTTTGGAAATAGGAAATAGTCACTGGGGCTAAATCCGATGAATATGGCAATTTCTAGCCCAATTCATGTAATTTTGGTCAATTTAGAGCAAACGCGGCACCCATCTTGCAGACAGCTTTCTTAAATCCAAATGATCATTTAAAATCGAAACCACGCTGCCATATGAAATGCCTATGGCATCAACAATTTCACGCACTTTTACTTTTTGATCGGCCAACACCATATCGTGGAATTTTTCGACATTTTTCTGGTGTATTGACCTCAATTGGCGGTCCAGAACGTTCAGCGTCATTTGTACTTGTGCGACCACAACGAAAGTCCATAAACCACTTTCACCATTTAAATCGATGATGCAGAGTCCCCATAGTATTTATCAAGCTTTTCCCTGGTTCGATTGACGGCTTTTTTCGCAAAAAAATAATGTTTAATGAGCACTCGAAATTCACTTTTTTTAGCTGTTAAACGCAGATTATATGACGGACGGACGGACAGGTGGTACCTGATGGGAGCAGTGTTGCATTTCATATAACTACGAGGGAAGTTCGAAAAGTCGCGAACTTATTAACCCGCCCTCGTATAAAGGAGGCAATTTTTACGCAGCTAAATTTGAAAAAAAAAAAAATTATGATGATATATTCAAAAGTCGTCCAAAATTTGTATACGATATTCTAGGGCTCTTTCTTATATTCCTTTTGCATACTCACGAATGAACAACATAATATAAACCATCTTAGCAATGGCGTGCCCGAAAATATTTTCAAAATACAATTTTTTTACTACACTCACTAAAAAAAAGTCGGGAAATTTTGCTATTTTGAGCCCAGCGGTATTTTTTACTAATCTTACAAAAAATTAGCTGCCGCTACTAAATTTTAGAAAACTTTTTGTAAAGTGGAATTTAAAATCTGTTTGTTTAAATCAGCAAAAAAAATTACTAAATATTATTAATATAAGTACAAAATTTAAAATTTATTTTTTTTATCGAGCATAAAAATTTTTTATTGTATTTATTTTTTTTTTTTTTAATATTTTAGAGAAAATTACAAAAAATTATCAAAGGCTTAAAAATTGTACACATAAACGAGTTTATCATTTTGCTTTAATTTGGTAATTTATGTTTTAAAAAATATGTGTAAGTTTTAATTAGAAATAACATTTCCTTTAATATCCACTTTTTAAAAATTAGTAATTTTAGCAAATGGGATTTCAAAAACTTGTAAAATGATTTCTGAAATTAGATTTGCTAAATACATAATATTTTTTTTACTAAAAATCAGTACAAAAATAGTAAAGTGGGATTGAAAACCGTTTGCAAATTTTTCCACTAACTTTTTTTTCTGAGTGTATGTTTAGTATACATCAGAGAACTGCAAAATTAACGTTTTTTCTTGTATAATCATACACAAAAATTCTTGTTCGCATTTAATAATTCAACAAAATTCACTGTACACTCAACAAAAAGTCAGCGTTGAATAAATTAGAAAAAACAACAAACAAAGCGTATGAGTTTATTTATAATTAAAATAAAATAGAAACACATTTCATAAATGATATTGTTTACATTAGGGTGGGACTTAAATCCGCTTTTTTAGAATTTTTATTAGTAATAAAAATATTCTTCTTTGTGAAATATAAATATTTTTTTGGAAAAAAAATTTAGGTCGATATCTCAGGCTTGCCTAATCCGGAAAAATTTAAAGATTGTCTAAATTTTTTTTTATCTATTTTGATTGGAAAATTAGGCAATATTTAACTTTAACCGGATTGGGCAAGCCTGAGATGTCGACCTAAATAAAAAAAAATTATCACAAAGAACAATATTCTTGGTATTGCTAATAAAAATTCTAAAAAAACGTATTTTAGACCCACCCTAATATACATATAACATTTATGAAATTTGTTTCTACAAAACCACTCCCTTTTTATAGATAAGAAACTATTTTGTTTTCATTATGATTACACTCATACAGGTTGTTTGTTGTTTTTTCTAATTTATTCTATATCAAAATAATTATTGTTGGCTCGAATGAACAGAATAAAATTAATGGTTTAACAACGACCGATGATTATAAATCAGTCAAAACAATTTGCACATCGTTTGATTGATTTAAAATCATCAACAAATATGTGTGTTGGAGTATATTCAGCGTTTGAACGCAAACACATATATATTCTGGTATACATATATACAAAATAGCTTGTATTTTTTTTGTTTCAAATTGATTTCATTTGCAAGACCAATTAATTTTTTTGCAAGTCCAATTGGGTTTTCCCAGATTTCAGGAAAATTTGCTGAAATTTGTCCATTATGGAGAAAAATTTGCCTTTAAATCAGGGAAATTTCTCAATTTTCTCTCAGATACCAAATACGAGTATGTATAAAATTTTATTTGTCTGCTGCTTACTTCCTCTATTATTAATTATTTCCACACTCATAATAATCAACCAAAAATACACTTCTAATTTTTTACGACCCGTTCAATTGATTTTGTTATTTAATTTAACGTCTTTTATATTTTTTCAAACATTTTAAAAAGGAGTAATTAAAGGTTGATTTCTATTTATAACTTAATTCAAAAGTTTTTGAAACAATCCGATTGTTTTTGAAATGGTTGTCTTTGGATTTGAGTAAAAAATTGCACATTGCTATTTCACGTTCCCATGACATCTGTGTTTTTTTTTTTTTTTAATTCTATGTTAAGGTGGCGTTATGCCCCAATAAATATGACCCCAATCTTAAAATGTAATAAGTCCCATTTTTGGCGTAAAATTTTATAATGAAAGTAAACCCTAAAAATATAAATAAATAAAATTAAGTTTAGAGCGTATTTTCATTTATTAAATTGAGCCTTTTATTCTTAACTTAATTCAAAAGTTTTTGAAACAATCCGATTGTTTTTGAAATGGTTGTCTTTGGATTTGAGTAAAAAATTGCACATTGCTATTTCACGTTCCCATGACATCTGTGTTTTTTTTTTTTTAATTCTATGTTAAGGTGGCGTTATGCCCCAATAAATATGACCCCAATCTTAAAATGTAATAAGTCCCATTTTTGGCGTAAAATTTTATAATGAAAGTAAACCCTAAAAATATAAATAAATAAAATTAAGTTTAGAGCGTATTTTCATTTATTAAATTGAGCCTTTTATTCATAATGCAAAATAACCCCAATTTGGAGAAATGAAAAATTAACCCTAAAATGATGAAATGAAAAATTTCCCCAAAAAATGCAAAGAAATAAACATTAAAGTTACTTGGACCAACTTAAATTGAAATATTTGAAAGAATTAGAATGAAAATCAATTTATATTACCCAAATATTTTAGTGATGCGCAACCACTGCTTTTCAAAATAGTTAAAAAAAATAAGTAAATTTTTGCTCTCCGTTTATGAGTAGAGTGTTGCGTCGTGTATCCTTCCAACCAGTTGTTATTAAATTTGTTGGTAACAATGGAAGAGCAATCAATTTCCTATATGCTTATAAAATTTTAGAGCGAATGGTTTTCCATGGCATTGCGTCTTAGAGCTTGGCAATGTTGAAACCTTTTAAAAATTATATTTGTTCTTAATGTATGAAAAATAAAATTTTCGTCTGCGGCTTCGACTTCCATAGATATCTAAGCACCGGAAGGTATATATTGCTTGATTTCTTTTTAAAAGTCAATTTTTGAGTCACAAAACATAATAATTTACTATTTTATTTTTTCCCACAAAAAAAAAAAAAAATACACTCCATTTCGTCGGTCTATAATAGTCACTTTTTCAAGACTATCGTCAACGTGTTCCATCAAACTAATTCCTTTCTAATAAATAATGTTACAACTTTAACAAAACAAAATAAACCTGAACCAATACCGTTCTAAAATTTCGTGTTTCACTTAAAAAAATGCTAATATAATGAAAATGCAATTTGGCCCCAAATTTTATATCACACAAATTAGGCCCATTTGTCATTTTCAAAAATTGGGGCTAAGTTTGATAATGAAATTCTACCCCATTTACAAAAATAAATTTTGACCCAAAGTTCCTGGGGTCATATTTCATTTTGAAAATACGCCAAAAATTTTTCCCACTTTTTTTTTTTTTTTTGTTTTACAATTGCTTTTTTTTAAAGAAAATGCTGTTTTTTAATAAATGTTCTAATTAAAATAACTTATTAATTACTAATTAATTATTAATTAAATAAAGTCATGTCAATATATCAATTTAGTAATTGATATGTTGAATTCGATGCGTAGAAATGCTGAGGTGGCGTTTATTGCAGACTACTCAAATCGGAAAGCTGTATTGTATAGAACCAGACTAACCAAGACGGGTAGTACAAGAAAAATATTGTTCTGCCCTTGAGGTACATATATTTTATGCACCGTGGTTTTTGAATTATATACAAGGATTTTTTGAGTTTTTACATTTATTTTTTTGCCTTATCTTTTTTTTTTGTAGCGGACAATTTGTAGTATGTGCGACATGTCTGGGGAACTAATGTAGTTAATAAGGGTATTCACTCTTGGTAGTAAACTACCCTTGTAGACCTTGTAGAGGTTGTAGATATAGTAAAAGTGGTTTACTGACTTTCGTTGTGGTCGCACAAGTACAAATGACGCTGAACGTTCTGGACGGCCAATTGAGATCAATACACTCGAAAATGGAAAATGTCGCAAAAATCCACGATATAGTGTTGGCCGATCGAAGAGTAAAAGTGCGTGAGATTGTAGTGTGGTTTCGATTTTAAATGATCAGTTGGAATAAGGAAAGCTGTCTGCAAGATGGGTGCCGAAAATTTTCAAACCGCTGCCATTTCACACACTTGTCGTAGTGGACATATTTTCATGAAATGAGCCAAGGAATGCGCTGCTGAAATTCGGCAGGCCGTAACTGATAAATGGGCAATGTATTTTAATGTGTAGATAAAATCGAATGTTGTTGACATTTGCCGTCACAGATTACTTGTCAAAACCTTTTGGGAGACGATTTTGTGTAATGGTCCATTTTCACTTAGCGTTGGAATCACAAAGATTTTTTAAAATCCTTTGGGACATTTGATTGTGTAAATGTCTATTACCGTTTTGCCTTGAAATCATTATGGTTGACGACGATGACTGAAAATTTGTTGCACTGTGTAATTTTCATTACAGTGGAGTAATGGTTTATTTATGGCCGATTATGATTTACCCTACACACAGAAAAATAAAGTGCCAATCGAACTGAAAAGTGTATTTCAGTTGTGACAGCCAATAAATTCGGTTAGTACAATCATATTCAAATGTTATTGCTGAATGTTTTGGGTATTCTAATCAAAATTCAGTTATGTTAACCGGATTCTGTTGTAAAAAACTAATTAAATTTTTGCGGCCAGTTACGCCAGTAAAAACTTTCAGTGATTTTATGTATATTTTATTTTGAAAACGAATGAAAAATTTTCTTAACAAAAATGAAAATCTTCACAGATTTTATGAAACTCTTTTTAATAGATTTAATGAAAGTTCTATTAAATCAAATGAAATGTTTGCAAATATTCAAAAAAAAAAAAAATAGTAAACGTAGAAAATGCAAACAAACTACAAAAAAATATTTTTTTTTTCAAGTGGAATAATAATAGATCTCATTAGCAGTAAAAATGAAAATAACTGAATTTATACAAGTAAAAAAAGGCTTAAATTCGGCTGTGCCGAATCTTTGAATACCTTCCAATAATATCATAACAAAATGTTCTCTACTGTTTTAAATACAAATAATGTAAAAAAAAATTTTAAGTAAAATTATGGAGGTGAAAAACTTTTTGGGATGCGAAGACAAATTTTTTGGTGAAAAAAAATTTTTGTGGTGAAAAAAAATTTTAGTGGTAAAAAAAATTTTAGTGGTAAAAAAAATTTTTTAAGGTAAAAAATATTTGAGGTGAATACAAAATATTCACCCTTATTCTAGTTGTCGTTATCAATGTCGTCGTCTTTTTTGAGTCAACATCACTTTGCTTCGACGTCGACATCACTTCGACACCAAATTGGTATTCTAAAACAGTGTTGTAATGACGTTGACAGTTTATCGATTTAAACAAAAACACATCTCTAAAAATTGAGTCGGCTGATTTATTTTGTTTATTATTTTTGCGAAAAAATGTTTTTTTATATGTAATTTAAATTCTGATTCGAGTGATGAAGAAAATAAAGAAAATCTAGAATTGGAAAGAAGACTACTCAGACAGAAATTCAATATCTTTAACCTGCCGGATAATAAGTGAGTAGCAAAATCAAAGTCTGTTACTTTAAAGAATGTTAATCTTCTAATTTTTTTAAAAGGTTTGAAAGTTACTTTCGGCTGAATAAAACAGCCTTCAAATATGTGCTGGAAACAATAGCACCTAATTTGAAAACCGGAATCAAGTCCACATTTATTTCCAAAACAATAAAGTTGGCAGCTATATTAAGATTTTTAGCGCAGGGGTCGTACCAGCTCAGTGTTAGAAACGACTTCAACTTAGGGTTCAGCTGTTTCTGTAGAAGATTTACCACAGCTTCCTCCTTCGGGCTCAATATAAATTGCTTGAATCTTCCGCCACCTGTAGCATTACACTCGGCTTTGTTGGCTACCATTTTCTTTTTAACTTTAAATTTTAAGTCTCGACAAACCTATAAATAAATAATGTTATATTTTTATAATGCACTTTATATGATAATGCTTTCTCTACCTTCTGCCATCCATCTCACATTATTTTCGGTGGGCAAAGTACATTTAATAAATTTGATATTTCTTCCCATTTTTCCGTTTTTTTTTTCAGTCATTACTTTTCCTCAATTCGTTACTAAAAATTGTGTCGACAAAATCAGAGTCGTTTCAAGACAATATCGTCGTCACATTTTCTTACAGAATACCAAATACTTGTCGACAGTTATCGATTATTTTCGATAATGACAACGGGAATACTAATTTCAAAAAAAAATCCCAAGACAACATTGTCTTGTGTCGATGACGACAACTAGAATAAGGGTGATTATTAATTTCTAAGCTACTGGTGAAGAGGTATCTTCACCATGAAGAGGTATCTTCACATTTTTACTCATTACTTTGTAACCGCTGGACCGATTTTGCTCATTTTCAATATGGGTAAAAATAGGCACCACCGCTTGCGTTTTCGCGTCGTGATCGTCATTTCAACAGACATACAGACGGACATAGCTAAATCGACTTAAAATTCCATAAGGATCACGAATTTAGGAGAAAAATTATTTTGTTGTATTCCAACAAAACTTAATCTATTTTATGAAAAAAGAAATTATTAATATTGTATGTTTTTTTTTTTAAATCATCTACAGAAATTTGTGTTATTAAAGTAATAAATTTTTCTAAATTTTGTATGTCGATCTCAATATTTTAATTAAATTAAGAGTTTGCCGGGTTCGAGATCATAATTAAATGTTACTATGGAATAGAAAACACTTATTTTTTAATGTAAAAAATGACAAAATAGATGGAAAAAGCTTATTTGTACGGGTAATCAATCAATAAATGCGGAAAAGTAATTTCGCGTATCCCTTTTTCTTTTTTTACTACATCACAACAACAAAATGTATAGAACTAAAATTTACTAGGGTGTGGTTAAAATACAAGACCAAAAGGTATAGTAAATACATGTTGTACATTTACAAGACTAAAACATCTGATCATTTAGTAACCAAAACTATTATTTAATTTTTTTTTATTTTTCATTTTGTGGTCACTATTAAAATAAAGTTAAATAATGGATCAAAATAATGAAAAACCCAATATAAAACAAAAACGTAAAAAAATAAAAAAATAAAAGATAGACCGATAGTGAAATTCAGCAGCTATTGGTTTTTATTATTACAAGTAATACCGTATCTTCAAGCCCAGAATTTCTGCAAATTCTATTTGGTTAATTGCATTTTGCTCTAAAAAATTTATAATTTTATATTTTTCCGTAATTTTCCGCATTTTTGTTGACTTCAAATTCTTTTTGATATCTTAAGTTTTCAAATAGATAAAAAACAAAACAAAAATCAGCTGATTGCTTAATTTACAATAGCTGTATTTATGCGGGAAGTAAATACACGAAAAAGTCGTTCACGCTTTGTGGTATAAAATCGTTGTAAATATACAAGGGTTGTAAATATACTACCAAGAGTGAAAACCCTTAATAATTTTATAAAGATTTCGACTTGGTTAAAACTCGAATATGTGATTAAAAATTTAAGTTTAATCGGGTTTTAAGTGCCATCTCCGATGCCTATGAGTAAAAAATCTTGCTAAAAATTTTTATTTTTTCGTTTTTTTTTAATTAGTTTATTATTTCAAATTTACACACAAAATTACCTTTCCCTATCCCCGTTAACCAATAAATCGTCAATACATATTTAAATGGTATTGAATTGAGGATACTGATAAACTATGGGAGGTAGACCGAATATTTCAAATTAATTTTGGCGTAATAAAGTTCTTTTTTTTTTTTATTGAGAGCAAAACAAACTAAACTGTGGGTTTCGTGTATGTAATTTTTAAGACAACTAACGCAATTGTGGCAGGTGTTAAATAAATAAGAAGATTAATTGAGATATGTGTCATTCCACCACAGTGGAAGCGTTCTTCAGCGCCTAAGGGAGAGGACCATATTTAAAGAATTTACTGAGATTTTCGTGACAAATAAGAAAATATGAACTTTTGAATTATAGATGTTCTAAATAATAGGTGTGTTCGACGTACGTTACCACGGGTGCCCGCGGGACCCCAATCTTACCAGAAAGCGTTTTTTGTAACAAAAATTGGGTAAATGAGAGTGTTCATGAGAGAGTAATTGCGTTTCTCATTTTACCAGAACTTACCCGTACTTTTTGTTTGGGTAAAATGGTAAAATTGTCAAATCAACAGCTGTTGCTAATAAATTAGCTGTTTGGCATTTTTGAAAAAATTAAAGTTAAATAAAAATTTACTATAAAGAACTTTTCCTTCTTAATAATGAAAAATACATTTGAAAATGTAAATAGATATTTGCCATTTCAAATATATTTACTATTTAAGCTGTTTTTTTATATGAATAAATTTGACGTTATTTTTGAGTATGAAATGTGGTTTTGTGCGTTCGCAGTATTTTGGGCATTTTTATGGTTTTGTGAGAGAATTTTTTGCTTACTCTCATCTTACCAGACTTTACCCAAAATTACCTCGTACAGACCTAATATAATCTGAGCTAACACAAAAGGTGAGTAACAAGCAGCAGTTATCAATCGCCAGTAAATGGCGTGGTAAACGAAATTTTTGGTTGTGATAACTGTAAGTAAGTTGAGACATTAGTAATTTGACTATGTCAGCAGAATTTGGGTTGCCAGCACGAATATTTTTTCTGGGTGCATAAATTCCATCTTGTCGCGGTATACTTTTTTTATAAAAACAAAGTGACAACATAATTTCCGTTTATAATAAAGACACAATGGTATTCTATAATTATATTGGTGTATAGAATACTTTTAAAGTACAAAAATAGTTTTCAAGCAACATTTTAAATGCATTTAGCATACTAATCATAAAAAAACCAGCGCCTAGATCAAACAAATCAATTTTCTACTCTAATTTCAACACTATCGCTTAATAGAGAAAACACAATCTAATAATAATAATAACAATAATTCCACTTTATTCAGCAAAACAAAAGCCACACACAATCAATTGGACCCTTTAAAGACCACAACACACAAGCTAGTGAATGAACAAAGTCCAATCGTAAAGAAGAAAGGAAGAATAAAAGACAAATTAATAACTATGATGTTGGGTTTTGTCCATTGATAAATGCAAAACATAAAGAAAGGCACGTTTTTTTTACTAACTTACAAAAGGTTTATACTTAATAATAAAACAAACGTACAGACAATTTTAAACGTACATACACATACGTACACCTCTGACAAATGGTCATCCTTTTATGAAGGCCAAAATATTACGCACGCCTATCATTTCAATCTACACAGGTTAACAACAACTGCTAGTTAAGTTACTGTATACAATCTGCATTTAGTAAATGAATTGAATTGAATTTTTAAAGAAAATAAAATTGTACACAAACGACAAACAAAAATGTGAACCTATAATTTTTCAACTCGTACACTCTTTATGGCATTCATTCATTCATTCATTTATTCATTCACCTATAAAATTTGCAACAAAAACGCAACTCTAACATAGATCGTGCAATAATGCTTCGATGGAGGTCTATACGCCATAAGTCATGGTGAAACTAAGCTCCAATGTACAAAGTACATTATCAGTATTTTCTTGGAGTTTTTTTTTTATTATTTTCAACAGAATGACAACAAAAGGAATTCGTTTTGGTTTGTCTTGTTTAGACGGACTGAAAGCCAAACTCACTTCATTACAGTCATGAGTCTTAAACAAATTTACAAGTCGCGGCTGGAATTATGATTATCATATCATTTTATGCTAAACACCTCGTTAGATTAAAATTTACGAATGGCGCATATGACACCGCCAGCAACAGCAGCACTCAAACACTTATAATTTTACAATAGCAACTGAAATTCTATTTCCACCATCAAGTTTCAAACTGATTAAAGTGTTTTTGAAGACAGACAGACAGACGAACGAACGGACATGAAAGCGAATTGAAGTACAAAATATTAAGTAAAATTTAACACATTAAGCAAAGTCGTAACAAAAAAATTACAAATTTGATTTAAATTCCCTATTATTCCAACAAGTGTGGCGCTCTTAAAGTTACTTTGACTGAGACTGAGTAGAACCAATTAGGGTACGGCATAGATTTTAAAACAATTTATATTCAAATTATCTCTTGTTCCTGATACTTTCTAAAAAATCATTAACTTTCGGGCATCCTTGTCATAAAGGGATCTGTAGTGACAATTTATGTGGATAGTCAGGCAGAACTTAGAGCTTTGAAGTGTCGTTCAGTACATTCAAGCAATGGAATTCTGCACAATCAGATAGTGTTGGGTACCAGGGCACTGAAACATACAGGGTAATAAGATAGCGGATGAACTGGCTTTATATAGGGATTGTGGGGTAAAACTCCCGTTTTGTCACTATTATAGGTTGATATTCGAAAGATTCCGTGACTCTACTAATCAATCCTGAAGCAGTAGGACGGATTGCAGGGTGTCCAGGGCTTTATGGCCACAATTGGATGCAATAGCAACCAAAACACTAATTGGATTGGATAGGAGAAGTGTCAGGTCTTTAGTAGGGGTAATAGCCGGTCACTGCTCTATTGGAGCCTTCATTGGTAAATAGGAAAGAGGCACACAGGACTTTTGTAGCTTGTGCGAGGATATTGAGAATCTAGAGACAATAGAGCAAATTTTGTGCAACTGTCCTAGATCACAGGGTCTGAGACAAAGATGGCTTGGGGAAACTTTCCACGATAAACTGGGTGGGTCTTCTTTTAAGACCGGGGGCTCTCAATTCTCAATGTATTCTATGGGTCTCCGAGTGGTAATGTACTTTATTATGGCACACATGCCTTATAATATTTATATCTATCTTCTGGCATCCTTAAAAGAGAACTCAGTCTTTTAAAAGTTAACGCGAATACATTATTAAAATCATGGCATAACAATATCAGGTGGATTCATAAAAACAAGATCTCTCAATTACATAACATTATGTCCAAATACCATACCAAAATCCATAAACAAGTAACCCCAAATTCTTTATAATAACTTTACCAGATATTGTCTTGCCGTGATTTAAACAATAATTCTGTTTACAGTCATAAGAAAAGCTTTTTCATATTTACGAAATATTTCATAGACCAATAAAATGTTTCATAGTATTTAAGAAACATTTTACAAAAAAAGAAAACAACACATTACACAAAGTTTACAAAATTTTCATATTAATGGAGGTGAGATTACCTCACGATCTTTATCTTTCGCATAATGAAAGACGTTCATAGAGAATATTTTATCGTCAAAAATTGTATTAAGTTTCATTAAAATTTATGAAATATAATCAAAATCGAAGAAGCTTTTTCTGAGTGTTTAGTGTGGTGCCTTTTTTAAACACCTTTCTTTCGGATCGAAGTGTAATGCTTGACAAATGTTGTATACCCTCCATTCCACTGTATGAGGGGATATTTATAAGTTTTTCATTCCATCTGAAACACTTAGAAATAAAAAATTTTATGTATGTATTTTATTTTCTATCTGTTATTATTTCCAAAAAAAACTAGTTTTAAGTTTATTTAAAATTTTGCATTAACCCATTACAAGTTAATTAAAACTAACCGGATAAACTTCGCACATTTAAAGAAATTTAAATAGTTGTGATACAAAAAATGATGATTGTTGAAATTGAATAATAATATTTCCAACAATTAAATTAAATATCACTTTATTTACACAATTAATAATTTCGTTCGGATAAACATTCATATTTTTTATTTTTAATTTGTAAACATTCAATATATTAAAAAATAATAGTATAGAACCAGTTATGTACAAGTTATTTGAACTAGACTTTAAACTTTAACATGGAAATGTCATAGTGCACAAGAGTCACTTCAGATCAAGTTCCGCGACTACCACATTAGTACCAGTTTTCTCCCTGTAATTTGTCCTTAAATTGTAACTTTTAAACTAGTTCAAATGTGAGAGTTTGAGGACAATCGACCCCTTCGAGAATTCATCTTATCCGAGTACGTCATAAACGAGTTTTAGTGTAGGGTAGAGGGGAGATCTTTTGCCACCTTGTTCAAAGCTCTGTCATCCTTCAACCATTTCTTAATATTACCCAGGCAGAAAAATACGAACGGCGAAGCATTGGCCCAGTGCTGTCAGCGTTGGCAGAGCGAAAGATTTTAAAAATAATAGTGCTCTACCAACCCCAAATGAATAATGACATAAGTGCTTTGCCAACCCCAAAATTATGAAACTGTTTTTAATAGAGTTGGCAAACAAAATATATTGTGCTTTGCTAGTACTTTAAATACGAAATAACAGTGCTGTAATGGTGTTCAAAACCAACGCTGTGCCAATGCTTTTATTATTTTAACTTTTTTAAATTTTGTAAATCAAGTACTGGCAAAGCACTTTTACCTAATGTTGGCAGAGCGTTCTAAATAAATACTCTGCCAGCACCTTATTTATTATGACATTGCCAATTTCTGGTTGGGTAATTTTAAATTAAATATATTCGTATCTTAATTTTTAGAATTTTTTTCTTATTACCAGCATGTTTTTTATAATTTTCTTTTAATGCTATTCAAAGCAACCCAAAGCGGCGAAACTGCCCTAAACTAGACGAATATTCATCAAAAAAAGAAACTGGAAGCAGAAAAGTCAATATTTGTATGATTTACACATATAAATTCAAATGAGTTCTATAAGATATTAATTTCTTTTTAAGCACACACGTATACATAAAGCAAATTAACAACAAATTTTCTTTACTAGCCAAAAGGTGCTTGGGCAGGCCAGGACGCCCATCATCGTAGAAATTTCCAAAAGTCCAGTCTTGTCACTTGTTAGTCCTTACTCCAAGAACCAGGTACATCAAATATCTAGCCAAAGAGGTTTGTGCAGGCCGTCAAGGCGAAGTTTCAAGCCATTCAAGCCCATTTTTACTACAACTTTAAACTGTACCCTATCAATGAGTTATCTGCTCCAGGAACACATATTTCAAATTTAAGATTTCTGGCTAAAAGGAGTTGGGCAGAACGTTAAGGGGAGGCTTTTCCTTTTTGCCCCTCTTTACAGGAATTTTTAAAAATACCATCTGAGCAGATGTCCATCTAGGAGAACGAACCAGCTTATCTTTTTTTAATTTTCTTATTTCAGCATTTTTGGCAGGCCCTCAAGGCGAAAAAGGGGGAACCCTTTTTCTCCCTTCTCGTAGGATTTTCCAAAAACCACGGCTTATGTCTTCGCCGATGGAGGAAGTTTCATACCAAAGTTCATCTTCCTATCTCCTGCGGTTTGAGAAGGCCGTTAAGGGGAATTCTTTTTACCCTTTCAACCCCATGATTAGCATGCCTTGCCAAAAATTCCAAAATGTATCTTATCTCTGAGTTAGCCCATACTTCAGAAATTTTAAATTTCTGTTTTGTAGCCAAAAAAAAATTATGCAGGGCATAGGAATTTTCAAAAATTCCGTTTTAATTGATGTCCACACCGGAGAAGGAGGCTATGTACCAAATATCAACTTTTTGGCTTTAGCGGTTTTGGCAGGCCATCGAAGGGGAGAATTATCTCTTTTTTTGCCCTTCCAAAAATATCTTAAAGCTTTAAGTATATCCATCCAGATGATGTTCCGGTTTGAGCAAGCCGTTAAGAGAAAGACTATTCGCCCATTTTCACCAAGTCCCTGGTGAAAATTCCAAAATATACCTTTTTTAGGGAACACATATTTAAAATTTCTATCCATAGGGTTTTGAAAGTCTACACCGAAAGAGGAACATACGAGTACATACCAAATTTTGGCTTCTAAGCTTCAATAGTTTGGGATACTTTCAATTATATCTTATTTCAAAAGTGCAAAAAAAAAATAATGAAAAATTGTTGTATATTTTTATCACTTTAAGGAAGTTATTTCGAAATTCCCCAGCTTCCTATTATATTTTATTTAAAATCGCATTTTACTTCAAAGTTGTTGTCAATGAAATGTTATTGAAAACTGCTCCAAATATAAATTTTTTTCAATTTTGTAAAAAAAAACGTATTTTCTCTTTTATCAAGTTTTGATTTTCAAATTTCACACAAATTTTAAATAGAAAACTAAAAATAACACCAAAAATACGTATTTTGGGTTTCAGTTTAACTATTAATGTATAAACATAAGTGAAAACTGTATGTATCCCTCCTACTACCCTAAATAAAAAATATTTTTATTTCGAATTTTCAACATTTTATTAATGCTTGAAATTTTTAGATACGAGTGTTTACTTAAAGTCTTCAAGTAAAGTACCTGAATTCCATATTGGTGTTATTGTAAATATTGTAAGAAATTTAAGAAGGTATTTATTACATTTTATATATCAGACAAATTTCGTACCGACTGGACTAGACCGTACCACCTTATAGGAAAAAGAGTGAGCAGTAGGCTTTCGAATATAAAGTATTTTTGCAAGGCAATTCTGAAAAAAAATATTTTTTGCCGAACGTCGTCTTTTTAAACTTTTAGGTTCATCTTCGACATTTACAGCCGGATTTTGAAGTATCGATGTTTTTGTTTCGAGGATTGGCCAAATTACGGCATTCGTAATCGTAATTTTCCGATCGAAATTATTATTATTTCTTAAATAAAACATTTAAAAGGAATTTTCTTAATCAGGCATGTTGTAGTTCGGTCCTACATCGGAAATATGGGTTAAAGTTGGTGTTTTCATTATTGCATTCATTGTATTTATGTATTTAAAAAACAGTTTTCGAACAAATTAAATATTTTGACAGTAAGTACTGAAGATATGACGATGCCTACGTTCGGAAAAAAATTAAAATTGATCTGCTGAAATTATTGAAATACTTCCTTAGCAATAGTTTAATGATTTTTTGCTAACTTTAATTTTCTGACATAAGTGTTGTACATTAGGTGGTAGGAACTGAGATCTGGGAGGTAAATACTATAAAGGCATAATTGAGGTTAATGGCCATTAATGAACAATAGTCCCCTTGAGATAAAAACATCGGTATATCACACAAACATATTAATGCTTACAATCAAACATATTATATTTGCAGCAAGCATATTGTATTATAAATGCGGCAAATATAACTTACAACGCTTCGAAATATATGTGTAGGGTGTCCGGCGGTCCGGTTTATTTTGCCGCCATTTTGGTAAACATTAGTCTTGATAGTTCATATTTGGCAGTCGGAAAGTAGATACGTGGTAAATTTATTATGGAAAAATATTCGATAAACCAACGTGTTTTATCAAAATCAATCATCGATTAGTGTGACGATGAGAAAGTTACGTGAAATTTTTTGGATAAACAACGTGCCAACAAACCGGACTATTTATCGTGTAGTGAATGATTTCGAAGAAAGAGCGTCTGTAGGTGATAGGCCCTAGCATAGACCACAACGTACTGCAAGATCGGCTGAAAACATTACTGCTGCAATTTGGTCAGTAGGAATCATTGGACCTTACTTCTTTAAAAATGAAAACGGCATAACGAAAACTGTGAATGGGGAGCGATATCGTAATATGATTAAAAACTTTTTAACGCCACAACTGCATGCTTTGGGCTTGACTAACATGTGGTATCAACAACCAGGATTAAAATGGAATTACTGCGAGACCTCTTTCCACAACAAGTTATTTCAAGAAATGGTGATGTTGATTGGCCTCTACGGTCGCCTGATTTGATTGCTCCGGACTTCATTTTGTGAGGATATCTGAAAAGCAAGGTTTATGCAATCAAACCAGAAACGCTTGAGCAACTCAAACAAAATATTCGTGATGAAATTAATGAAATACTGCGTGAAAGGTGTGAGAATGTAATGAAAAATGTGCTCAAAAGGGCTCGCATATGTGAGGCTAACAGAGGCGGACATTTATCTGATATTGTATTCCATACATAATTGCCGACATTAAATTAAACATTTATCAACATAAGATCCATTCTCTTTTATTATTATAAACAAAGTAGTATACCTTCCCGGCGGAGACCCTGTATATTACCAGCATATTATAAAACCAGCACGGCTTTTTTTCAGCGTGTATGTATACGGAAGTATTTGATAAATAACACAACATAAATTCAATTGTATTTAATTGATACAAATGATTTTTTTACTGGCCCCCCTCAACATTTTAATGTGGTTTCCTATTCCTGTGCTGCAGGCATGAACAACAAAACACAGATCATGATTATTATTTGCTGATTACAATATTTTGTTGTAAATAGTCTGTATAAATCTTGTATGTCCGTTAACAACTAAAAACGGGCATAGAAGAGTGCAGTACAATTTTGGTATGCAAGTGTTCGTCAAGGACCACCCAAGAGAAATGAAATGTATACGGGAATTGTTGTGCCAGCAAAAAAAAAAAAGTAAATATTTTTTGTGTTTTTGCATTTTTATAACGTGTTTCATCATTGCACTTGCCATTCATTAAAAGTACAAACACAACTATTGTTGCCGTGGTTTAGATCTCTCTATTTGAATTTCCGATTGGTTGTTTCAGATTTCTACAATTAAACGCATGCGTCAATTGCTTATGATATCCAACATTTATAAATAAAACAATTCAAATCACAATTTGCTTTCTCAACTTGGAATTGGATTTTATTTTGGTTTTTTGTTTCGCTTGTTTATTTATTTGAATATGCAGTTTTAATGGTTGTTGTCGGATATGAACATTTTGTTGTTGTTGTTTGTGGATATGGATAACAATGAATGCAACTTTGCAATGTGGGTGGCGTGGCAGTGGATACTGCACTGGATGTTTACATTATAGAAGTACATGCTTAGGAGAGCATTTCCATTGGGTGGTCCATCATAATTTACTTGTTGCTTATATTCTTCATGTTTTGGTTGTTGTTGAACTATTCAATTTCACTGTTTATTTTTAAATATTTGTATTTCAGTGATATTTAATGGCATACAGATTATAATTGAAATTTTGTTTTATACTATTGTAAATTGTGGGTCAAACATTTAAATGTTACAGTGTTTTTCTAAAGAAATGCATTTCGCCTTGTTCTTTTATTTTTTTTTACATATTTAGAAAATTATATTTAGTATTGATCTACAAGAACAAACCCTGCAAAATATTATTAATGGGCTGTCATTTCCAAATATCTGAATTATAAGCAGCAGCATTAGGGTCTACTTCTAATTCGGTTTAAAAAAAATCATTATATTTTTAAACAAGGTCATTATTTCCTACACCACTTTGCGGTCAGGATATAAAAAGTTTGTGCTGATGTTGATAACAACAAAATAGTTTGGACTTAACCCCCTTTTAGTATACTGGTCGACTTAGAATCAGTTTGTTGTCTCAAATGTTAATGTTAAGATATTAAATTAATTAATTCCGGGCCATATTTTCTATTTGCTTACAAACTTACTCTCACTGGTATAATGTTGAGCGTATTATAAATGATCTTGTTATTTTTTTAATAATTTTTTTTGTACTTTAAATTTTTATTTAATAAAAAAATGGAAAAAATTATTATCTTCTTTTGTGTAAGTTTTGTTACTATATTTGTAATTTATTTTCATTGTATTTTGTTTTTTACATCTCCCTGAACCAAACTTAAACCAGAATATAAACAGTACCCGCGTTACCCGTTTATTATAATCAGAGAACACAAAAAAAAAAGCAAAAATTCAATGAATTTAAAGAAAAAAAATATTGACAAAAAAGCAAAAATCAAGTAGAAGTATAAAGTTGAGGAACACACTTTAAAAAAAAGAAAAACTATTTTTTTTATTAGAAAAAAGAACTTTAAGCCACAAAAATGTGAAAAATCAATTTAAAGCTCTAAATGCTTTAAAAAAAGCTGCTATAAAGCTAAAAACTGGAAAATCCATAAAAAGCAGAAAAAAACAAATATGAGTAAAAAAGCAAAAACAGCAAAACAAGCACATTTGTCTCCTCTGATTATACCCAGCAAAAAAAAAGTAGCAAAAGAAGAGAAAAAGAAGCAGTGATTTTGATTCCGGTGTTGTGAAAATTTGGATCGGAACCAATGATTTTTACATAGGGGTGTCATAGGGTGGAAGTTTTCTTTTATGATCCTTTTTCATTGCATCTAAAGTCCTTCTTATGGTTTAGTGAAAAATTAAATCTTTTATTCTTCCCAAATAAATTTTGAATTTGTAATTTAGATTTCTACAAGACATCAGTAATCGGGCCTTAGCCTCACTTTCACAATCTCCCGTTAGCTTCTACCTGGGAATTTAACTGACAGATTTGTTGTTGTTTCCTATATAAAGTTTGAGTTTTACTGTTCGTTAAAGTTTAGCGGGAAATTCAGCAATCGGGCCTTATTTATCTCTATTCGAAATTCTTGCGATTTTTACTACAATAATTTTTTTTACTTTTTGTAGCGTCATAGATTTGAAAAGTGTTAAATTTCACATTTTTTCACATTTTTATAAGTTGTGAAAAAGAACTGCCTTAGAAGAGAAAAATCAGAACTAAGCGATACTTTAGAATCAATGAAAAATTAATTCCTTAAGAATCACATCCATTTATTTTTGCTGGGATAATATTAACGAATTTTTCATTCATTTAATAAAAATTGCTCATTAAATGCAGTTAAGTGAAATCGATTCATCAATAGTAGGAAAGAAAATTTTATCAGTGCAATGTCATGCAAAATCAAAATTTCTAATGTCATGCAAAATCAAAATTTATAATAAGGAAAAGAAATGTTAGTATAAAATTTGTTTATCAATACCAATCATAAGTGACGTCTATTATCAATACAATCCACAATTCGGTTGCTTCTACTGAAATGATATATTTGATCAGAATAACCGTACTTGTAGTAACCACTTTTGAATATCGACAATTTTTTAATAAATTTAAAAGATTGTACCAAATTACTAATATGTTCACTAAATAATTGGTTGCTTCCACCGCCCAAAAATACTAAACAAATTTTATTTGTAAAGGTGATTGGAAATACCAATAATTGAATTTTAAGATTAATTTTTGATTTATTTTCCCTTTTTTTAATTCCCAATACAACATTTTTGCTTGATTAATGGATTTTAGGTTCTTCCAAATAAAATTAAATCCTGAAAAATAAATGTTAACGGTTTTGATCGAATTGCAAATAATCTTTTCTCTGGTTGTACATCTTTGTTATTTTTAAAAATTTAATAAGATTTTTAATTGATTCGTCAGTGGAAGAGGAAAGGGATATAAGAGGGTCAATATTACGAGAGCGGATCAATAAGTCCGTGAGGTTTTGAATGAAACACAGTTTTTTTTTTGCAAAAAAAAAAATATTTTTCAACATACACTCAGGTCTTTTTTTATGCGGTAGATGCGTTCCAAAATAAACCGCATAAATGAAATCTGCATAAAAAAAACCTAATTTTCATACAAAATGGATTTTTCGTTCCAAAAAGTTGAAAAACCGCATAACTTCAAATTTAAAAAAAAAATCAGACCAAAATCGCATAAAAAAGTCACAAAATAAAAAACCAAAATCAATTCATTTATTTATTATAGAAATCACATAAAAGTTACATAAAAGATAAAAAATAAAAAAGTACGAACTAAAACCCAAAAACAATTCATTTATAAAATATAAAATAAAGTTGATACATTAAAGTAAATAAGACATTACATATTATCGGAATCACTACTTGATAAGGGTCTGATACGCTTTGGAATTGGTGGACAAACATCTTCAGTTGATACAGTCGGACCATGCATACAATCTTCATTTGGAATATTTTCATCTGTTTTCTCAAAATAATTTGTCAATAATTTTTGGGTTGTATTTTTTTTTAACTGATTTTGTTATTCGCGATATCCTGCAATAAGGTTACAAATTTCTCTATTGAGTTTTAAGGCTTTTTCAGTATCTGGCTCTTTCAGAAGGATTTGATTTTGTAACTCATTAGCTGTTTGAAGAATTTTTCCAACCGTTTGAACATTGAGTGGTGCTATAATGTCTTCGTCACAATCACTTTCTGGGTTTTCATGATATTCTGTAGTGATGCTATTTAAAATTTCATCGTCACTTAAAGGAATATCCTCAAGCAATTCTTCCAAATCATTAAGATATAATTCATCGAATCCCTCCTCTCCGATTTGGTGCGCCAGTGCTATGATATTTTCAGATAATGTTTCAGTTTCTGCATTAAGTGTATTTTCAACACACTCGGGCCAAGTAGCTTTCCAGCAAGCGTTTAAAGTGTGTGGTCTTATGTCTGAGACAGCTGATGAAGAATGAATTATGCAGTCAAAAATTGTAAATTTTTTCCATACCTCATTTAGCGGTAATGATTCGTTTTCAATTTTATTGACTATAAATTTATACGTGCGTTTAATATAATATTTTTTAAATGTAGAAATTATTCCTTGGTCTAATGGTTGGAGAATACTTGTGGTATTGGGTGGAAAAAATACTACATTCACATTGGGATGTTCGATGTGTGGATGACCAGGAGCATTATCCACAATAAGCAAAACTTTGAATTGTAAATATTTTTGCTTCATATAAAGCTCTACTTCGGGAACAAAGCAATTATTAAACCATTCGGTGAAAATTGCGGTTGTTACACAGGCTTTGGTATTAGCCATCCAATGTACGGGTAAACGCTTTAAATCCTTGCCTTTTAAAGCTCGTGGTCTTAGAAATTTGTTAACTACCAGTGGTTTTAACATTCGATTACCTGAAGCATTACTGCATAGTAAAAAAGTTATTCGATCCTTGCTGGCCTTAAATCCACTAGCCCTTTTTTCAGATTTTGCTATGTATGTACGATTGGGCATTTTTTTCCAGAACAAACCAGTTTCATCGGCATTAAAAACCTGATGAGCGCAATAACCACCATCTTCGATAATCTTTTTTTATTTTTCGGGATAGTTTCTAGCACTGTCTTCATCAGCTGATGCAGTTTCACCTCTAATTTGAATGTTATGAAGTGCATTCCTCTTTAAAAATACAGTAAGCCATCCTTTGCTAGCCGAAAATTCTTTAGATGTGGAAGGCTCCGATTCTTTAATTTGTTCGTACAAAATAAGAGCTTTTTCTGCAATTAAGTAACCACTAATAGGTATTTTTTTCTTGGTCAGATCCTCAATCCATATTATAAGAGACCGCTCCATTTTCTCTAAAACGGAATCTCGAGAATAAGATGATAACTTTGAACTAAGTTGCGTTCCAGAACTAACAGATTTTTTTATTTAGGCTTCATTTTTTTTAACTGCTCTTACTGAAGACTCTCCAATTTTAAAATGTCTTCCAATAGAAGCATATCTTTCACCTTTTTCAATACGGTTAAGAATTTCCATTTTAGTTTCTAATGAAATAGATTGTCTTTTCCTTTTAGTTGTATCCATTTCCTGGAACAAAAACAATAAAAATATAAAAATTACATTTTAGTCGTTTAAGCAGACATATGTCGTATCACTTACCCTTTAAAAATAATATTTTAAAAAATAACTTTAAAATGTGTACGATACAAATTAAAACCGAAACCATCACTTATCTTGTAACACTATCAATGACTCATTAACACTCAGGTTGAATGCCCAAAATACACACATTTAATTATGTAATTTTAAACGGGGAATCCCAAAATTCTGTATGATTTCGTTGCTTACACACATACATACACACACGTTGCGTATGCAGTAGTGATGCCAACGTTGTTAAACGTTTAAAACGACAAAATACTTATGAAAACTCAATGAAAACAATAAAAAAAAAATCGATTTTAAAACCGCATAACTTCAAATCCGCATAAAAATAAACCGCATAAAAACAGACCTAAGTGTAATCTCCTTTTAGGTCAATACACTTAGTCCAACGTTTCTCCAATTTTTGTATCCCTTCCAAAAAATAGGATTTTTCGAGGTCCATAAAATAGGCATTTTTATGATCAATAATTTCATCGTTGGAGCTAAATTTCTTTCTACCGAGCTATTTCTTTAGGTTTGGAAATAGGAAATAGTCACTAAGACTAAAACCGGAGAATATGGCGGATGAGGTACAAAGTCGTAGCCCAATTCATGGAATTTTGCCAATCCTTTGAAGTTGTCACACGATTACGTTTATGGTCAATTGAGAGCAAACGCGGCACCTATCTTTCAGACTGCTTTCTTAAATCCAACTGATCATTAAAAATCCACACCCCATATGAAATGCCTGTGACATCAACAATCTCACGCACTTTTACTTTTCTATCGGCCAACACCATATCGTGGATTTTTTCGACATTTTCCGGTGTATTGACCTCAATTGGCCGTCCAGAACGTTCAGCGTCATTTATACCACAACGAAAGTCAGTAAACCACTTTTTTACCATTGAAACCAATGATTCAGAGTCCCCAAAGTATTTATCAAGCTTTTCCTTGGTTTGATTGGCGTTTTTTTTCGCAAAAAATAATGTTTAATGAGCACTCGAAATTCACTTTTTTGCATTTTTCAAAAATCCACGAGGTTGTATGTTTTGAACAGCTGTTAGACGCAAATTAAATGACGGAAATTGCTCAAAATTTGACAGAAGTCTACTAAACAGGTGGTACTTGATGGTAGCAGTGTTGCATTTCATATAACTACGAGGTAAGTTCGAAAAGTCACGGACTTATTGATCCGCCCACGTATAAAAAATTTAAATTTTTTCCTGATAGTAGAGTGGACATTCAGATATAAAATGTTTAATTCTGATTGTTATCGTATTATTACAAGTGTGTTAAGCTGGATCACCTCTGGATATCCATGAGTAAGTTTAGTATGTCCTAAACGCAATCTAAGGAATTTTATCAGATAACGCCTTTTTACAACCACTGTTCATTCTGTACGGATTCAAAATCGTATACCACATATTGGTTATATGATACGTTCCTGAATTGGACTTCTTCTAATGTCAAAGTGCTAAGTTTTTAATAGCGGTGACTTCGCAGTAAAATCCGCGAATTCATTTCCAAGTATGGGAACATATGGCCTGGAATCCATAACAAACTAGTTTACGGATACTTTACAATAAAAATGTTTCTTATTTCGCTTGCGTAGAAATTTCTTACAGCAGCAACTTTTTATGGGTACATAGAGTCTAATGCCTCGGTTTTGGTCGAGCTTGGAATGCTTGACTTAGGCTGAGCTCGTCGGTTTGGGGTGGTTCTTGACCTAACCGAAGCAATAGCTACTGTCAATAGAAAGAGGAGTTTTCATTCCAAGACTTACGGTGTAAAACTACTGAAAGTAAATTAACAAAAGGGATATGCAAATGCAGACATGATTTTGTGTATATTTATACATTGCGATTGGTGTATTTATCGCCAGGACACTTTATAAAAATATTCCCACCCATCTGCATCAAATGACCTTGTGTCCAATAAGAATATATTTTAGTCATTCCCTAATAAAAAAAACCATATAGCAAGATATTACCTACTTTTCCATACAACCTTTTGACCCCACATTCCCATTCAAAATTTTTCTACTCCATTTTTAAATTGACAATAAAGTTAATTTATTATGTGAAATATTTACCATTAAAATAAATTTTAAATCTATTTTACCCTAATCTATATGAATTCAGAAATATTTAAATTTAAATGTACTTTTGTAGTATAATTGAACTTCATTAAAATAATAATTGTATTAAAATAATAACTTTTGTTAGTTTATAATTTAAATGGTTTATAATTTCAATGGTTATCAAGTTTATATATTAAGTTTGCAACTTATAGTTTAAAATCCTTTTGCAAGGATAACGATGGTCTAAAAAAAACAAATGTTAATGGTGGTACGAAAATACAGATCAATTAATTTAAACTCTTCTTTAACTGGAACGATGTCTTGAGCTCAATACATTCGTATTCCTTTAATTCTGAAATTTAAAAGAACTTGATTAAAATTGGTTTAATTTTTTTTTTTTTTTTTAAGGTTATTTCAATTTTTTTTGGTAGTTATTACTAACTGAAAATATAAATGATTTATACTAGCTTTTTATTAAGGAACTTATGATACTACAAAACCTTTTAAAATTTATCAAATCTTGTTAATTGTAATAATTAAATTCATGAATAATTGTTTTTTTTTTTTTTATTTATTATTGATTAAACCGTTAATAAGATTTGATAACTATTAATATATTCTTCTTTGAATAAGTTTAATATTTTGTTAAACTATCTTAAATGTTTACTTTACATATTACTTGATGGGTTCGTTCTTTTCTCAAGTAAAAATGTTAATTTTGTTTTACAAAAAAAACTTTTATTTAGTTAATGATCATTACGTTAGTATTGTAATATAAAGAGGAGTATATTGAAGTTTACGTGTAAGTTGTGTATTAGACGACGTCATATCTTATGAGTATTCTACATTAAGAGAGCTGCACTTTGTTACTCTGTTGTAATCGATTGTGTGTTGAATACAAAAAAAAATGTGATCTGCTTGTCGATGACGTCATTAAATAATTGTTGCGTTGCTTTTGCATGTAATTTTAAAGCAAAACCTTTCTTCATATACATCCCCGGTGGGCAGGCTGATAATTATTCAAAATTATATATATATATATATTTTTTTTGGGCTTGATGGGGATGTAAACGATATCACTAGACCATGTGTAGTAATTGGAATTATTGTACCACAAGTTACGTCGATAGTCAATTTTATACTGTTTCAATAATTTCATCCTCTATAATTGCTTAGAGGTCGTAAGCTGCTATTTTGTCCAAACTCATGAATTTCTTTTTTTCAGCTTTTGATGGTAATTTTGATACACCGAATAAAATTTTGTACGCAGTTTCTGACAGTTAGTTTTTAATGATGTAATTGCAAGTCATTACATAATGTACCTTATAACTCCACTTTTAGACCGTTAATCCTTGATGACGTAATTGCGAGTCATTAAATAATGTATTTTTAAACTTCATTTTGAAATCTTTATTGCAAGACATATAATACGAGTACACTGTCAAACTCTATTTTCAGACCGTTTATTATTATTTTTTTATTTATTTAATCAAAATGTTCTAAATTTTTTTAAAGTCTGGAGTTTTAATTATTTTTGAAAATTCACTAAATTAATTTCATTTCTCAATCCATTTTTGAATTTCAACTTCACTTAGCGACGACAGAACAAAGAACGTCAAGCGGTAATTTCTTTCTGTCCGATTCGACTATTAGTTCTGTATTCCTCTCAAGAAAGCTTTTTCTCTATTCTTGTTATTTGTGTTTTATGGCAAATTTATTAAAGTAGCTCAATTGCAAAATACTTATACAAACTTCATAATATACGAGTATCATATGGTACAATTCTATAATGATTCCTCTTTTAGGCAATTAATAGCGCCTATATTAAATAAATAAGATAAATTATGATGTTTAATTTAGGCTCACGTAAAAAAAAATACTGATTACAACCGAATTGTGTATTCCATCGCTTTTATAAAATTTCATTGCATTACTCAATCCTGTATATCATACCATAGAAAAGTACTGTATAAAGTGTGATCTTGTAATAAAGTAAAAGGCATCGTGTCATGAGATTATGTTAGGCAATAAAAAAAAATTGTAACAAATTGGTATTATTCACATTCAAAATTGCGTCTAATGCTGATAAAGAATCTGTGCAGATAAAATATTTACCCAGCTTGTTTTTAACAAACTTTAGTGCCTCATCAATTGCTATAATCTCGGCAGAGAAACTAGAACTTACTATAGTTATGTGGATACCTCTCAAGCGTTAGTGTAAATGTTGTGCTTTCCCCGACTTGGGAACCGTCAGTGTGGATAAAATTATAGTCACCTAGTCTTCCAACGGTATAACGGAATAACTCTTGGTACTAAATAGGTGATGTATTATCCTTCAAATAAAAATGTAGAGAGGTATCAAAAATGTATAATTCGACAAAATATATGAGATTATTGTGTATGTTCCGATAATTTTTCTTATATTCTAAAAACACGATCGTTAAAATGCATTTCTAGTTTCCACTGTACAATTTTTTCAAGTTGTTAATTAGACTACATTCAATTTTATATTGTCAAATAAAATTATTATAGAATTAAAAAAAAAAACAAACAAGAAACAAAATAAATTTATCAAATAGTGGATAGATGTTGCAAAAATAAAAGCTAAATTCGGAAGAGGATTTTAGTCCAAAAGATATTTTAGTCCAAAAAGCGGGATATATTAAGATTTTTAGTAAAAATCTGAATTTCACCTACTTTACATATTGGTTTTAGTTCAAGTCTATCAAAAAAATGGTTTTAAGATAAACCATATTAATTAAATTTAGAGGAATCCTTGTTGAAGGTTCTAAAATTATGCATGTGTACAAAACTTAATTCATTTTATTCTAAAGAGTTTTATTTTGAGGATTACCCTGCAACAAAGGATGTTTTACTATCGAAATATTTGCTACAAAAATATCATTAAAACTACAATTTTTATAGGAGAATAGTAACAATTTTAAAAATTTTTGTTAAGGAAAGCTCACAAATTCCTATATAAAAATATTTTTAATACAAAACGGAAATATGTCTGATATAAAAAACTTTCAAATTTTTTCAAAGAAACCTTTAATCCCACATATATGAGCGTAGATCCCACATATATGAGCGTAGATCTAAATACATTATTAATATGAACAAATTACACAAGTGAATAATTCCAAAATGAGATCGCCAAGGTCCGGCTGAAATAAACACAATTACAAAAATAAAATAAAAAATTAAAGAAAATTGTACAAATATTTTTATTTTAAATCATTTTTATTCGAAATCAAAAACAAAAGTAGGCAAATTTACTAGATTCAATAAATCAAAATGTGCTACAACTTATCAGTAGCGGGTTTCCCGGGTTTAAAAAAAAAAAAATATTGTATTAATATTGAATTCTTCTAGGTACATACTTATATACATACTATATATAAAATTAAACTAAAGTAGTTTATGCCCTTTTAAAAATTTTAAGCAATAAATATTCAAAATGAATATTGACACAACTAATGAAACCATTCAGTTTTTGGACATATTAATTTTCAATGTGGTTTTAATGGCAAAATTGTCTTTTAATTGTAACAAAAACTATTGAGGTTAACCGCAATATCTTTACAAAATGACAATAACAATTGACAGACGGGCAAATTAAAAGCATAAAGAAAAGAGCAACATCATGTTATTGATAGTGACAAAAATTTTAAATTAATTCATTTAAAAATTATATCTGAGATAAACTTTTACATTTAGTTAAATTTTATATGAATGCTGTGTTTTTTTTTTTAAAAGAAAAAAAAATTAATTAAAAGTTTAAAAATTTCCAAGTCTTCTTCCACTTCTTGTTCAACATTATAAGCTAATTAAACAATAGACTTATTATGCACGAGCAAAAAAAAAAAAAAACGAAGACAAACAGGAAATTTGAAAACAACGGATACGACAAAAAAAAATACAACGAAAAACTTCCTTTCCTCGCAAAACCAGGCAGGATTCAATGTAAGTATGTTAATTCAAAAACATATATGATAATAATTTATAATAATTCATTTTTTTTTTATAGAAAAGCCAACCCTCTCCTTCCTTACAATGAGAATTTTATTATAATAAAAAAAAACAAGAGAAATAAATTCACAATTCTCTAATGAAAATTAAAAAAGTTTTTTTTTTCAACAAAAGATTTTTCAACAGACATTTTATGAATAAAATGTGTTAGTATGTGGGTGTATGAATCATAGATGCTAAAGTTGGTGTACAAAAGTTCATTTTTTGGTACATTTCGGACAAGGAACTCTAGGACGAACAACCACTGAGGTCACGAAAGTACGTCTATCGCAGTAAAAGCAGTAAATGTGTTCGATGTTAAAGTGGTGTACAGCCTTGTAAGCTCATCAGCTATACAGTTCCCCGGTATGTCTCTGTGCCCCCGCACCCATACAAGCATAAAATTGCTTAGCCAGCACTTTTGGGCAGTTAACATAGTCATAGATGTTGAACCCAAGAACTTGAGAGCGGCTTGACTATCAGAGCATATGTCAACGCTTGTCGTGAACAGAACGTTGCAGAGGTTAGGCATTTTCTAAGCGAGCTACCGCCAAAAAAATGAACCAGAATTTAGAAAAGTTAACTTATTTGGAGAAAAATTTAAATGAAATCGGTGCCAAAGACAATTTTAATCAATATTTAATAAAATTTTCCTTGAAATTAAGATACAAATTTTACTTAAAATTTTACAATTGAAAACTAAATTTTTATTAGAAAATTGGAAAAAAATTCCTCCTAATAAGTTTATATATTATCTTTAATTTTTCCTTGGTTTTAAAAAAAAATTTATTTAATTTAAGTTCATTATAATATTATTTACTAAAAACCATGACTTAACTCCCTAAAAATAAGAAAATATTTTTTAACATGAAGTTTCACTAAGTGAAATTTAATTCTAAATTTGATAAAAAATTTCTAATAAGAAATATTAAACTGTTTCTAGGGTAAAGATAATATATTTTACCATATATTTTAAAGTACTTTACACTCATTGTGTATGTATTTTCCTATTTTCGGAGGATTCCGCTTTTTGCTATACATTTTTTCCTTTAAATTACTAAACTCATATATTTAAAATATAAGTTAAATTTAATTAGCAAAAATATTAAAAAAATATATTCTGAAACGTAATAAATTGCGACAAAGTCAGATCCTTTTCGTAGTTAATTAACGGTTCTGCTTGAGAGAACTACAAAATGGGACGCCATAAATGACACACGGCATCTATGGCTAAGCAATACTGGGGTCCTTTGTCTTCTTAAATTAACTAATTTAAGGAAATTGTTGCAAAAATACAAAATATGACAGTTACATTTCTTGTTATTATTGGAAAATGGAAAAATGACATAAGTTTACTTAAATAAAAATTTTTACTTTTTTTATTATTAAGTGAAAAAAAAAAATTTAGTGCCTTCGATAAATATAAAGTTTAGTGGCCGTAACGTCAATTATAGGAAAGCCAATATGCCAATGTATAAAATGTGCTTGCGATATTTTGTATTGCAGTCAGCAAACAATATTATTACATAATAGCGCAAATTCGAAATTTTTTACCTTTTACTAACAAAATTTGTAAATATATTTTAGGCTACTTTAAGTTCAATATTTAAGACTATTAATATTAGAGATGGACATGTGAGGAATTTTCGACTCACGCTCAGGCATGCTTACAAACCAAAAATTGCAATCGTGCACGATAAATTATTTTTTTAATGAATACTTTAAATTGTTTCTTGAAATATTTTTTTTTAAAGTTAGGAAAATTAATTAGTTTGTTTTTAATTTATTGTTTTTTTTTTTTTTTTTTTTGCAAAAAAAAATATTGAAAATAAGAAACGTTTTCCCACAAAAAACTAAATTTTTCCTCGATTTAAGAAAAAATTACTCGTGTTTTTTTTTTTTTTTTTGAATTTACCTAAAGAAATTTTTGGGAAATAAATTATTACCCAAAAATTAGAAAACTTTTGCTTAAAAAAAATAACATTTTGTTAAAATTCTTAAAATTTATTTGAACTAAGTTGCATGCAAATTTTCCTTAGAAATAGTTTATCAGTTTCTAAAACCAATTTTTATTATTACATAAGAAAAAAATATTAGTTTTTGTTTTTAATTTTCTGAACTTTTTTTTAAGAATTATTTTCTAAAAATAAGTGGTAGACTTAAAAACTGAATTTAGAATTTAGGTTTCTAAAATTAAATTAATTTTACTACTCGCGAAAAAAAATTAACACACATTAAGTTCAAGTACTTTCATTTTAAGTTCGACACAGTTTTTGAACTAAATGAGAGTCAATTATGTTCTATTTTTTTGACTAAACTTAGTTTTATTACATTTTAGTATGCAAATTTCTTAAAACTGAGATGTTTTTCTTAAAAATTGATTATTTTATTTTAAAATACTTCTATTTTCCGAAAATCAAGAAAGATATGAACTATTTTCGTTTTTACTCAAACTTAGGAATTTTTATTCTTTTTAAGAAACTTTTCTAAGTTTTAATAAAATCTGACTTAAATTGAGGAAATTTTTTAAATTATTTTGGAGGAAATTTTTTTTACTTCTTGTCTTCTTTTTTTTTGATAATGGGTAGTTTCATGTAGTGTGAACTTCCATAAAAAAAAGCAACCAAAAAAAAAAAACCGAAAATCAAGAAAGATATGAACTATTTTCGTTTTTACTCAAACTTAGGAATTTTTATTCTTTTTAAGAAACTTTTCTAAGTTTTAATAAAATCTGACTTAAATTGAGGAAATTTTTTAAATTATTTTGGAGGAAATTTTTTTTACTTCTTGTCTTCTTTTTTTTTGATAATGGGTAGTTTCCATAAAACTTCCATAAAAAAAAGCAACCAAAAAACTTTGTTGTGTTTCTTTGCAATAGTGAGTCATAAAGAACTGGGTTAGCAGTTGAAAAAAGAAAAGCCCTCAATTCGAAAGGGGAATTTTATGAAATTGTTTGACTTCAAATAGGAGATCAAAATAGAAATCTGCACAAAAATTTTGTGATATATATTTTTTATACCCTCCACCATATATGGTGAGGGTATATATCAGTTTGTCATTCCGTTTGTAATATGTCGAAATATAGGTTTAAGACCCCATAAAGTATATATATTCGTGATCCTTATGCAATTTTAAGTCGATTTAGCGATGTCCGTCTGTCTGTCTGTTGAAATGGCGATCACGACGCGAAGACGCAAGCGGGGGTGCCTATTTTTACCCAGATTATTGAACATCCTCCCGAGCAGTTTGGTATTTAAAATGAGCAAAATCGGTCAAGCGGTTCAAAAGTTATGAGTGAAAATGTGAAGGTACCTCTAAATTTTCCATACAAATTTGTACAATTTTTCTGTATCTATTTTTTTTTTTTCTGTTAAGTAAGTAAAAATGTTATTAAGTCTTCTTATTGTTCGATTACATTTATTGTCTTACATACTATGATAACTAAGTTAACGTAAAAATGAACAATGTTAAAGTCGCTAACAGAGCAGACCTCTGTAAATAACATTGCTAAAACTAAATAAATAACATTGCTAAAACTAAATAACAAAAGTTCGTTACATAAATTGACAAAACATATTCATATTACAGTTCATGCAAAATTTAGTATATACGTATATCATCTTCATCCCCTTTGGTGGAGGGTATTCAAAGATTCGGCACAGCCGAATTTAGCCCTTTTTTACTAGTTTTTTGTTCAATTTCGAAAATTTTATAAATGCTAACATTAAAATTCGATTTCAAAAAACCTGTCTACTACCCGCAATTGCAAGCAACAGATACCTACCGTGTAAACGAACAAAAATTCGTAGCTACACCACCTATTGGTTGAAATTGCGGGCATAAATATACAGCATTAATTTGAAAACAAATTGAAAGCATTTTAACTCAAAAAGTACTTTTTTTAATTATATCTTAATCAAAACTGAAATTATCATTTATCAACCCCGTCATAAATGTTGGTTCCATTTGCCATGTTTGAAGTCTAATGCCGTTAATGGGGGAGATTTTGGTATGAATTTTGGAGTTACATATTTAGCATTCCATTGTCACAAGCACCTCCTTTTTTATTATAATTATTTTTTTATTCGCTGTAGAGTTTATTCATATTTATCATATGCCATACATGCGAATTTACTCCTTTTAATTATCACATTTTCTATTGTTTTTTCATTTGACTACAGTTTTTTTTAGCAAAAAAGAATTTTTTGTTTGGTTTGGTTGTTATGACAAAAAATTGTTTATTTATATTACTAAATAAATAAAATTCTCGAAAATTGTAAATGACAGCGACACAACAGCAAAATCTGTTGTATTGTTTGTTGTGGTTTTAATTAGTTAAACAAAAAATGTTGGCGAATCTTTATAATACATGTGATAACTGTATGAATGCTAGGATAACGATAATATATTCAGATGAAAACGATATTTTGAGACTTTTTAAAGATTCAAAAAGGTGCTTTAAAGTATATTTTTTTTATATCAACATCTTAGCGTTCTTAGCTCCGAATATTTTAAAATTTCATCAAAATACTATTCCATGAAAATCATTTAAGTAAACATTACAAAATTTAATTTGTAGTTAATACATGAATAGTTAAAAACATTTGTTCTTGGCATTCTCACAAATACCTGTATAAAGTAGATAAGTAAATGTGCCGGGTTAAACATGCCACAATTTAAGCATCAAGACAGCCCCTCTACTATAAATTAAATCATATACGGTGCCATGCAACCAATGAAATTCTGTTATAATTTTGAGGTTTTAAATTCAACAAGCAAAACATTGTTACATTATCGGAAAAACATGTAAAACAGCAGGACATTGATTTGAACATATGAAAACAAGGATAACACACATACATACATACAAACAAACGACTGAATGAACGAACAAATGACTGAACGACGACTAAATGGTGATTTTTTTGGTATTTAGATTTTCAGTGTAAAAAAAATAGATTTGTGAGATGTGGAAAGGCCAAAAATGCTCAGTAAGGTAATCCACCGTGAATAGACTAACAAATGAACAACGCTTGCAAATCTTTGAATTTTATTATTAAAATTCGTGCTGTGTGAAAAATGTGTTTCTATCGCAAAATTGCCTTCAACGACGAATCTTATTTTTGGCTCAATGGGTACGCCAACAAATAGAATTTCCGAATTTGGTGTAAAGAGCAGCTGGAGGTAGGTTAAGAGCTGCCAATTCACCCAGAAAAATGCGGTTTGAGGGCCGGCGGCATCATTGGATCGTACTTCTTCAAGAACGATGAAAATAGCCACATCACACGTGATACCATGAACCTATTGAGAGGTAAATTTGGTGAGCAATTAATATCACGTTTTGGAGCAGTCCATTTGCCGCCAAGATAATGCAATTTGTCCCCATTATACTTTTTTTCGTGGGGATGCGTGAAGTCCCTCGTGTACAGGGACAAGACAGCTACGATTCCAGCCTTGCAAGACAACATTGCAGCTGACATTGGTGAGATACCGGCCGAAATGCTGGAAAAAGTATGCAAAAATTTGAGCTCACTGATGAACAACCTACAAATGCAATAATCTTTAAAAATGCAATAATCTTTAAAAAGTAAATGGCAGGCATTCAATTATCGCCTTAGCTAAATATTTAATTCACTTTTAGAAATTTTTTGTGTGTTTTTTTAATTTTCAGAACCTAAATGGTTAAAAAATTACCCTTTACATGTGTATGTGTTAAATAACACGTATGAACATATAATTTAACAAAGTCACACTTGCACAGACACAATCAAATACTCTCCAACAAGCATATACTGTGCGCGTCAATAGAAACTGTACACGTTAGTTCATTATGTTTACAGTTTCTTTTAAGTCTTTTGTACTTAAACTTTATTTAGGTCAGCTATCTTATCTTAAAAGAAGCTCAATTTAAAACTATCCATAATTATTTTAATGCCAAATTTACTCCTGGTAAATGCACCGAAATTGGTCCTTAACCAAAAGTAAAATTTGTGTGAAAATAACTCTGATTTGGTTTAAATTGAGCATTGTTTAGATATCGTAAGTAAGCCGATCTTAATATTTTATTGTTTTTTTTTTAATTACATATTTTCTTGTCTCTTAATTTATTTAAAAAAAGCGCAACAAGATTACAATGAAAAATAAATATTAACTTCATATTTTTAGTGCAAAAAGATACTGTACAACTTGTACATCAATTATTACAAAGAATTTTAGCGGTAAAGAAATACAGTTATTTTTAGTGATTTGTTTTATCATTATATACAATAATAACTAATTAAAATATTAAATGACTTGATGTATTAATTGACTTGATGTATTAAATCAGAAGATTTCTGCATAACCAACTTTATTTTACAAAATGGGTAAACAAACCTCCCTGGGTGTTCCCAGGGACAAGCATACAAAGTTTTCAAATTTACAAGATTGTCCCACATCTGGAAGGCCAAACAAACCAAATAAAACAAATCCAACTGAAAATGCACAATAATTAGAGTACTACAATTAGGCTATATGCACGGATTCCAAGAAGAGACCCGTATATATGAAAAATCAATCAAATACAGATTACCTCACAATTTTAAAAGATAATTTTTAACCCAGTATTGAAAAATTGGGTTTGGATCACACAAGGTAATGATCCCAAGCACACCTTAAAAATAGTTAAGGAATGACTGTTTTACCATACTCCCGAAGTCATCCCAGTACTCCCAAAGTCAGCCCCAGTCACCCGACCTCAATGCCATTGAACATTTCTGTGAGCATTTGGACCGCCAAATAAGAAAAAGAACAATGACCACCAAATCAGTGATAAATCAGATTCTCACAAATCAATGATAATGGAGAAATGAAAAAAAAATCTCTTCCGAAGTAACCAGACATCTAGTGGGTACTTCAGGACCCAAAGATTGCAAGCTGCAATCAAAGCAAATACAAAACAAACAAAATACTAAATTCTTTAAAATTATTTTTTTATTCTTATTGTACACTCTAAAAAGTCAGCAAAAAATGTTGAGTCAGTAAAATTTTAGCCAGAAGGGGGCTTGCAGAACAATTGCTTATGTCAACAAAATCGTGCAAAGGTTGTGCTAACACTTAGTCGATTGTAAATAAAAAACAAATCCTTTTTAAAGCCAATAAAATTTTTTACTGAATGCAAGTAGACTGAAAAAAACTCAAAAAATTTGTAGAAAAAATATATTTTAGTTGATTTTTTGCTGAAAATTTAGAAATAAACATTGTTTTTTTTTTGTGATTTTAAAAAAAAATTTACAAAACTATGGAAAAAAAAATTTCCAGACTTCCACATTGTCGACATGATTTAATTGAAAATGTAAAAGTCTATAATAATAATTATAAATAAAATAGAAACAAAATTATCTCAATTCATGTAATTTTTTTGCGATTTTTTTTTATTTTCACTAAATTACATAATGCACTATTTTTAAATTAATACTAATATAACAAAGAGGAAATGTGTGTTTGTTTGTAGGAGGTAATCTCCGTAACTAATCATTTATTTTGTTACCACTATTTAGTATGGTCCTTAAGGCTTTATAAAGGGTGGTTAAATTTTGAGGGCCGATGTTGATTTTGAATAAAACACAAATTATTTAGGAAATTATTGTCATTTCTTTTTATTATGATAATATGGTATGGTTCAATTATGTATGGAACAAAATATCTACCAAATAGCCGCGGCGACCTTGCCGCACACCTCAATCCGATTGTCCAAATTTTCAATGACGCTGAGGCATAATTGAGGTTCTATGCCGTTAATGTGCCGAATTATCTCATCTCTTAAATTGTTGCTGGCTTATCGACGTACAGCTTTTCTTTCAAATAACCCCAAAGAAAGAAGTCCAACGGTGTCAAATCACATGATCTTGGCGGCCAATTGACATCGCACCACATGAGATAACAAGGCCATTGAATTTGTCGCGCAAAAGAGCCATTGTTTCGTTAGCTGTGTGGCAAGTGGTACCGTCCTGTTGAAACCACATATCGTGCACATCCATATCTTCCAATTCGGGTCATAAAAAGTTAGTTATCATCTCACGATAGCGAACATCATTCACAGTAACTGCCTGACCGGCCCATAAACCGCAACAAACAGTCACTCTTTGTAGGTGCATTGGTTTTTCGCCCAAAATGCGGCAATTCTGCTTATTGACGAATCCACTAAGGTGAAAATGTGCCTCATCACTGAAGATGATTTTCTTTGAAAATTGATCATCCACTGTTGCCATTTCTTGCCACCATTCTGACCGTTGACGACGCTTGGAATGGTCAACAGGCTTTAGTTCCTGAGTCAATTGCACCTTGTAAGCGTGTAAATGCAAGTCTTTATGCATAATGTTCATCAACGACGAGCGTGAGATGTGCAATTGTTGGGCACGATGACAAGTTGAGGTGGACGGCTCTTTAGCCACACTATCGCGAACAGCAGCAATATTTTCTGCAGTACGAGCATGCACTGGTGTTTTCACATCTCCTACAGACCAGGTTTGCTCAAATTTTTGCACGATTTTTCCGATTGTACGAACATTTGGACGATTAAGCTGGCCGAAGAAATCACGAAGTGCACGATACGCATTTTGATTTGAACGCCTATTTTTATAATAAGCCTGAATAACTTTAACGCGTTGCTCGATTGTGTATCTTTCCATGGTTCAAAGCGAGTTAGTATGAAACTACAACAAAAACAAAAATAAAATATTCTTAAAGTTCACAATCGTAGTGAGCACATGTAAAAGAAAAACAATTAAAACTTATTTGATTTTAAATGAAAAATACTTAGTTTAGGTGAGTTGAAATTTGGTATGTAGGTTACTCCTCCGGCGTAGACATCCTCACGGACGGGATTTCTGAAAAAGGATAAAAGTCTGCCCACACCAATTTAGCTAGAAACCTGAAATTTGAAATATGTATTATCTGGATGATGGGCTAACTCATTGATAAGGTAATGGGGGACTTCGGGTACTCCCAGGCGTCGGCCCGGGCAACCCGGGCCTTGCCCGCTAGTAAATAAATAAATACATTTTTTGTTTATATATCAATTTATTTCAATACACATTTTCAAGACACCCAAAATTTTGCCGTCCTTGTATTTTATGTATGTGTGAAGGATATATACAACAATCTTGCAGGGTTGTATTTTTTATGTCTGGGAATAGTTCTATTTTAAAAGCTATTTTAGTCTGTACTACAAATGAACTAAAAGTTAATCCAAAATTTCCTTCAAAATAGTTTAAAAATTTTCCTTAATTTAAGTCAAATTTTATTAAAACTTAGAAACATTTTTTAGAAAGAATAAAAATTACTTAGTTTGAGTAAAAACAAAAAGGTTTATATACTTGATTTTTGAAAAAAAAACAAGTATATTTAATTAAAAACTTATAAGTTTTTTAGAAAACATCTCAGTTTTAAGAATTTTGAATACTAAAATGTAATAAAACTAAGTTTAGTTCAAAAATAATTAGAACATAATTTACCCCCATTTAGTTCAAATAACGTGTTTAACTTAAAATGAGAAAGTATTTGAACTTAATGTCTGTTCATTGTTTTTCGCAAGTAGTAAAATTAACTAAATTTTATTAAACCACTTGTAATTTTTAAGAAATGTTTTCTAAAAATTAGTTTAGGCAATTTAAAACAAAAAGCAATAAATTTTTTCTAATGTAATAGTAAAAATTTATTTGGTTTTAGAAACTGATGAACTATTTCTAAGTAAAATTTTCATGCAACTTAGTTCAGATAAATTAAAAATTTTAATAAAATATTTTTTTTTTTAGTTCAAGTTTTCTATTTTTTGAAAAATAAGAAACTTTGGTATAAGATTTTTTTTTTTTTTTTTGTTGTTTAAATTATTTTCAATATTCAAATTAAAAAAAAAAAAACAATAAATTAAAAACAAACTAGTCAGTTTTCCTAATTTTAACCACTAACCGGTTACCATTTAAAAAATTTCCTGCATGATTGTATTTTTTGTTCGTGATCAAAAATGGCTTACGTTCCCATCTCTAATCTTAACAGTCTTTAATATATAGAACTTTAAATAGCTTAAAATAGATATTTTAAAAATTTGTTAGCAAAGGGTAAAAAATTTCGAATTTGCGCTTTTATTTAATATTTTGTTTGCTGACTACAATACAAAATATCACAAGCACATTTTATACATTATGGCATAATAACTTTCCTATAATTGACGTTGCGCCTATTAAACTTTTTATTTATCGAAGGTGCTAAAACTATTTCTTTTTAACTTAATAATAAGAGAAACTCAAATTTGTATATGTCAATTAAAGTTTAATCTAAAAATGTCTTGAAATAAACTTGTTTTCCATTTTCCAATAATAACAAGAAATGTAACTGTGATATTTTGTATTTTTGCAACAATTTCCTTAAATTAGTTAATTTAAGAAGACAAAGGACCCCCAGTGTTCCTTAGCCATAGATGCCGTGTGTCACTTAGGGCGTCCCTTTTTATAGTTCTCTCAAGTAGAACCGTTAATTAACTACGAAAAGGATCTGACTTTGTCACAATTTATTACGTTCCAAGATATCCTTCAGTGAATTTTTTTAATTTGTTTACCTTTTTCTAAAGGAAATTTTATTTATATTTTTATAATTCAATTTCATTTAAAGACAAACAGCTTGTTAAGAGCAGTGTCCTCACTAAGAGGAAGTCCTTCGAAAGTGGGGAAAAAAAATACACATTGAGTGTAAAGTACTTTAAAATATTTGCTAAAATATGTATATTATCTTTACCATAGAAAGAATTTCATATTTTTTAGAAAACTTGTTCAAATTTAAGTATAATTTTTCCTTAAAAGAAGTGCTATTTAACTTCATGTTAGAAAATATTTCCTTATTTTTAGGTAGTTAAGTCCTACTTTTTAGTCAAAAAATTATCCAAAGAACTTAAATAAAATAAACTGAAAATCCGCGTGTAACCCACGAAGAGCCATTACACCCGCTCAAAGTCACTGTATGGTGATCTGTTTTCGCTGGAGGAGTCATCGGACCTTTTTTCTTCGAAGACGTCGCGGGCCAAACGGTTACTGTGAATGGTGAGCGCTACAGAGCAATGATCAACGAGTTATTTTTGCCGCAACTTGATGAATTGGGATTGGAAAACATGTGGTTCCAACAGGACGGTGCAACGCCACACACTGCACGTGCCACAACCGATATGCTGAAGGATGCATTTCCCGGGCGCCTATCTCCCGTTTTGGCGATTTGCACTGGCCAGCAAGATCGCCTGATTTGACCGCTCCAGACTTCTTTTTGTAGGGCTTTTTGAAGTCGCGGGTTTATGTCAACAAGCCTCAGACTCTTGCAGCTCTTAAAGACAATATCCGTCAAGAATGTGAGGACCTATCGCCGGAAGTTTTGGCCAAAGTGATGGAAAATGCCATAAAAAGGGCTCAAATGACAATCAACTGTGGCGGCGGCCATTAACATGACATCATATTCTCGACTTGATGTAAAAAAAATTAAAAGACCAAATAAAAATAATCCACAAGAAGAATCAAAGTTTTTCATTTTGTTTTTAAATTACAGCCAAAAAACATCGGAAGGTTATTTTTGCGCCACCCTGTATATGAACTAATTAGAAGGAAATTTAGCTGCTTTCTAAAAATAATTTAGTTGATGATGACAATTTAGTTTATAAAAACAAGTTAATTGTTAATTTATTGTTGAAAAAATATAAATTAAATATTTGCTAAAAGCACTAGTAAACTTGATATTCAACCCTTCTTACTAAATTTTCTTTTATCTTAATTTTTGAGTATACATTTTCCTCTAACGCTGTAAACATGAAGTATTTTTTATTTCTGTTTTATATTTTGTTATTTTTTTTTCTTTTTTTGTAAATAAGAAAAATATATATTTTCAAAAAAAAAAAAATAAAGCTGGAAACATACAAGACTAACGTGAACAGTTTCTTTTGACGCTTACAGTATAAATGAACCTGGTAAAATTTTGCAGCAAAGCGTTTCAATTGTTAAATTAAACATACAATTACAAACATGAATGTATGTAAGTAGTTAGTTAGTTGTCAAACGCTTTAGGTGTCAATGTAGTTTGTACAAGTTAAAATCAATTATACGTACTTGTTGGCCATCCTTATACACGTGTGTGTGTGTGTGTGTGTGTATGTGTGTATGATTGCAGATTACAGCATAAGAATTTGAGCCTGGGTCGTCTTGTTTGATTGTGGGTGTTGTTTTACTACTACATACACAAATATGACCATATAATATTGTCAAATTGTTTGACCACAATTATGTGGTTTAGTGTTTGTAAAATGACTCCTGCTGTCTGCACATACCTACATGTTGGTGTATTTGTGTGGCTGTGCATGTGTGTGTTGGTTTATTGTGTAGACATGGCTTAAAACAATTGCATAACATATAACGGGTAATGCATTTGTGTAAACATGTTGTTGCTCATTATGTTTTTAATACAAACACACACATACACTTGCATAAACTGTTAAACGCTTTGCTAATACACTTACACACATTCACACATATTAATGTGTGCCGCCTGTAGAGTTGAGTTAAATTTACTTTAGTTTTGACATATGTTTTCATTGATGTTTATTATGTTTTAACACAATGTCGTCTATATGTTCTGGCAATTAATCACCAGATTATATGATAGAGAAATTATTATTGGTTTAGTTGTTGAAACTGTTAATAGTTAATGGTCAGTATTAATATATTTATAAATATAATTTGAAGAATCTATAGTTTTACTATAGAATTTCGAATTTGTAAATCTTGCCCATATTGTATAAAAATTAAAATATTTATAAAAATTACACTTTTTTCTAATTTTTGATGCTTACTTTTGTACACTGAATACAAAAATTGAAAAAGTATGATTTGTGCTAAAACTTTTCTTTTTGCAAAAGTTATAAATATTACGAATTCAAGAAATTTTTATTCTAATCAGGTTAGGCGGTACCACCATTGTAAAGACAATCAACTGAATAATTGCTAAGGTAATACAAAACTTAATATTAAAATTCCCTAACAAATTCGGAAACATCAAACCGATAGATTTTTTTTGTATAGTTTTAATGAATTTGTTTATATTTTAATGATTTTTTTCATTGGAATGTCCGCAAAAACCGATTTCGGTGAATTAATGAAACTTTCGTTGATTTTATAAAACGTTTAAATTAAATCAAAAATTTAAATTCATGATCATCAGGGCAGCGACTCTTATGTACTAAAAAATCGAAATGCAGTAAATATGCACTATAAATCTAAAAACATGCACTAAAAAATGTTGTTTTTTATAAATCACATTTATTGACTGAGCCGTGTAAAAATGATAATATATGGTAGCATATGAACATTTCATTTCTGAGCATATTTGGTTTCATGTATAAGAATATATGAAAACATCTGGAATGTATGGAAACATATAAGAAATCATGCATGTGAATATTAAGTTCATATGTATATCGTCTCGTTTCTTCTTAATCCACGTAAACGCCATTTTTTCGAAATTGACTTTTTTGGGTTTTTGGTAGAAAATAACATTTTCCATCTGATTGCATTCTCATCTTGACAACTTTATATGAAAAGAAAAATTTAAGCCATTTCTAAAACCTCGTAAAGGCATTTGGAAATGTTAAAGTCTCACCATCCAAATTTTTCTTGAGATAATAAAATCTGGCCTGGAAAGCAATCGGAGTCAGTAACTTCGGTAAAAACGACACTTTTCGTCCAGTAACTCAAAAATTATATATCCTATACAACACAAATGTTCCGCGAGCACCCATTATTTTAATAAAATGCAACTTTTTTCCTATATGCCAAAGCTCTATCTCGATATTTAAATATGGTTTCGGACCCTAAGGGGTTAACGCGTGCCCATAGGGGGTAAATTTGTAAGACCAACTCTAATTATTTTTACATAAACAAAATTTATTTTACAAGATTGAAAGCCTCCCATATGTACAAACCCTAAAATGTATGGAAAAAACGTGATATGAGTTATTCATTTTTTTTTTTGTTAGGAAAACCAGAAATATCTTAAAAAATCTCAATATTTTCTTAAATTTTCTTACAGTGCATTCAATAAAGAAACTTTTGGCACACTTCCGGTCACAATTCAAGCACTGGTTCTGTTTTAATTAACACTAGAAATCTTGTAAATTTTGAAATTGTTCGAAAACGCTGCATAAACATCATATTTTGAAGTTAAGAGTCATAATATTGAGGATATATTTTAATAATTGCCGCCAGAGAAATTGGGGTACCTGATTTAATTATTTAGCAAAAATAAAAAAAAATAAAAATAAATTAAAAATTTAAGGATGAAAATGTATTTTAAGTCTAGTTCAAGATCAAAAAAAAAATAATTTTTTTTTAAATGAAAACATTTTCTTATTTTATTTAGTAATCATGGAGAATACACAGAAATAGTTATTTAGACAAAAGTTGAATGGAATGCATTTACTGGTCCACTACAACCTTCATCAACATTCTTCGTGCTCTTAAAAATTTAATTATATGGGTAATACATTTAAAGAGAGAAAGCCGATTTTTTAATTATAGATATTACAAAATAATTAACAATTGATACAAGCTCTTATACATGAAGCCTCGTTCTCCCCTCTTCAGAGAGAATAAACAACAAAAAATGCAGGTATGTACAAAACACGTAAGTATCATTTTACAAAGAGCAAGTTTTGTTGCGCAGCTCTTGAGTCTTTTGGAAAGAGGGGAAAGAAGAGTGGTTATTTGTACAAAGTTGTTTGTTCACGCAAATTCGTTTTGTTTTTTCATTTTTCGTTTTGTTTTTCATTCCAAATGTAGACGAAAATTGCTGAAAAAATTTTTCTGTCAACTTTAAAAGAGTATTGACAGGAAAGGTCGCAACAAAAGTTGCTCTATGTGAAATTGAACTAAGCGACAGTTGCTTATAAGTAACAATTTTTTTCAAACCCTTCAGAGAGCCCCAAATCTATGTTTTATACAAAAAAAATTGTTTTAAACCCAGTTCTTAAGCAGTTATTAAGTTCTTTTCCTTTTCTGAAAAATGAGTTGTTGGCGCTTACGTGGTCATGTTCGAGGGCGGATCAATAAGTTCGTGACTTTTCAAACTTCCCTCGTAGTTATATGAAATGCAACACTGCTCAAATTTTGAGCAAGTTCCGTCAATTACTTTGCATTTAACAGCTGTTCAAAACATACAACCTCGTAGATTTTATTTAAAAATGGAAAAAAAATTTAATTTCGAGTGCTCATTAAACATTATTTTTTTGCGAAAAAAACCGTCAATCAAGCCAAGGAAAAGCTTGATAAATACTATGGGGACTCTGCACCATCGATTTTGATGGTAAAAAAGTTGTTAACTTACTTTCATTGTGGCCTTACAAGCACGGAAGATGCGAACGTTCTGCAAGCCCAGTTGAGATCTCTACACCCAAACAATTAAAAAAAAATTCAATGGTCGATTGGAGATTGAAAGTGCGATAGATTGTGGAAGACATAGGCATTTCACATGGCTCAGTCGTTTCAACTTTAAACGATCACTTGAGTATGAGAAAGCATTCCGCAAGATGGCTCCCGCGTTTGCTCACTATCGACCACCAACGGAATCGTGTGACAGCTTAGTTTCCATGGAAAAAATCCATTAAGTAGACTACGAATTGCACCCTTATTTGCTTTATTCTCCGGACTTACCCCCAGTGACTATTTCCTATTTCCAAACCTAAAGAAATCATAAAAATGCCTATTTTATGGACCTCAAAAAATCCTATTTTTTGGAAGGGATACACAAATTGGAGAAACGTTGGACTAAGTGTATTGAGCTAAAAGGAGATTATGTTAAAAAATAATTATTACTTCTTGCAAAAAAAACTGTGTTTCATTCAAAAAGTCACAACTAATTGGCCCACCCTCGTATGATATCATCCATTGAAATATATGCCATAATTTGTTCTATATATGATATTTATTTAATTACTTAAATTCATGAATCATGAATCATACATGACATTATATGTGGTAACGTTTCGAAATATAGGTAATAAGATCCCCTAAAGTATATAGTATGTATATTCGTGATCCTTATAAAATTTTAAGCCGATCTAGCGATGTGCATTTGTTTGTCCGTCCGTCTGTCTGTTGAAATGACGATCACGGAGCAAAGACGCAGGCGGGCCGCTCATTTTTACCTAGATTAATGGAAAAGTTTTATGTTGAAAAGGATCAAAATTGTTCCAGCGATTAAAAAATTATGAGCGAAAATGTGAAGGTACCTCTAAATTTTCCATACAAATTGGTGTATTTTACTACAATTTCATAGTATCGGCTGGTAATGCCCGAAATTTCATGCAATAGATACCTTCCTGGTATCTACAGCTTGAAATTACGGGCATTAATTAAATATTTTGTCACTTAATAATATTTTATGAATAATATTTTATATTCAAATCGAGTATTTTTAAACTCAAAAAATTTTTTTATCAAAGAAATTATTTTCACAACCAAAAAAATATTTGACCCTAAGAGACTAGCTCTGGAGCAGAATATGCGTAATGGGAAAGCAATTCAAACATCAGACACAAAGACACTCGTGCATGTTTTGGAATTGCAAAAACGGTGTTCTTAAATTCGTACGGTCTTAGTGTTTATGTTCGAAAAATATTTTAGTTGTCAGAAACTAAAAAAAATTTTGTTTCCTCAATTCCATTTCGTTTAATGCGAACAATAAATAACAGTTGTTTTTTTAATGAAAAATTAGCTTTTCCCTTTATTTAGTACCTAACACGAATCCAATTATCCGGATCTTAAAACGGTATGCATAGTTGCAATCGTGAGAAAATTTCCTTTAATTCAATGGGTGTGTTTTGGTTTTTTTAGACCTAGCGGGTCCATACATAGGACTAATGCATTGATTGAAGTAATAAATTGATAATTTCATTACCATTACATTGATAGTTTGAATGTCATTACCATTGCTAAATTACCAATTAAAAGTAAACATACACTCAGAAAAAAAGTTAGTAGAGAAATTTGTAAGCGGTTTTCAATCCCACTTTACTATTTTTGTACTGATTTTAGGTAAAAAAAATTATTATTTTTTGTTACACTCTGAAAAAAAAGTTAGTAGAAAAATTTGTAAACGGTTTTCAATCCCACTATACTATTTTTGTACTGATTTTTAGTAAAAAATTATTATTTAGCAAATCTTTTTGCTATTTACATTTTACAAATTACAGAATTTTTACAGAATATTAACAAATTTTTGTTGCTAATTTCAGAAATCATTTTACAAATTTTTGAAAACCGATTTGCTAAAATTAGCAAAAAAATATTACTAATTTTAAAAAAGTGGTTATTGAAGAAAATGTTATTTCTAATTAAAACTTACACCTACAAACTTAAATTTCCTTAAAATGTTACATATATTAAAAAAGGGATTGGAAGTGAAGATACCGACTGATGTCTAAAAAAAAGGACATCCACTTAAAATAGCACTAAAAAGGTTTTTTAGTTCTAAAAATCCGCCCTAAAAACAATTAAAATTTAACCTTAAAAGTAAAAAAAAAAAAATGACCAAAATATTTTTCAAACAGAAATTACCAAATTAAAACAAAATGATTAATTCGTTTTTTTTTTAAATATATTCAAAATTTTTGATGCTCGATAAGAAAAAAAATCAAAGCCTTTTACTAATATTAATAAAATTTAGTAATTTTGTTTGCTGATTTTAGCAAACAGATTTTAAATTCCACTTTACAAAAAGTCTACTAAAATTTAGTAGCGGCTACTAATTTTTCTACTAATTTCATTGTACTACACGTCAGCAGACATGTGTTGCTAAGATTAGCAAAAAAATACCGCTGGGCTCAAATTAGCAGAATTTCCTGTAATAACAGCAAAATTTTCAGTTGCCATTACAGACTTTTTTTGGTGAGTGTATGTAAATTTAGTTTATACGATTTTAGACAAATGAATAAAACTTAATTTTTTATGGCTAAAAAAAGTTAATATTTATTCTTAATAGCAATCCTATGACTTCGTATGACATAATTGTGTGACCACGACTGTATATTTATGTTAATATTTTCTCTCATAAAAAATAAATACGAGTACCAATGAAAGAACTTGCAATACAGTGCTCTTAAATATCAAAATGAATATTGATTTACAAAATTAAATAATAATATGCACGTAAAACATATATTTTTTTTACATAATTTTTGTGCAAATATCCATGTATTTGGATATTGTAGCACATTATGGCTAATGGAGAGACTAGCTATGCTAGTCTAATGGAGACTAGCTATCAGGGTACGTATTTGGTGTTCTTTATTATTTCATTTTCACGAAAGAAAATATTTGTGGTCAGTTATCTTGTATCACTGTACATGAATGAAATATAATCAATGTGTTTCATTTTTCATTTATGGTAATTTCTTCTTACGCACACATTTCATTTTCTCATTGTGGTATATTGTGTCTCATGTTTTTATTCTCATTCATGTTATGAAAATTGAAATTTATTTTTATATACCACAAAATGAAAAAGTGAGTGAGACTGCTTTTGAAAATTTTCATGATATGCTTCGTGATACTTTTTTCATGATACACTTCGTGATACTCTTTTCATGATACACTTGGTGATACAAACTTATTTTCATTTTTTTAAATTTTTTCTTCGTAGCTAAATTATGCACTTGTAAAATTTAATGTAAAACACAAAATTAAGGTCTAAATTAAAATAATTTATAATTAATTTGTTTTTTAAATTGATATTTCTAAAACTAAATCATAGATATTCAATGTCAAATTAAATTAAGCACCCGGAGAAAAGATTGGTTGGAATTCGATTAAGACCATTTTGCGATTTTGTTAGATTTATATATTGGAGTTATTTTTTCATTTTTAAAAACCACGTGCTTTTGTTTAAACATTTTTTTGTTACTATAACTGCAGGTAGAAGAAATTGTGAAGGACGATGATACAGCTGATGAAAATGACACAATTGATGAAAATGTACACAATGTACACAATACGTTTTACAATGATAAATATAAACAAACAGTTATAAAAACAAAATAACATTTAAACAAAAGCATGGGTTTTTAAAAATGAAAATAACTCCAATATATAAATCCAACAAAATCGCAAAAATATATTATATTTAATAAAAAATATATCATTCCACAATATATTGCAATGAGTTAAATAAAATTAAACCCAAAGAAAAAAAATTAAAAATTTGCTTGTTCTGAAACTTTTTACATCTGTTTTCTTGTACATGGGTTAGCATGCAAACAAAAAAATTTTAAAAAATCGTGTTTTTTAAAAAATCTATATCAAATTAAAAAAAAACAAATTTAAAAAGGAAGAATTTTTTCCTACCCTGATCCCTGCTACCCTAATTAAATGGTACATTTGATTAGGATAACCATATTTGTAGTACCCACTTTTGAATATTGACATATTTTTAATAATTGTGATAGATTGCACCGATTATCTAGTATTTTAACTAAATAAATGGTTCCTGTACAGTAGGTACACAGTTAAAAAATTGTAAATTAATTTTATTTAAAAAGTTGATTGGAAGTACCAATAATTGGATAATAGGATAGATTTTAGTTCCTTTTCCCTCTTTTTATTTCTATAGCAATATTTAAGCATTATTAATTGATTATAGGTAATTCTAAATTTCTTAAGAAATATATTTTAATGGTCTTAATCGAATTCCAACCAATCTTTTCTCCGGGTGCTTAATTTAATTTGGCATTGAATATCTATGATTTAGTTTTAGAAATATCAATTTAAAAAACAAATTAATTATAAATTACTTTAATTTAGACCTTAATTTTGTGTTTTATATTAAATTTTACAAGTGCATAATTTAGCTACGAAGAAAAAATTGAAAAAATGAAAATAAGTGTGTATCACGAAGTGTATCATGAAAAGAGTATCACGAAGTGTATCATGAAGCATATCATGAAAATTTTCAGAAGCAGTATCACTCACTTTTTAATTTTGTGGTATATGAAAATAAAATGTGTTATTTCATGTTTCACACGAGAACATGTTGTGTAAATTTCAATTTTCATAACATGAATGAGAATAAAAACATGAGACACAATATACCACAATAAGAAAATGAAATGTGTGCATAAGAAGAAATTACCATAAATGAAAAATGAAACACATTGATTATATTTCATTCATGTACAGTGATACATGAAAGAAGTAAAATGAGCACTTCGTGGTGTGCAAATACGAACTCTGCTAGCTATGCAGCAGGAAAGATTGTATATTCTCTTGCGCCATCTATTGGAAAATAGTTACAACTAATGGTCTTTCTTTAACAAATTAATATTTTTGGTATTTGGTCATTGTCTTTGATATAAATGTATTTGCCGTTGCTTTTAGAGGGCGCTGAAGGAAATTCTGTACTGACTATCCATAATAACTGTCGGTAGTGCCGGTATTGATGCCAGATTTTAGCTCATATCACCATTTTGCAAAGTTGAAATCCCTGAAAATTCAGAAAAAAAAATTGATAACCCAAAGTTGTCCCCAATTCAGTAGCGTTTAAGCAGCATTTCCGACATGCAAAATCGCCTTTCAACGTCTCTCGGCTTCAATCAAAAAGTATATAATTTTCTATAGAGTATGTTTCTCTCTCACGAACTTTTTAGTACTCTCTTAGAACACGAACATAGTTTGGCGGCAACAAAGGTGAGTTTTGGTCGGCAACTTTTAGTAGTGTTTAGCGGTGCTGCCATATAACCAACTTTAACTATTTTTTGGCGTTTTTTGGGATGCTAAAGATTTTTCAGATTATTTCATAAAAAAAATGTTATTTTATTTTATTCATGTATTTTTTCAGATTTTTCATATAAAAATATAATATTTGTTCAATATACTCTTTATTTTTACTAAAATTAGACATGTCTAATAAAGTAAATAAATACAAAAAAATTTGCAATTGTGTTAAAAAATAGTTACGAATTCAAACATAACATTGTGACATGAAAAGTATTAAAGTGTGTACACACACATTGACCAACTATGTCTATTCATATCCATTATTTCCCATTTCTTTGGTAAAAATATATAATAAAGAGAATAAATATGCTATTAATTGTTGCAACATATAACTAAAAACCTATAAAAAATGCAATAATTTGAAAAAAATTGTTTTCATGAAAAAACTGGTAAACAGTTAAGAATCCCGAAATCTGGGATAAAAAATTACACTGTTTATGTGGCAGCACTGCATACACCAAATTTAATGTTTTTCAACACTTTAGCAACTTTGAAAATGTTGCCCTTTCATTTAAAAATGTTGCCACTGAACTCTGTACCATCTAGAATTCCTGGTAGAGCGGGAAAAATACTCTATAGAAAAGTATATACTTTTTGCTTCAATTCATATGGGACCCAATTTCTTTGCTTTTGAATGAGTCTCAATGCTTTTAAATGTAGGGAAATGGCTTGTTGTGTAACTCCCAATGATAATGCAAGTTCTTCTTGCGTTTGACAACGATTTCTCATCTTCAAACTTTTTCGGCTGACCAGACCTGTCCTTGCCTTCTGTGTCAAAATCACCACTTTTGAACCGCGCAACCCATCGTTCACAAGTTTTTTGAGTTGATGCATGTTGACCGTGTGCTTTTACCAACTATCGTTAACTTTCAGCAGTCGTTTTCTTCAAATGAAAGAAGGTTATCGGACTTCCCTGTAAAACATCTTTTTTAGGCACAAAATTTGACATTATTATAGCGATTGAAAAAAATCTGTTTTTACACTTTATGTGATAGTTATGCCATCTGTTGTCCAAATTGACATTATTTACTTTTTTGTAACTTCAATTTTTATTTTCAAAGAATTTTATCTGTGTATGAAGAACAATTCCACAAATCTAACTTAATATTTCTTAAAAGTTCTTCGCCTATGTGAAATGTTATTTTTTGGGTTCGAGATCATGAAGTTTAATAATAAAAAACAAAAAAAATCACTTTTCTGCATCATATTTCGAACCACCATTCACAGTTCTCTTCTAAAAACTGAAATGGGATCTTGATGATTCTGGTATAAAAATGTTAAAATTGTGTTGAAATGTAAATTTTCTAAATACATATTAGAGTTTGTCAGGTTTGAGATCATAAATAAATGTTAAATGTCTTTCTAGTTTTTAAGCTATTTTAATTCATTTTGATGGTCTAGTTGTATTTATTATTATATTCTCGGAAGATGCTATAACTTTGACAAATGACGGCAACTTGATGTTGTGTTTTAATCTTTGTGATGTAATCAGATACAGAATACACGTCGACAAGTCATATAATGCAGAATACTGGTGATTATTTTTTACGGAATAATTTGTCAGTGATTTGGAGCAACGTGAGTTTCAATTTATGGTTTCACACAGTGATACCACGTTACCACCAAAATTCAAAGTTCTTAATTTTTTGAGGACCCCATGGGTAATACGGTTCCTTTGACTGGTGAGCGATACAGAACCATGATTAGCAAATTGATGAATTGGAACTGTAGAACATGTGGTTTTAACAGGACGGCGCAACTGCACACAAAAATCTTCCGCAATTGCACCATTTACTTCTTATTTCACAAAATTTCTCAAATTGCTACATATGTAAGTAAAATAAAAAATAAATTATACAGAATATTGATGTTGATTTAATCAGAACATAATCGTCATTGGAATACTTTCATTATACGTCATAATAGTGCCTTTAAAATATTACGTTTTCACCAATGCTTCTTAGTTATGTTTAAAAATTGTTTTTATTTTATTTTGATTTATCATAAACTAATTTTATTCATAAAATCTACAAAAAAAACAAGTAAAAAAGGGCTAAATTCGGCTGTGCCGAATCTTTGAATACCCTCCACCATAGGGGCTGAAGATGATATACGTATATACTAAATTTTGCATGAACTGTAATATGAATATGTTTTGTCAATTTATGTAACGAACTTCTGTTATTTAGTTTTAGTAATGTTATTTATTTAGTTTTAGCAATGTTATTTACAGAGGTCTGCTCTGTTAGCGACTTTAACGTTGTTGATTTTTACGTTAACTTAGTTATCAGAGTAACACACATATAAGCTCTAAGAATGTTAATCGAACAATAAGAAGACTTAATAACATTTTTACTTACTTAACAGAAAAAAAATAGATACAGAAAAATTGTACAAATTTGTATGGAAAATTTAGAGGTACCTTCACATTTTCACTCATAACTTTTGAACCGCTTAACCGATTTTGCTCATTTTAAATACCAAACTGCTCGGGAGGATGTTCAATAATCTGGGTAAAAATAGGCACCCCCGCTTGCGTCTTCGCGTCGTGATCGCCATTTCAACAGACAGGCAGACAGACGGACAGACAGACAGACAGACGGACATCGCTAAATCGACTTAAAATTGCATAAGGATCACGAATATATATACTTTATGGGGTCTTAAACCTATATTTCGACATGTTACAAACGGAATGACAAACTGATATATACCCTCACCATATATGGTGGAGGGTATAAAAAACTTATTCTTCTACAATTAAACGAGTCAATCGTTTACAAGCTTTATGCATCACTAACAATTTGAGAGTGAAGAGAAATATAATAAGAGTGTCGCCAGAATAAAACGAAAAATTAACAAACTGTTATTTTACGATTATGCATGACACATTTTTTATTAAAGGTATAATTGGTAACAGCTGTTATGACTGCTTATACTACTTTACTAGTTAAGCGCTTTTTTTAAATAAAAAACAGGCACAGAGTTGTTGAATTCATTTTCACAATAATTGCAGAGTTGTTCAATTCCTCAAAAGAGAAATTCAACAAAATTTCATTCAAATTCACCCCAGACCCGCTCCATACCCGTGGTAAATAAGTTCCTCTGAGGTTAGTTTCGAATACAACACAGTAAAACAGAGTTGGCACTTTAGTTATTTGACAGTTTTCATGATAATTAGTTTGCTTGCCGAATACTACTGATATTAAACAAAACTAGCAGACGTATGCAATTAAGAATTTAGTAATCTTCAAGACGACACACCGAGTGTAGTAGCGCTCTAATAGAACCAGATAAAAAATACAAATTTGTGCAATATTTTTTTATTACTGATTCCGTGGAAAATCCCCTTGTTTTAGTTTTTAATACTTTTTATTAGTGTGAGAAAGAAAATTAAATGCAACTAAATCGTTATATGTAATAAAAAAAGCAACTTGATAGCATTGTAGTTCAATGAATTAAATTGATGATACACGTAGTACAAAAAGGCAATAATAAAACAAATACAAATAAGAAAAAAGAAGAGCAAAAGCAGCTGATTGCTAGAATACGCTACTTAAGAATTTATTTTTATACAAAATAATTACGCACACAAAAAATGTATTGCAATGTTTATCAAATTGTGTTAATTTTATTAATCAAATTTATAGAAATTGATATTGTTTTAAAGTTGTGATAACACTTTTTCTAAAGGAAAAGCAACTTATATTTCTAAATTAAAGAAGTGTGTGAAAAGAAGTGATAAAAACTTAAAAAAAATAAACAACAAACCAGTCGCTTCCCAATTGCCGGTTGTTTTTGTTTACAAATCGATAAGAACTCGTTATTGTATTTGTTGTTGTAGTTGTTGTTGTTTTATAATTGTCAAAATGCCCGCTTGTGCTAATGGTGACTGCAGCGACATCTATGTTTCAACTAGCAAAATAACAAAAGCACATCGTTTATTTAACAGACTACAAGAACTGCAGGAATTTTACTGGAATGAGTTTGGTACAGAACCACAATTTTTTGTTCGTGTACCGGGAAGGTATGTTAAATTTCTTCATGCATGCATGTTTTGAATGAATATTTTACCAGAAAATGTGTAGCTAATTTCTCTGGTATGCACGTTGAAATACCCCACGTAATTTTTAAATTCCAGGGTTGGCAGGCAATACCGTTCAATACCTTTTCAACTGACTACCGTTAAGCCTAAAATACCATTACCGAAATAACTAAAATACTGTTATCGCTAAGATACCGTTACCGAAATAATTAAAAACCCGTTACATTTAAAATACCGTTGCCGAAATAACGGAAATATTGTAACCCTTAAAATAAAGTTAAAAACCCTTAAAATGCCATTGCCTAAATAATAGTAAATATCATTACCCTTAAAAACCGATACAGTAGGTCTTTTTTAAAAATTTCAATAAAATGTCCATTAAACTTCCTAAATTTACCTTTTACCAAAAAGTATTCCTATAGGAATACTAATAAATTATTTAAAAAAAAAATCTGGTTCAAATAGTAAAAGAAAAAAGTTGCATGTAAAAGCATTTTTTATTTTTTTTTTAATATTTGTGCGATAAATAAATTTAAAAATATAATCGTATGTATGTAGTTTGTGTAAAACCATGATCTATCTAACTAGAAAATACTCCCCAAAAGTAAGGAGTTTTAAAGCTCCTTGAAACTTGAAAAAAAAAACAAAAATACGTATTGTGAGGTTAAATTCGAACCTATTATCGTATTTAAATTCCATGCATATTTTAAATCGAAGACTTGAGTTGTACAATTTCGATAGTTTTGAACAATCGATACTACTTAATACTTTTTCAATCAATACAAAAAACAGTGTAGTACTTTCAGACGCAACATCACGGTTCTATTTTTATAATGTTTTCGGGGAAAAATTAAGTCAGAAAAATACAACTCTGGTAGTGTTGAGTAGGTACTTTAAGTATTGAGTTCTCGAAAAAACGGTCGGTATTATGTACTTAATTTTACTCAATACTTATAAAGGGTGATTTTTTAAGCGATTGGGTTTTAAAAATTAAAAAAACAGAAAATTTGCAAAAGTGATATATTTATTTAGGGCAATAAATGAATGCCTGCCGTTTACTTTTAAAGATTATTTCATGTAAATGTTGCCCCTGTACATGAGAGAATTCACGTATCCCCACAAAAATTAGTATAGTGAGTTCGAATCGAATGATCTTGGCGGATAATGGATTGCTCCAAAACGTAGGATTAATTGCTCACCAAACTTGCTTCTCAATTATTGAATGGTACCGCATGCCGTGTGGCCAGTGGCACCGTCTTGTTGAAACCACATGTCAACCAAGTCCTATTCTTCCATTTTGAGCAAAAAGGGGCAGTAATCAGCGATTTTCATCGTTCTTGAAGAAGTATGGTCCAATGATGACGCTGATTCACAAACCGCACTAAACAGTGTATTTTTCAGGGTGAATTGGCAGCTTTTAAACTTCCTCTTCCAAATCTGGTAATTCTGTTGACGTACCCATTGAGCTAAAAATGAGCTTCGTCGCTGCCGACATTTTTTCATGAACACCAACCGTCTGGAGGCGGGCTAGCCGGCTAGAGGGTTAATAGATCTACACATACTGAGGCATGACATACTTAAAATAATTATTTACCGATGTAAGAAATAAACAATTATTACTTAATGATTCAATTTTGCCAGCATAAGTTGACAACAATAATTTTCTCGATTGGAAATTAATAAAATTAATGGAGATAAAAATTTCAAAAGTTAACTAAGCTAAATATGGCTGCTTCAGTACATTTGTATGGCATCTCTTTTTCTCTTAATTAAACTTCGCCTCGACGGCCTGCCAAAACCGCTAAAAGTCGGAAGTTTAAATTTGTTCCTCTTTTTGCTCAGGCGAGATTTTTAAGAATTCTTACTCCTTCTTGATGACCTACCCAAACACTTTGGTTAGAAGACTGAAATTTGATATAACTGTTTCTTGACTATCTACTGATTTTTGGAAATTTGAAATATGAATTTTTCTTTTTAGATAATTAAAAACGACATATTTTTTCTAAACTTATATATTTTTATTTCAAATTACAGAGTAAATATCATCGGTGAACATGTAGATTATTGTGGATATCCCGTATTACCTATGGCCATAGAGCAATGTAATATACCACCAGCATCTGGTGTATCTAGTTCCAGTGCTTTGGTTAGCTCTGCCGTTTTAGCCACTGCTGCCATTTATAAAATTAAATTAGACCGTAAACGTTTAGCATCCATCTCAGCAGTTTGTGAGCGTTATATTGGCACTCAGGGTGGCGGTATGGATCAAGCTATAGCTTATCTTGCCAAAGATGGATGTGCTCACTTTATAGATTTCCATCCGGAATTGAATGCAACACCATTACAATTGCCCGAAGGGGCATGTTTTGTTGTAGCCAATAGTTTAGCGGAAAAAAATAAAGCTGCATCTTCGGATTTCAATGAGAGAGTGGTGGAATGTCGCTTAGCCTGCCGTTTGATTGCATTTAATAAAAAGTTTGAAAATTGGCGAAACATATTCAAATTTGTAGAGTTACAAGAAGTAATAGGTTGCGATTTAAATGAAATGGAAAATATTGCAATAAAATTTGTAAGCCAAAATGTATACACCCGCTTGAAATTGTGCAATATATTTCAAATAGATAATGAAGAATTCCAAAGAGAATTTTTAACGGCCAATACACAACATATGCAAGAGTTTAAACTAAAACAGCGAACAATGCATGTAATACAAGGTATGAATGTTGCAAAGCCTAAATTAAATTATTCTAAAAGAAAATAATTTTATAATTTGTATTTGTAGAATCATTACGTGTTATAAAATTCCGCGCCATATGTTCTAAAGCCAATGGTTATTCTCAAAGTGATGACACAACGATATCAAAACTTTCTCAATTAATGAGACAATCTCATGAAAGTCTTAAAACTTTGTACGAGTGCTCACATCCTGATTTGGATAAACTTGTCAATATATCGGATGAATGTGGTATTGGTGCTAGATTGACTGGAGCAGGGTAAGTAATTTAATTGATCCCATAAATATAATTTATAAAAAAATTGAAATTTTGTTTTTTTTTCCAGTTGGGGCGGTTGTATTGTGGCTTTGTGTAATTCTGTTGAATCTTCTCATAAATATATTGCTACTTTAAAAGAGAAATACTTTTCTCTCTTGCCACCTCATATTTTGGAAAAGCATTCTCACAATAATTTGGAAAATGTTGTATTTGCCACTTGTCCACGTAATGGTGCTGAAATTCTATCGTTCTCACAAATGTGAAATTGCCATAAATTGTTATTTTAAAAGTAAGTTTTAAGTCAACTTTAAGAGCACTTTAGAGATACATATATGCGTATGTAACTAAATAAATTGTTTATAATACATAACTTGGTAATTACATTTTATTAAAAACACATTAAGTTCCTGAATTATAGTGATCATTCTGGAAAAATCGGAACATAATGTTTTTTAAGTGAAATTTGATTAAGATTTTAAAGTGTTTTCTTTTGGGGGCGAAATATAATTTGGATTTATCCGAATTTAAATTTTCTCTAAAGCCATTATAACAACTACCGTCATCCTTAAAATACCGTTATGCCTAAAATACCATTATCGAAATAACTAAAATACCGTTATTCTTAACATATCGAAATAAATTTATCTTAAAATACCGTTAACGAAATAAATGAAATATAATTAAAATACCGTAACCGTTTTGTTAATTCTCTTCTTTTAGCAATTGCACGAGATTATTGAGTGTTTTACATACATACATTAAGTTGATAAATTGTTTTATGAAATATCTTTAACCTCAAAAAAATGGAAAACAAAAGTATCCAGAATAAAAGGATTTATCTAAAATATGTAAAATTGATTTAACTCACGACAACTCCGGCAGACCGAGTTAAAATCCTGGCGAAGGCATTTTTTTTTTACAATTTCAATATTTTGTTTAATCTATTTTTTTTTAATTGTTTATACCCTTTTTTAAGACACTAGTTTCCGTATACTATTTATATTATATTGTTGGATATAATCTGATACAGCTCGATCTGACATTTTTCGGATAAAATTTGAATCTTACTTAATCCCTAAGTATATTGCTGCATCTAGTTTTATCTGCCATTTTCAGATAAATTTAAATCAGCTTGATATTATAGCAGATATTAAAGAATATCTAATTGGATATGATTAAATATTGCGCCATACAAATTTTTTTACTCGCGTTGGTTATTGCATATAACAATTTATTATGGCTCATTGACGTTCACTACGGATATTTAAATGTTATATTGGCTGATTTGCATGCTACTATCGTTGAGTATCTTTTTTGTATAGATATTCTAATCGTATATATGAAGTGATTATACACTGTTTTTTTTCGGCTGGACACTTGTGTTTTTTGACTACTGAAATATTTACGTTATTGCAAAAATTTAAATTTTATAGTAATAATTCAGAATATATAATTGCATTGTACAATTGCAAAAGACATTTTTTTATCGTCATTTATAAATTTTGATTTACAGTTATTGCAAAAATATGATAGCTGAACAATAGTTTTTCCTTCTCTACAGCCATACCTAAATAAGAGCGGAAAGCGTTTTTAACTGTCAAAAATTCTCATGCCCAAATAATTTGTATGTAGCATAATAATAACGCTGAAATTTGATATATGTTTTCCTTGAAGTATGGACTAACTAATTGATAAGGTACATATTAAAAATTTGACCAGGGACATGGTAAAAATTGGGGTACAAAGGCAGAAAATCTCCCCCTGGATCTAGGAAGTTGGGGAAAAAGGGAAAAAGTATCCCCCTTAACACCCTCCCTTAATTGCTAGAGATAGGAAGTTTAAATTAATAATTTAGGTTCTTTTCCCGGTGTAGACATCAGCAAAGATTGGATTTTTGGGTAGGCCTAAGGAGAGGTGTAAAAAAGGGTAAATTCTCCCTCTTGACGGCCTTCCAAAACCGCTGGAACTAGAAAGGTGAAAAGTGGTATAAAGGTTTATTCTCCAGCGTAAACAGCAACTAAGATTGGATCTCTGAAATTTTTGAAAAAACCTACCGGAAGGGGCAAAAATGCCCCTTTCCCAAACTTTTCGACTTAGGAAGTTGAAATTTGGTAAAAAAAAAGGGTTCCTCCTCTGGCGTAGACATCAGCTAAGAGATATACAACGGGGGGGGCAAACATGGGAAAATTCTCCCCTTGATGACCTTACAACTAGAGCTATTAAGTTGAAATTTAGTATGTAGGTTCCTGCTCAGTTGTAGACATCCTCTTAGACGGGATTTCTAAAAATTCCTACGGGGAAGGACAAAAAGGAGAAACGCCATTCCGTTGATGTCCTGACCACATCGATGGAACAATAAACCTGAAATTTGAAATATGTGCTACTTGGCGTTAGCCCATACTTAATGATAAGTTACATTTTAGAATTTTGGCCAGGGACATGGTAAAATGAAAAAAAATTGTACTCTTAAAAAACTCTTAAAATATACATATAATCATAAAGTAGTGATGTTGGTAGTTGTTTATTATAATATAAACTTAACTGCTTTAAACAACTGTTACTTTTCGTTACTTGATTTTTAAATTACTGTTTTTCCATAGAAAAACAACTGTAACAACAGTTTAAAAGAACAACTAGTGATTACTACATGAACAACTGCCATGTAGTAACTGACAACTTTTTTTAGTGTTTTCAAACAAAAGGTAATTTTATGAGGAGTACAAATCTAAAAAAAGAATACATATAAGAATTTTGAGTTTTTCTTTTCAATTTTGACCAAATAAGTAATTTTCATTGGGTCAGTGGCCAAAAAACCCTACATACTAAGTTTGAGCTTCCTAGCGCCAGCAGTTTGGCTGGCCGATGTTGAATCAGTGAGAAAACAGATTCACCGTGACAACCGAATTTCTTGTCAACTGAATATTTTGGTTGCAGCAACAGAATTGTTTAGTTGTCCCCACAAAATGTTTTTCTGAAATATTTGGTTTCAACCGAAATTCTGTTGCAGTAACCGAATTTCGGTAGCGTCAAAAATATATATTACCTTTTTGAATAATTGTCCAAGAAGTGGCAGCACAAGGAAATAATACAAAGCGCCCCCTTGGTAACAACTAGTTAACTACAACAAAAAGTGTCTATGCTGAATGACTAATTAGACCAACTAAACACAGTTTCGCAATAAACACAGCTACATAAAACTATTTAAACAAATACTCTCATTTGTCAATAACATATGAGCAGTGTTGACAGAAAAAATTTGCTCAAATCATAGAGGAAGAATAGTATAGAGGATGCAACGCCGTCAGCAGCCAAATAAAATTTTATACAGAATTCAAAGGTTCGGAAATTTTGAGAAAACAGGGGAAAATTGAGCAAATTTCCCTGATTTCTGCAAAAATTTGAGTAAATTTCCCTGTTTTTAAACCTTTTTTCCAAATCCAATTGGAAAAGCTGTTAAAAACTAATTGGATAATTGTTTATCGTAGGTCTTCCGGCACTATACCAATTTTGTTTGCAAGGATTTTCTTCGCCGGTGGCAAAAATAAGCGCAATTTTATTGGATCTACAACCTATGTTGTAGTTTTTGTTTTTTTTGCACAAGGTGATGCCAGATATTTACAATGAATGTTGTGCATACATTATTATGAAACTAGATAATCCAGTTATGAGATTGGATTTCATTGTATGGGAAATCTGGGATTAAATCTGGTTTAAACGAGATATCGGACATAGTGCAAATTCAGTTGTATTCGATAAAGTCGATTCAACACTGATATAAAGACTCAAAAATTTATTAGATTTTTTTTGACTCCAGCGTAATTTAACTTTAAATTAGATTTAACTTTGTATGGGATATCAGTTTGAAATCCCAAATTTTTTATTAGATTTCTGGCGAAATCTTTCAAAATCTACTTTTAAGTTGATTTCGAGCATAGTGTAAATTTGCTATAAACAAGATTTCGGTAAAGTGTGAATTCAGTATTAGAGTCTTTATAAAACAAAGCTGGTTGTTATGAAGTCAATTTCAAATGTTTGTTCTAATCATTTTAAAATTTTTAATAGAACTCCATATTGATAGTGATTCGATAATAATTTTTTAATCTAGTGGTTAAGATAATAAAAAACTAAGAGGTTTTCACAATCGTGTTTACGAACGATGCAAAACACTCAGCCCGTTATATGTATTTTCTCAATTTTAAATAGTTTGACGATGCAAACTGAGCTAAAAACTTTAAATCCCAAATTTGTTTTTATATTTTATATTTAAATTTTTGTGAAATCTCAAAATCCCCAATTTGGGGCAAATCTCGTTGTGTCCTAATTTGAGATCCGAGCAAAGACCGTTTAAAATTAATATAAAGCAAAGTCACTAAAGATAGGGGGCACAGCCAAACGATATCTGGCGATACAATTTTCTTGGGGCCCTAATCACGATGAAATCTCTATAAGTTATCCTTACTCTAACTAAAAGTGTCATACAACCCGCTTGTTTACCTTAAAAATACATTGAGATAAAGTATCGAGTGGTAACACATTACAAATCGTTATTATTTTTATTTCACTTGTTGGTGTACTCTCTTTGATCCGAGCAATGTTGCCATATATTTTTTTTAAAAACCTAAAAAAACTGTTCAAAAAAAAATCAATATCTGGCAAAATTCCAGGATTCCTATACATCCTAGAACCAAAAACGAATCACAGAATCTCAATTCTTAACATCTCGAAAATTGAAATATCTAATAGTGTTTGCCATCTTAAGTGTGACTACAGATAATTCAGTGGTTTAAAAACCATGGACTAATTTGAATTCTTGACTACAATCGTAGATGAAAAATATAGTAAAATTCGTCATCCAGAGTTGTCAAAAACGATTTGTTAAAAAAAACTTTGGTCTTAATTTTATATAATATGGTTCTGAATTTACGGCAGAGTTGACCCAATTTTTATATATTCCAAAGGGGTGCACAAATCGGGGTTCTACAATATTATATTTTTTATTCATATATTGTTAACAAAATAAGAAACCTTATTTGTACGCTAAAAATTCGTCAATTATATAGCGTATTGAAACATCTAACAGATCGCACTCCAAAGCGTTACATAAATATTTGGAGGAAAATAAGCGTCATAAGAAAACAGAAAGCATCACATGGGAGGAGTTAAAAATTCAAAATGGAGGATACATGACGCCGGTTGGTTTTATTTTGTAACAAGAAGACACATTTTTAATGAGTTTTGGTCTCTGATTGCGAATCTGATTCCATAAATTAAAAATATGAGTTCCAATATGGCGGTCAACATTTACAATTTTATGCAAATATTCACAGTATTTATTTTAAATTTTTAGTTTCAGATCCGTGATCAGTGACCCAAAGGCATATCCAGGTGTGGCTTTTAAAACCAAATTTAAAATGTTCTTTCTTCTAAAATTAGATAGGCGTTAGCAGCCCATATAGCGTTTTAAAAATGCATTTTCAAATAGCAACCCTGGAACAATCAATTTTAAAATTTGTTTTTACAGCCAAACGGTTACATTTCCTGTTATCACATCTTAAATTAACGGCGATATAAAATTGATTAATTTTTAGATCTTATTTAAGAAAAAATAACATTCAAATTGTTTAAAAGCATTCCAAAAAACTGGGGAAAAAACTTGTTATATGGTAACACTGCATCCGAGTGGCAGTTCGTCTTTTTAATTTCTTTCTCGGCCCGCGGCAACCAAAACTAGAAATAAAGAAAAACAGAAAAACAGAAAAAACATTTAGTCATTATTGGCAGCATTGGTCGTCAATTTGACATCCGAGTGACAGTTCGTGTTTTGCTGAACAATATTTTTCTGGAGCAGCAATAAATGAAAAAAAAAATATAATTTTTCGCAAATAGAAAATTTCAATCATAAATAATAACAAAATTACTTAAAAAAATAGTGATTAAAGTAAAAAAATGATGAATATTTAAAAATATATATATATTACGAATGTGTGTAGTGTTAGAAAATTCCCCAAAAAAAGTCTAAAAGAAAAAAATCCAACAAAAAAAAAAAAGAACTGGCATAACAGAGAAATCTTTTTGGGGCCAAGTAGACAAAAAAAATGTAAAACAAAACGAAATAAAATTAAAACGGAAAATAATTTTAAAGTGGAAAATCAAAATATTTCAATATTTATCAATAAGATGAGATATTTAATATTTACAAAATGTGTAAATAAATGATTAAAAGTAAATTTGCAAAAAATGAAATTCTTTTTATAAAAAAATTTAATTTTTTATAACTGTGTTTTTAATGGCTTAATGGGTATTTGTGTGTATGTGCTTGTGTATATGTGTCGAAATGTATATATTTAAATGTGCAAGTTAAGGAATGTTGTGTGTGCACAATAATAAATACACAACACACAAAACCAGAGAAATGCAATTATAAAAGTAAAGAAGAATCATCACACGGCGCAGCAGCAATAACAACAACACTTAAAGTATTTTAAAGAAAAAAAATCAAAAATATAGATATAAAAGATACAAATTTGCAAAAGAATTTCCCAATAAGAAAAAATATTTTAGCTAGAACTAAAAAATTTTAACTTCATCGGTTAAATTTGTTACATATAATCAAAAAAATTCAGATTTGAATAAAATTTTATTTATTTTTATTAAAAAATAATATATTGTCATCGACCATTTGTATTGATATAACAAAAATTAGAGTTGCCAGAAAATAAATATATTTGACCCCATGCAAAAAATATTTATTTCGCCAAGATAAAAGATGCATTTGCTATGGAAAAGACGATAAAATTTTTTGGTTTTTACTATATTTTAGTTCAAACGATCAGAGTTCTAGTAAGACAGTTTTCGCCATATTTATTACAACTTAAGCATAAAATTTATTAATTCAATTTTAGTTTTCCTTAAAAATTAACCCTTTTTTATTTGCAGGCACAAGTTGCTAAAAAAAAGTGAGAGAAATTGCCATTTATTAAATTTAAAAAAAAAACTACATTCCTAGCGAAAATTCTAATATGTACCCCATCACATATTTTAAAATACAGCACCCCGTTTCTGTATTTGATGCGAGAAGTTTTCGCATCGAGAAATTCATGGTCATTTGCATTTTTACTTAAAATTTAACTTCTAAATCTGTGGACACATTTAATTTTGTGAAATTTCTTATTAGATAGAGAAATAACATGAATAAAGCACATTAGTAACCTCATTAGATTAATGTATAATTAATTGCCAGTGACTCACCCTATTGAAAGCAGAACAAGGTTGCATTTTACATGCACTTTGCGGAAACTTTATCGATGAGTGAAATACAGAAACTAGGTGCAGGTTTCCAATTCAATTCGGAAAGCCTATTGTGCGTAGATTTTCTTGTTTTTAAAACCCACCTCTTGTCCTATCCCATCCATATTTGTTACTTAGATATGTTGATTGTAGAACTTGATGTCAAGTTTTTTTTTGGTCAATGTTGAACAGGAGTCGAGTAAGTACATTTCTACATACAACATACATAGGTACCCCATTTAGATGATTGAAACTGTATTTAACTCGATTTTTTTAAGACACTTAAGAATTTAACTTTTTCTTGTGTGCATCTCTTAAAAAATTCATATTTTGCTGATAAGTTTTGTCTGAAAGTTCCAAAAATGTCTACAAGAATTTCATTCAAATAACATCCGTATTTTTAAATTACGGTGAAAAGATTTTGAATCTCTTCAAAGATCTTTAGTTAACGAAAACCACAAGATAAAGTCCTCTATATAAATTACGAAAATAGTCTAAAAATAGAAATTGATAATTATTTGAACCAAAAATACAGGGAACACAAAAACCAATTTTCGTTACTTTGATTTCGCTTAGACCATTTTTGTAAAACGTAAAGCTAGTGCTAAGATAAAAAATAATAATTAATTAATTAACATTTTAGCATTTGTAAAAATTTTATAACGACATCTCTGAGCCATAAGACAAATTCTCCGGAATATTTCAGTTTATCAAATAATTCAGATTTTTGCAAAATCACGTATTTTGAATGTCAAAATTTGTGTTTTTTTCCTAAAATCTTGTATACAAAATTTTCCGAATCAGCAAGTTTTTTACATATCAACCTAACTGTTTATTTTTCTGTCTAATTTAGTGCTATAAATATTGTATAAATTTCAAAAAGAACATTCAGAAGGATTTTTGAAACCTTGTTTTAAAAACCCCATTTGAATTTTTTAAAATAAAAAATGTTTTCTATTTTATATCTGCTGTAATGCTAGTAAAATTGTTTTTTTTCTGATCGCCGTTTTTTTCCTATTTATTACATACAGTGGTGTTCAAAACATTTGCAACTGAAATCTCATTTGGCCTAATTCTTTTTTTTAACAAAGATTTCCAGCATACGATTTTTTTTTATTAAATTCAATTATTGCATATTATTTTACAAATACCAAAAAAAAAATTCATGAATTTACAACAATAAAAAAATTAAGTTTAACAAAATAAATCAAAATACAAGTGTTCAAAACATTTGCAACTCTTAAAGAAATTATTATAGAAATCCAAAATTGATTTCTATTTTTAGTATTTTGTAGCATAACCGTTATTTTTTGTTACCTCAGAACATTTTTCAGGCTTTGAGGCTATGAGCTTTTTAATATAATCTTCGGGAATTTCATTCCACTGCTTTTCCAACTCGGCGAATAGTTCATTACCATTTCGGAATACCTTATTAACAATATTCCGTTTTGCAATTATCCACATGTTCCAAATCGGGTTCAGATAGGGAGATTGTGGCGGCCACGACATGACACTAATATTATTTTCCTCCAACTATACTTTTACAACCCCTGTCGCTTGTTTAGGATCGTTATCGTGCTGGAATGTCCATGAAAGTAGCATTTCCCATTCAGCATATGGAAGAATAACTGAGCCTTAAACGGTTCTATAAAGTGTGGCAGTCATTGTATTAGTAATCCGGTGAATTGGGACAATCCTATTTCTCGAAAAACACCACCACATCATAATGTTTGCACCTCCGTGCTTCACTGTGGCGGTTGTGTATCTGTACGTTCTTCATACAACCATAGTACGTTCTTCATACAACCAAACGTTCTTTCCAAATACCAAAGGGTATTTTGGTGCACCTAAAACTTTTAAGACCATGCTCTCTTTTAATGGTGGAAAAACTGGCATCTATGGAAAGTTCAGTTTTAACTTCTCTAGGAACTGCTTTAGGATAATTCGTAAAAAAATTCTTAATTTTTCTGTCTTCTCTTACAGTAGTAGTACCGAGTCTTCCTCCTTTGTGAGTTGTATGGATTGTACCACTATTAACAAGGCAACAAATTGTTGATTTTGGAACGGAATATTCTAAGAAAATGTCTTTTTGAGAAAGCCCATTTTTAAAGTCATTTAAAACTTTGACCTTCAAATCAGAATTGTATTTGTTTCCTGCTATTTTTTACAAAAGTAAACCTTACGATGTCAATGCTTCCAATATCTTATTAAAACTCTTATAACAAAATAATTATGATGAGTTTTTTGATAAAATGCAAAGATCTAAATCACGAATTAATAAAAGCAATGCGATTACCGTTATTTCCTAGCATTTGTTAGTGTTAATAGTATAGTTAAGAGTAATAAAAATTGCAAATGTTTTGAACAGCTGCATTTTAAATACATATTTTAAAATAATTTTTTTGTTGTTTTACTTTAACGGAATTTATTTTTTTTTTATATTTTTAACAAAAAAAAAGTATGATGACATGAAAAAAAAATAAATTTCAGTAACAAAATGTGATTTGGAGAAAATTAATCAATGAAAAGTTTTGGCCATTACTGTAGATATTTTCTCAAATCAAAATAACCCACAACTTCACTAAAGTGTTTTAGAAAATACTCGGAATCACCTTAAATTTAAATCAAAAATCTCAAAATAAATGTTCAATTTTATAATGTACATATGTACATATATCCCTACTTTTTAAGAATAAAACTACTATGTCTGGTAACACCAAATACAAGAAGCAACACAACAAAACAAAAAGAGGTCACAGGAGCACTTGTGCTGCGCTGGCACAACAATGTTAATAATATGAAGAGATTTTCAACACCGACCGACTTGCTACATGCATGGGGTAGTCGTTTTTATATAAAGAAAATAATAAAATAATTCACGTTGAAAAATACGGAGAAAGAGATACACATAAAGACAAATAGTAAAAACTAACTCAATAACAACGACCAACAAGAATAAAATAAAAATAAATAATATCTGCAATAAATTAAATTAAAAAAAGTGACAAAATCAACAAAAATCTGGTTTTATTGTCAATTAATTATTCAGTTGCCAGATTTAAAGGCATAAAAAACTTAATTGTAATTTTTTATCAAAACATTGAAAGCAGCTGTTTTAGTTTTTTTTTTTATAACAAATTAATAATAAATGAAAAATGAATAACATACTTCAAAGCTGCTAAAGAATACAGCAATAAAATAAAGTACAATAAAATCGTCTTTTTACTAAATTCTACTTCATAAATTTTTTGTTTCTTCCACCCCTCAGTGCTCCCCAGTATTTTTATTACTCTAACCAAAACGTTTAAATTCTATCGGTAATTTTATATGAATTTATTCTTTTTTTAGTTAAATCAGTGATGTCTCTTGTTATAAAAAAGCAAGATTAACAAAAAAGAGTAAAATATTTTTAACTACACCATTTCCACTTGTTATGAAAAATAAAAAATGTAATATAAAAATTGCATTTGATATTAAAAAATTAAATAATTGTAATTTCAAAATTCCTAAAAAAAAAATTCAACCGGTAACCTTTTGCAATTAAAAAATAATTAAAATTTTTAAATTGCATTTTACATTTGAAAAATTACAATTTTAAATAAAAAATAGCATTTATATTTTCAAAATATTAAATGGATGTGAAAAAATACCTTTTAAAAATAAAATACAAAATTCAAAAATACCAAATAAATTAAAAAAAAAAATATTTTTCGAATTCCAATTGATATTTCACTTGATATGTTTTTAATATTATTTTTTATTTTTTGATGTTTAATTTGTATTTTCTATATTAAAGTACGGTTCATGTAATATTGAGACTTAAGACCTTATAACTTTTTAATGAATTCATAAAATTTAATATCACAAATAAAAGATAATATAAAAATAATAAAATTAAAATTAAATATCTTCATTTCAAATAAATTTTCGGGCATTTTTCTTTATGCTGCACAGCTTTTCTTTGAAGCTTTGCAGCATATTTTATTCCATTTTATCACATTGTATTTTAATTTTGAAAATCACCTGCACATTTTTTTAATTTTATTTTTATCAATCGTCCAATATTAAGTCGTATTTTCGATAAATGTCTGCAAAATTCGTTCTCTTAATTATTTTTATATTGAGCGAAAATTTAAACAAATTGAAAACAAAACATTTCAAACTTTTATAAAATAACGGTACAACCGTTGTCAATAACATATGTATGTTTCAAGCTTCTTATTTTTCACACAAGGTTCACTGCAATGCAGGGTACAGTGTGTACCAATTTTAAATGAACCTCTTAGTATTTTTAAAATTTTAATTTATTTTTTTCTTGAATCTTAGATGATACTTTTTGCAGTTGAAATATTTTTTTAATTTTAGATGGTATTTTTTTTTTAATTACAATTAATTATTTTTCGAAACACAAATGCTATTTTTAAAAGATATTTCTTCTCATAAAAATTACAATTGTGTGTTTTTAAATTTTAATTGGTATTCTTTGAATTTCAAAACTTATTTTGAAATAAGAATTTGGTATTTTTATAAATTGATGTGTAACAATAACAATTGGAAATGGTGTAGAGATGGTCGCGTGACATTTTTTTTTTTTGGGTTATTTGCTCAACCTTATCACTAAAGAATTTTTATGAATAAAATATTTGTTCTTTTATTTTTTCCGTAACGACAAATTTTAATAGTTACATTGCCAAAATTTGATAATTTACAACAAAATTTAAAAAAAAATTGCTAACCTACGATTTTTGTCATCACCTTATTAAATTTAAATAAAAAACTTTTGTCGGCATCTCTTGTTGAATATATAAAAAATATGGAACATCTTTTTTGGTAACTCAACCGAAAATTATCGTTAGTTATCGAAATCGATAAAATTGTTAAGGAGGTTAAGAAAGTTAGAGAATCGCCATACTAATTTGCATTTAGGAACCTTAGATGAGCTTAATTACAAAATGTTTTTACCACTTGAAAATTCGAATATCCCAAAATACTTTATTTGGTGAGACTTGTGTTAAAGGACAGTCAATTGTTTTTCCGTGAACATTTTCACTTTAACTTTAAATTGTGATTTTGATTTCTTTATTTTACTCATCATTAAACAAAAATCAGCTGACAGATAACTGAGATATTTCTCAATAGTTTTTCGTACATATATAATGTTTAAAATAGATGAATTAATCGGCATGCAACCCTAGTAAATACCATACAGACGACGTCTGATGATTTCTGTGGTAAAATTTAAAATGTATTAGCGTTTTTGTTTCAATGTTTTTGTTGTATTTGTTGTAAAATTAATTATTATTTTCTGTTTGGAATTAACGACAATAACAATATTTAGCTCAACTAAATCTGCGAACGTAATGGTTTACTATACTTTGCCATAGTTGGTATCCAAAATTTATCCATTTACAAAGTAGACATATGTAGGTTATGATACAGTAGCACATATTCAAAGTCTAATTATAGCTGATATCTTGCTGTTAATGGGGCATTATGAACTTTGCACCAGTGATGACAGAAGCTTTTTTAAAAATTTAGTTTTATTTTTTTTGTTGTAAAAATCTGAAGTCAATTTTAAATCTAAATCATACGTGATGTAAAGCTAGATTTAATAATAGGTACCGTTTTAAAAGCGGGTTTCCATAGAAATTTTCTGATGAATAATTCTAGGACCTTCTGTTTAACGAATTCCTCAGGAAATTTTTATTAAAAAATGTTTTAAATTATGATTTTTCGTATTAAAATTTAAACAAAATTTATTGTTTGTTTTATAGACACATCCCACCAAGAATTAGATATGAATTTAGAAACACTGCAGAAATGCTAACTCATTTTTAACATTGCTTTTTTCTTTCCCTTCCTAAAATGCAATTAAAGAAGGCCGAGTTTATGATACTGTTGTAGTAACTTATTGCTTCTAAGTGGGAAATTGTGTATAAAAATCATTTCATATACTCGCGTAAAATGGTTGCAAACTATTAGTGATGGTGAAATTGGTACTATAAATATTTTTGTTGTAATATTTAAGCCCTAATAGTACTTTTTGGTACTATTCAAAAAGGTTCAGGGATGATAAATTTGGAACTATATTACTTTTTGTGCTACAATTAGAATCTCAAAAATACGTTGGTGCCTAAAAAATTAACGATATAGAGGTATATCGTTTATTTATTAATAACTAATTTATTCTTTCACCTTTAGGTTTGTTTTTTATAAAAATATTATTTATTTTTCAATATTTCGCTACTCCATTGTGTAGCATTGTCAGCAAATAAATAATAATAGATAACATTTAGGTATATCGTTTTTTTATACCATATTAAAGCTTTTAATTTGTATAACATCGTAGATATCAGAGACATTAAGGCTATGTGGAATACGTATGGAACTTTTGAAATGGGGTTGAAATTTTAGTTCAAGATTTTGTGCACTTTTTAAATAAAAACAACAAAATCCTAGATTAACAAAAAATCTGTTTTTATTACTTTTTAGCCCAAAAAAGTATTATTTTTAATGATGTTTGCTATTAGAGTATTCAAAAACCGAAAACCGCTTTCTTTTTTTTAACCGATCGGTTTCGAATATTTTGTAAATTCGAAGAAAACCGGTCTTTTTTGTTCGGTTAACCGGGTTTTTTAATTACATCACCAACTGGGTTACTTGGTCTCTTTTATTTTTTCCTAACACTTTTATAAACGTTTGTTTGGTTATGAAGATTTAGATTTAAGTCTGATAGATTCCGATAAAGACTTGGATATTCCAAATTCAAATAGTTTAATTTCTGATCTAAAAAACACAATAAACAGTATTCAAAATCCTAAAAAAGAGACTGTACAAAATCATTCATCATTATATGATGATTCCATATAAATTGATAAATGCGACAAAAGAACTGAAAAGTTGAAAAATTTAAATAATTGTCTTTTGACTATTTGTCCAACATCTACTATTAGTGAAAGAGTATTTACCACTTCTAGCTTTATCAAAAGCAAACAAAAAAAAAAAATCGACTTAAAACGAAACATTTAAATTGCATATTATTTCTAAAATATTATTTTAGAAGTGAAAAATAGATTTTCTTTTTACATATTTAAAATGTAATATTAAAAAAACTTATTTAATGCCAAACGTTTTAAACGTTCAAATTACTAACGTACCTAATTTTACCAATTTACAAACTTAATGATCTCTATTCATTTGATATGAATATTGTTTTTTATTAATTTTTAAGATATTATATTAAAAAATATTGGTTTTAAGTTAATTTTTTGTTGAAATAAAATACAATCTATATATATATATATATATATATATATATATATATATATATATAAATATATATATGTGACCTTCTCCGAGAAAAGGGATCTAGTGTGTGAAAATGAAGTTTTTTCATAACACATTATCTCTGTGAACACACCTTCAGTTGGGAGATGCGATTTGGTATGGTTAGTTATGATTGGGTGCCGACTTTGGTGACGTCATGCCTATGTGTTGACGTATTTTTTTCGTTTTTGTGTGACAATACCTTTGCTATTGTTGCTGCTCTGTTCGTTCTCAGCTATTTGTTCGCTCTCAGCAAAGGGTTGATGTGCGTATATTAATACGAAGAACATTGTAAAATTTTTAACAGAAATCTGACTCATTTCATTTTATTCTACACCCTTTTAGGTACCAGAATCCACTCTTAAGTCTAAACCCGTTTTTTGAGACACTAGGTCCCTTTTCTTGAAGAAGGTCACATATATATATTTTTTTTCTTTTCAAAGAATGTGTTCTTTTATTTTTATTACTTTATATATTAATTTTTTTGTAATAAAAACAATTAACAAATTATATAAGCTTTTTATTTAAATTAAAACCGAAACCGGTTTTTTCAAAATTCAATTTTTCGAAGAAAACCGAAACCGGCCGGTTTTTTCAATACTCTACTTGGTATTCAAAAATTTCTGTAAAGCCGACTACAATTTGCATAAGGGACTTAAGCTTTGTTTTGGTATGAAACGAAATTTTGAAAATACAAATTTTGAATGTTCATTTCATATTCCCTTGAGCTTCCCGTTAGGCTAGTTGGTAGCGTGCTAGCTTATCAGTGCAGGTCGTGGGTTCGATTCCCACCAGGGGCTTCGGTTCTCTTTGCGCTACAACGAGCCGATAGCCTTCATTAGAAACATGTAGATAGCCTAGCCACATATTCCCTTTTAGAAAAAAATATCCTTGTCAAAATGAAATAAATATAAATTTTTTAATTGTTTTTTGTATTAAAAAATACAAAAAAAAATTTCTTTTTAAAATAATTTATAATGATTGAGCAGGTATGGTAGATACATCTGTTGGCTGGATATCTCTTTAAGATCCCTTGGTTAAAGCACTAAATTGTCAACACTGAGTATATTTTAGTTTGTTTTTATTTTCTAATACAATCTCTCTTTAGTCTCTGCTGTGCTGGGTATTTTTTGCTCATATTGTTGTTATTGTTGTGCCTGCTGCCCTCCCTATCATAATTTTTTTATACGCGCTTATTATTTAAACTCGTGGTATATTTTTATTTTTTATACATATTATTATTATTTGCTATTTCATTCCAAGTTGTTGTTCTTTTGCGTTTCAAAACTTTGTTCACTACTCTTTACAAAGCTGGCGTAGTATTTGTTTTTAATGTTGCTGTTTTATTTAGTTTTCAGTAGCGTAAAAAAAGCGCGAAGTTTATTATTTTTTAATTTGTTTTTTTATTAATTGACAATAAACAATTTGCAACAGAAAAATTTAGTGAAACAAAAATAAAATCAACAAAAGTAATTTAACTTAATAGGGGGCATTATTTATTCCCAACAAAACAAAAAAGAAAAAATAAACAAAAAGATAACGAAAAAACATTAAAAGAAAGTGTCACTCACACCCATCGTCATCATCTATCGAATCAACAATATTTAACAACTAATAAAGCCGCATTAGTTTTTAGCACTATAGTGGATTAAACTTTAACCGTAAGTATTGTTTTGGTTTTATTTAACATCATTAAATTTTATGATTATTTAGTATTATATTATTGGCCGTAATTTTAATTAATAGATACCATCTATAACAACCCTTTGGTATCTAAACACCTATTAGTATTTATTGGATGAAATTACAGCCATAAGTATATGTAACCCTTTTCGGTAACCGTCAGAATATTCCATATTTCAACTTTCATTTTTTTTTAAATCAGCTGTTTATATACTCTATCTACACTATTCTACAGGAATGTCCATCTGTTTATTTAAATGACGCTGCTAGCATGCAAGGTTTTTAATTTAAATATATGTCGAGGTCAAAAGCAGTTTAGTATAAAATATTAGAAAACTTGATCCAGGATATATCTCTTAAGAATTAGTATATTTTACACTATACTAGTATATTTATTATAAATCTGGCCGATCTAAATATGAATTTCGCAGATACATGAAACTGAAAAAAACTTGCTAAAATATATTTAATTCTTTATTTAGAACATAAATTGGGTGCGTTGTAAAACTATCAAGATCCACTTAGAAAGTCTGCAAGCCAAAAGGTCTTCGAAAAATCTACTCCCTACTCTTCTGAGTTGCCGTTCCTTCATTTTAGGACAATCAACATGTAGCACTTGCAATGCATTTTTCTCTTACTCGTCCTTTTAGCTTCTTTAGTAATCAACACGAGCCTTGCCTATAAACAAATCTCCCTCTATCTTTTAGGCGGAAATTTTCGCCATTCACATGCGGCAAATGCCCAAAGAAAGGGGCGATAAGGTTTCGCATCTTCAGTCATTCTGATTTGGCGGTGCTAATGTCCTTTGATGTACCATCTGGGACTTAATAGAAGTAACGAGCCATAGAGGTTACGAAAAAGCAGATTTTCTCAAAAACTGTGAGGTCATAGATTCGGAGCTATTCTGCAGATTAACTGCTGGACGTGGCTTAGAGAAACTCAGGCAGTGGATGGAGTCAGAGTTTTTGCCTATCGCTTACAGGAAACCTCTATCAAGTAATAACTCCGATTTCGCTTAAATTGGATAAGTTACAGAAGTCAAAACTATCAGAAGCGTGTTTTTGTCGCTCTTTTCTCAAATTAAAGGGGTAAAATAAATTTTTTGTTCAGAATACTGTTTAAAATTTGTATTTTATGGTTTATGGTTAAATAATTCTTGAACAAAAGAGCACAAAACTGTGCATATAGCGCATGTAATAGCAAGAAATCTATAAGCTTAGGAGATGCTGTCTGTGGGTAGCTTAAGTCCGATAGTAAAAACACGTTATTATGGTGGCTTTGAATTTAAAAAAATTGTGAAAAGGCGAACAATAACGCTTCTTATATTCCTACGCTTCTAAAAGGTGATCAGATATTCGCAAGTCCGGTTGCGAAAGCTAGATTAGACTGAAAAAGAGGAATCGGTAGTTGAGATACTCTTCACAACAGACTCTTGTCCAAAAATAGGACAAACACTTAAGCCCAAAAGTCTGTTTGTTGTGCTCTTTCTTCAACCACTGCCCGCGTCCCCTGGAATATCCAGATCTATGTAACATTTAGAAAGCGTGCAGATCAAAAGGTTCTATCCCAACTCAATGTTAACAACTTTAGACTCTATGGTATTTCAGCAATGGAATAAGGCATGTCCATTACGTAATCTTTTTGGTATTACATACCGTGCGTGTATTGTTCCAACTTGTTGTCAACGTTTAACCGATCCTAAACAGGCGAAGCTTTAAGTCTCGATAATTATGCAGAACATAGTTAACCTCCATGTTGTTAACTATTTTGAGTCGAATGTGCTACTAAATGATCAACCATATGGAGTCGATCTACAGAGGAATGTGATGGATTTCCTCTTAGTATTTTGGAGACGTTCTATACACAGTCTCGGTGGGAGCAAAGTCATTGCATTGGATATTTTCAATGTATGGGGCGAGTGTGGCATACCCACTCCTTTCTAATATCGTTGCTTATGGGGTGGGCGATCGATTTTGCTTGATTTATATCTAGCTTTCTCGAGGATCACGTTATATGTTTTGTTTTCGAGGGGAGACTTCATCCCTCGAAGAATGTGTATGGAAGGCGGGGCACCTCAAGGCCTTGTTCCTCACCTTCTCTTTTTTTCTCTGAACCTTATATATTTTTTTGTCCATGACATTTGCCATTCACATTCATACCATAGGACAAGGATTGCTGATGTTAGAGCACAACTATTTTAAAAATATTTTTTATAATTTTTTTATTGCGGAATGTAGGGGTCACATTTTTAAATGTTTGCTAATATCTTCAGTATTTACAATCGGATATTAAAGTATGATATATTGATGCTAGAGTTATCGGAATACTTCCTTATTAAACGTGTTATGGTTTTTTTCGAGCTTTAATTTTCTGACATTAGGATGGTAGGAGCTGAGATTTGAGGGGTAAATACTAGAACGGAACACTTGAAGTCAATGCACCTTAGAGCAAATATAGGTCTCCCCGAGACAAAAAAAAAATCGACATATTACGCTTTAAGATCGGACTGTAAATACGGAAGATATAACGAAAAATTTAAAAAGGCGACTCCTACGTTCGGCAAAAAAAATATTTTTTTTTCCCTTGAAATTGCCTTTCAAAAACACTTCATATTCGCTGGTGTACGGCGAACTTTCTTTTTCTGGTACGGTCTAATGTATTTGTATTCATACATGAGAAAACCTTTGGCATTAAACATAGACTATAACCTAGTACTTTTAAAGTTCTGGTGCACGTTTTTTTGTGATGAAATTAAAACGACAAAAAAATTTATAGTATTCAAAATGGCAGTCCTTTGCTTCAAGAACGACAGAAGACAGACCAACCAATCATATTCATAAGCATCAAGATTTTTTTACAAGATTTTTTAATTCTGTTCTTTTTTTGTAAAAATTCATCAAAAAAGATACAAAATTAATAATTTGTCAAAAAGTAGTCCGTTTGAAAGGTTCTCGGCCTTCAAAATAGTGTATACCAAAAAAAGGCGTGTTGTTGGTACGCAGCTCGCGGTTATCTGAAAGGAAAACGGAAAACTGCAAATTGGTTAGTATGAATGCTTTTATCGTCTCATGCTCAGTCATAAAAAACTAATTTATTTATCCAAAATTTATATTTGGCCATTTTTTGTAGTCTTGTGTAAAAAACAATTAGTAAAAAATTTTCTCAGATAGCCACGTTAATTCTGCATCGATTAAGCTCTATATCATCAAAATTGCTTCAGTCGAACTTGAGAAACCCTGCGTACCAGTTTGAAAAACGTTGCTTCAAGAAAAACGCGTTTAAGTTTTGATTTCAATTTTCTGGCACACAATAAAAACTCAACATATATTTGTTGATGCAGTACTGCTAATCAATAATTCCAGCTCTATACATCTTCCTCCTCCTCAAAAAAGCTCTTATCAACGGGCCCATTTTGAAAATGAGGCCGTTTTGATATACATACTCCATCATTAAAAATTCATGTAGCACGCGAATTTGCAATTTCAATGATGCGTGCATCGTAGTAAATTCGCTTAGAAGCAAAAGTCCACAATAATGAACGATTCATTGTTATTTTGAGTTTCTGTTCCGAGGCATCTTTGTAGCAAGTCGTCGGACGATAGTGCTTCATAAATGGGTTTTATAACCTACGGCATCCTGTCATTGAGTGGAGCGTATGTATGAACAAATCTGTCAAGTATGCTGCTGCCATAGATTTTTGATACGCACACCAGCTAGATGCAACAGGCCTCATTCTGAATTTAAAAAGGCGATCCCTTATTTAGGCAAAAACATTGCTTTAAAAAATGGTTGTATCTCCCAAATTATTTAGAATATTTTTGAATATTAAGCTAAAAAAAAAAATTGTAAAAAAAAATCTACATATTTTTTTTAAACCAGAAGAGCCCACTTAAATGAAAGCTAAATATCTTACTTACAAAAAAAAAACGCACTAAAATATGATAACTTCTCTGAAAATTTGCCACTGTGTGTCTTGGAACTGTTTAATACTGCATGGATTGAAAATTCCGAGGCCTTACAATAAAAAACACATTTTTTGGATTTGAAATAAATTGTATTCTTCAACGTAATCTCCTTTAAGTGAAATACACTTCTTACAACGATCCTCTAAAATTTTAATACGCTTGAAAAAAATACGATTTGTCATTTGTGGAAAATCTCTTTCCGTGGAGCCATCTCTTTAAGTTTGGGAACAAATAATAATCGCTGGGGCCAGATCTGGAGAATTCGGTGGGTGGGAAGCAATTCGTATTGAAAAAGCTTCAATTTTTCTGAAGCCACGTGCATCACAAAAAAACCCACCCGATTGTTGGGTCTTTGTCCGCTTTGATCGGCTTTCTTACGTTTGTAACCACTCCGCAGGCTATCTATTGGACTCCGGAGTATAATAATGAATGCACGTCGCATCCATTGTTAAAAATCGACGTAAAAATTCTGTTGAATTTTCTTCAGATCTCCAAAACATTCTTTAAATCATGAACACGTTTCAGTTTTTGTTAAGCTGTTAAAAATGCGGCAGCCATCGAGCAGAAAGCTGTTTCATATTTATTTAATCATGTAATTTATACCGATGAGTTTTTTTTTTTAATTTTCTTCGGTAACTGACTCATTTAGACGATCATTTGTGCTCGAACGACCACGTTTAAATTCGAAATACTACCATTGAATATGATGGCGAATATTCACCATAATGTTTATCAATCAATTCTTTGGCTTCGAAACTCCATTGCAATTGAAACCCTTTGCAACCCATTATTTCTTAAACTTTAAAAGCAGCATAATTTTTATAACGGAAAATTTTTTCTAATTAATAAAATATCATGAAATTTTAAAACAATTTTTCTAACAGTTGGCTCTACTGAAAAAACAAAAAACATTGGCACTTGTCACGCCATCTCTATGTAAGGCCACATATTTTCCACTTTATGTATTATTTCCACAATCCATGATTATAAACAACTGGCGGCATACAGATTTTGCGCGTAAATGTAATATAAATATCACTTGTCAATATAGCAATTATATATTCAGTAGATTTCTGACAGTGCACCCAGAACTTATGAAAGTACTAGTAATGTATACTTGGAACCCTTTATAACTTCAATTTGTTATCATTCAAATATTTTATGGCTACTGGATTACAATGATTATTAACAAACATTTTGCGTTATTCCAAATACATACAATATTTCAACAATGTCTCATCATTTAACTGACATTGATCGAGCTCTTAAATCAAATAATAAACGGAATGTTGTCTAACAATAAGAAAAATTGAATTTTTTTACACATTACGCTTAAATTGTAAACAATTACTTTTCAAAATACGTAGTGTTGTGTTCCATATAATTATACTTTTAATAAACAACTACTTGTTATTTATGATTATTTTTTTTAAATAGTAAGTACAATTGTGTGTAAATTTTAATTATAAGTAGGTTAGGTTAAGAAGGGTTATGATGCGCCCAAAGGGCGCATTTCCACCCGGAGACCAATGCGGTCCATTGTGAGTACCTTCCAAAGTTTAGTCCTTATCAAAGTTTAGTTCTTAATCATTGCTTAAATATCTTTGGGTAATGTTTAACTCCGTTTTGTTTTTTATAAGTTACTCGCCCTTAAAAAGTTATTTTAAAATCCAAAACATTTAAGTTATAATTAGTTGTTAAAGTATATTTTTAAAAGTGTTCTATATTTAACTGGCAAACATTTTCTACAGGCAATTAAAGACATGATTGATTTGAAATTTACAACATTAAATGGACAGTTGTACAATGTACAGTTAGCTGCCAATTGAGACTTTAACTGAAACAATTGTTGTTTTTCATATAAAATTTTAATTTAAATGTGGGTTAATTCAGTAATAGGGCCTTTATGCAGAGTTTCGGATATAAAGCAGTTTATAATGAATTGCGAATGGTTTTATATCAAGGGAATTTTAAGAAATTACTTTTTATGTACTTTGGAAGCTTTTCTATAGTTATTACATTATGAGTTAAACCTCAAAAAAACTTGAGGTTTTAAAATTTGTTTGTTCAAAAATATTTTTTTTTATATAAAAATATGAGGTTTTTGAAAATTTTATAATAGGCACCAAAGTTTGGAGGAATTATTAAATCCAGAAGACTCACAAAAATTAATTATTTTAGCGAAATTTGATCGAACGCAAAACAACACTTTTTGGGCGAATGGCAAAGCTGAATACTTGGTCGGACACTAAAAGTTTTTAACTTTTCGCTATAAACATTTAACTTTTGATTTCTCCTTCTGGCAGAGGTTGTATTTTAAGACTGATCATTTTAGCCGATCCGCTTGTTTGTATATTTTATCTGTCCCGAATACAACTCTGAAAGTCTCAAATATATAGTTAATTTTTAGTACCAGGTGCCAATGAAAATATCAAATACTCGGATACTCGATAACCTCTACTCTTTGTTTTTACCAGCACTATGAACAATTTTTCACCCATGATTCCTGATTACACGATCGAGCTTCTAACTAATTTAGTTAACTACTGAGCGATGTTGCTTAATAATTTATTTGCGACTTTTAGACTCACGAAACTCCTGTTAAGCTGCAAATTCAAGCATTGAAAATCTATAATATAGAATTATATTACGCTCACAAATCGTGGTAACAGCCAAGTTTATTGTCAATAGAAGGGTTTGGTTGTAGGAATTTGACTTTTCGGTTGTGAATACTGAATTTTTTATGTTATATCCCAGTCAAACTTTTGTTATCTCAATTTTTTTTTGCACAACTGAAAAATTGTTTCCATTTCGAATTGTTGCCAACCGAATTGTTGTTTTAGGTGATAGTATTAAACAATAGGTGGCTTAGATATAACCAGGCTGAAAATTACAAACGGGAAAGCGCTGGCAGCTCACTTTAACAGGTGGTACAAGTGCTGGCGAAAAGTACTTTACCTGTCCCAAAATGATAATGTCATTATGCAGTAGGACCGCCTATTTAAAAAGTGTCGGAAAAGCACTGGGTAAAGCAAATTCCTAACGTGGGCAAAAATACTTCAAAATTAAAAAAGGTGGTCCAGAAAAAGGTTTTTCAAAATAGCTTCGAACCATTTTTAACAAATCTCTATCTCTAGAAGTTTTTTATCGACATTTCTTTCAAAGCAATTAAAAATGTGCATTGGTTATTAAGAGACAGCTTTGAAGTAACCAAACGAAATTTCTCATTCCTGTAAAGGAAAAATATTTGGAGGTCTTATTTTATGTATTGTATGTTAGTTTATATACACTTAAAAAAGTTTGTAAGTTAAAATAACTAAAAATATCATTTAAAAGAAATGATATTTCATTTAAAAACCGGTCTACTTAATTTTCATTTAAAATAAATGCCATTTGTTATTTATTTTTAAATGTTGATTAATCAACTGACACATCCGTAAGAAACAAATGATATAATCAGTTAAAATAAATGTCAAAATTTTACCTACCAATCCTTAAAAAATAAATGTTTTTTTCATTTATTTGAAATTATTTCCGTTTTTGTATTTTTTGTTTTTTTTAATATACTCGTACAATACAAAATGTATTTTTGCATATGAAGCTATAAACACTTTTTGTGTGAATGTATTTGTGTATGTATGTGTGTTTATGAATTTCTTGTAATTTGAATTGAAAAATTTTGTGTATATACAACCATTTTAAATAAAAAAACAAATTGAAATTTTTTAATACTTTTTTTGAAACAGACAGCAAACAAAATTTAAATTTGTAATAACTGTTACGGACACAAATAAACCACAAGTTTCCGTTTTGTGGGTAAATTTTTATTAAATTTCAAACAAATGAAAAAAATAAATGAAACTGAAAAAAATGGTTAATGATAGTAAATTATTTCAAATAAATGTATAAAAAAGTTAATATAGATATTTCTTTGAAAAATAAATGTATGTTCCTTTATTTTTAAATGGAACGGAAAACTTTTTTATTAAACTACAAACAGTTAACTACATAATATTCTGAGTGTATCTTTGCGTGAAGGCTTGCGCTTTAATAGTTTTTCGTGCTAGTTTCGATTTTGATTTCCATTGGAGGCAGCATTCAAAATACATACAATTCATCCGGAGGAATATTCCTTTCACTTTATAAAAACAAGTGTTAAATGTTTTCGCCTCGTTTTTATTCCAAAAATTTAAGATTAGATCTGTTTGTTTGTTGAAAGAGTTTTCTAAATTGTCTCAACTCTATCGAAGGAGTTGTACTCAACATTTCTGTGTGAACAGTCACATTACCATTTTGAAATGTTTTTCCCGAATGAGTTTGAATTCCGTTAGAGACGAGTTCCGAAGTGTGTCATCAAATTTTTGTAATTCAATAGATTGACTTCGACATCTAATTCTGTACGATTTTAACAATTAAAAAAATATTAAACTTCGGTTGGAATTATTAGAAAAAGTTGTAATTTTTGAATTCCCAAACATTCAAAATTAAAGCAAAAATAAACAAAAGTTGAAAAACAAAATAAAAAAAGGGATTCTCTTTGAAAAAGTGTATTGACTAAATTACCTGTAATACTGTCGGACTACAGTTTACCTTACGTTTTAAGTACCAGAGCTTCGAAGATTGAATTCCCTAAAAATCGAATTCGTTTTAGTTCTTAATCGAATGCATTCCCTTGTTAAACATTCGCGTGAATTCATTATTTGCAATTCATTCGATCGAATTCACGTCTCATTCGATTTTACCATTGAATGCAATCATTAGGAATTCATTCGATTTACAATTTGGAATACAATCAAAATTTTAAAAAAGTCCACAAATCTTTGCATACCCTCCACCAATATCGAAAAAATGTTCTACTTTTTTGATACAAATAAGACTTAAGAAGTAAAAATATAGTGGACAAAATTTTTTGAGATGAAAAACTTTTTTTTGGATCTGAAAACAAATTTTGTGGTGGAAAAAAATTTTTTAAGGTAAATTTTTTGAGGTGAATATAAAATATTCAATTCTAAGCGATTGGCGGTCACTACTATGAAATTGTACTAAAATACGCCAATTTCTATGGAAAATTAAGAGGTACCTTCACATATAACTCTTTAACCGCTGTACCGATTTTGCTCATATTCAACAGCAAACTGCTGGGGATGATGTCGCATAAAGACCACGAATATACATATATACTTTCTGGGATCTTAGACCTATATTTCGACATGTTGCAAACAGAATGACAAACTGATATATACCCTCACCATACATGGTGGAGGGTTTTATAAACAAAATTGAGAAATTAATTTCTGATATTAAAAAGGTTTCCATAAATAAATACAAAAATAAAAAAAATATCTCTATATATAGCCCTCTCTCTTTCTCCCTGCAGTGAAAAATTCTCAAGATAAATGCGATCTAAAACTTGAGACATTTTGAAATGATTTTATATTAGCGACTTTTTTTAAATCTTGACGATTTTTTCCAATTTAAACATTTTATCGATTTTGTTTTTCGAATTGTAGCAATTTTTTAGTTACGGATTTTTTGAATTTAAGATTTTTTCCAATATGAAGAGTTTAAAAATTTTGAACGATTTTTTTAAATTTTAACGATTTTTTCCAATTTTGGCGTTTTTTAATTTTTGGCGATTTTTTCCAATTTTAGCGACTTTCATTTTGGTGATTTTTTAATTTTTGATTTTTATAAATTTTATTTTTCTTGTATTATTAGTAAAAAATCTTCAATTTCTTTAAAAATATTGTTTATCAAAACCTAAAATTATTTTTTTTAATTAAAATTATCTTTTGTTTGATTGGGCAGGAATTGCTTATTAGGAAACGAAATTTTCTAATAATTTTACCTGTTATTGTTACGTCATGGTTTTACAGAGCTGTTTTTATTGTACTTATTTATAAATAAAGTTTTAGGTTAAATAGGTTGTATAATTTATTTAACTCTTTTTCAATAGTAGTAAGACATTTACCGAAATGGGTTAACATATTGTCAATGATAATAGTACTCGTATTATACATACATACACTTTAAGTCATCAAAATGAAATTTAACATTTATTTATAGAATTTAATATTAAACTTGATAAACTTTACCTTTAACATGTACTTTCTTCCTTTCCTTTCTATTTCTGTTAAATTATGCCTTATTGACTTCCTGACATAAATAACATGGTGAATGTATGTGTTGTTTGTCAACGTGTGTGTGTGTGTGTGTTTTCGTATGGATTTTTCGAAAAATTATTCAATTTCACCTGAAATGTGTGTGAATAAAAAAATATATATGTATAAACGAACTTCTGAACGCATAAAAACCAATATAACTTGTATAATAATAAATGCCAAAAACAACAACAAAAACGTTATAATCATCATATGCACACAACCAACAACTTTATTCTATACTTTACACTCTCTCACTGTCTGCCGTATGTCATTCTAACCATCCACATGATGTACTCTTCTTAAATACATATATAAATATGTCGGCTGATGTTAATCTATATTTAAATCATCAATGCCACGTTATCAATGCGTTTTGTTTTCTATTTGTATTTTTTTCATATGTACTTCAAACGATATACGGTCATTGTGCTAATGCGGCATATCTTTTGCAATATAAACATTTTGTCTGGTTTTGACGTTCCCATACAACCAATAAACCACCCATTCACTTTTTTTTTTGGTCACCTACAATGTTGCACGTTGCTGAAATATTGAACATTATACTAAATGCCATCTCATGCTCTGTTTAATACGCATGCACTGTTCGTAACAGACATTGCAGACACAGTGGCTGTTTGTTCAACTTTACATAGAGAAGAAACAAAAATACAAAATTTAAAGACTAAAAACTTAAGGACTAGAGAGATAGAAATAAGGTTAAGGAACTTGTTGTTTGCAGAAGAAATAAAGCGCACACTGTTGGAGACATTGACAAGAAAATAATCATGGCAAATCCACGTAAGTTTAGCGAAAAAATCGCTTTACAAAAACAAAAACAAGCCGAGGGTACAGCAGAATTTGAGAAAATTATGAATGAGGTGAAAGCAACAAGAGTTGTAGATGGAACTCTCGGCAATACAGATCTTACAGATATTAGTACCCTACATAGAAATGCTAGTTTAAGTGGTGGTAGTGGTGGAAGTGGTACAAGTAGTGGAGCTAGTGGTGGTGGTGCTTCACCAGACACAAATGCAGGCGGAGGAATAGGTGGAGGTGGTGTTGGTATGGGAATAAATGCTGCAGCAGGATCACCGACAGCATATCGAGAATCACGTGGACGCAGTGTAGGTGTTGGTCCAATGCGGAGACCTTCGGAACGTAAACAAGATCGATCTCCTTATGGCAGCACAGCAAGTGGCCTAATTCTTAGCGGCATGACCCCTAGTACACAAAACAGTTATTTAAGTCCGCCCATGGATTCAAGTTGGCGTCGTTCGAATTCAGATTCCGCTCTACATCAAACATTAAATATGGCCGAAGGAAATTTTGGCACATCCAGTCCGGTGCCAAGTATGATGAGCGAATTAAATACCTTACATGCCAATTATCACCATCTTCATCATCAAAACCAAAGATCTCATTCTCCAAATATCGGCCGCAGTTATAGTCCACAAGCACAAAGAAGGAAAAATGCTTTACTACAGCAGCAGCAACAACAGCAGCAGCTGCAACAACAACAGCATAATCATCATCAACAACAACAATTGCAGCATCAACGTTTACAATTGCAACAAGCACAACAGCAACATCATCATCAACAACAACAGTTACAGCAACATTTACAAAATCAACAACAAACATTACAACAGCAGCAGCAACAGCAATTGCATCAACAGCAACAACAACAATATAATGCCAAATTCAACAACCCCAACATCATGTTTAAATCCCTGCAAGAACAACAATTAGGTTTTAACAATACCGGCTCATTACCCGACTTAACTTCAGTACACTATAGCACACAAACCAGCAGCACACAAGTGATGCAACCTTCAACACAACAGCAACAACAACAACAACAACAGACATTATCACCCATTTTATCTCCACATCATAACAACGGCGGATGTCGTGAACGTGATCAATCTCCTAGTCCATTTAGTCCCCCCAGTACGGGAGGTAGTGGCAATGGTGGTGGACCACCTTCACCCTATCATCAACAACAAAATTCTCCAACATCCGCTGCCAATACCCCCACAGCTAATAATGCCCAAACATCACCGCATTTGTCTTTCACAAATTTATCTGTACAATCGCCGGTAAATGTACAACAAACTACAGCACAAAATACAGCCGCTGCCTTTAGCACATTGCCAACACTGGGTGCCGCTAGTTCAACGGGCAACCTAACAGACTATCGACAGCCTTTAAATCCACCCAGTCCTGGTTCTTCCCCTGGTCTTTTGACATCCGGCCCAACAACTGAGCTACAAACAAGTGCGCCGCCTAGTCCCATACGACATTGTCAAAACAATATAAATACTACAGGATCGGCAGCAGGTGGTGCAGCACAAGTGGGTGGTCAGCAGCAGCAACAACAACAACAACAAATGCCAACACAAAGTTTACAAAACGCGTTTGGAGCTATAGACTCTAATACTGGTTATAATACGCTTAATCCTGCTTTTCATAATCACTTTGAACAATTTCATTTAGGAGACAATAGTCAATCGCCGCAAAATAACTATGATGCTTTGGAATTTGAAGACTTTGGTGGCATTACCAGCACAGGTAATCAACAACAAAATAACTTTAATAATAAAATAATAGATTTTGGAGATTTGACATCCACATCCTCCTCATCAACCAATAACACAAGAGCGAATACAACAAATGCGACAACTAACTGTAATAACAACAACAACAACTTACCCGGAGTTCAGCACCAGCGTAATAATTCCCAACAATTCCAACAGCAGCAACATTTAAATAATAATTCTACGACCAACACCAGCAGTACCAATACCCATACTAATGGTCCCCTAACGTGTATAACACACAATACGGGTCTCATGAATAATAACGATAGACAAGATATATTATCGGCCAATTCGTCACCAATACCATCACCCTTATCACATTGTGTGCCATCGCCTTCATCACCCTTACCCATACCAATGTCAGCCCACTCGCCGACCCATCATCAACAACAGCAGCAACAACAACAACAACAGCTGTCATTGTCGGTACAAACTTCACCGCATCATTCTCCAATGCATTCGCCGCATCATTCGCCTTCACCACTATCGGTATCATCACCTGGTTTAACAATGTTGGGTGGTAGTATATCTCCAGTGCCCTCACCATCCGCCCACATAATGCATCATCAGCAACAGCATAATCACATAAACAATCAAGCGGCCACACAAATGCATCATCAAAATCAAACATCACACGCCAATGTCAACCATCAACAAACGCTTACATCCTCTACGACAACAACCAACATACCCCAGATTATATTTTCCGATTATTCCTCATCACGTGACATCTTCGATCATCTCGACTTGGATTTGGGACAAATTGATGAGCCTGGCCTACAAATGCTATCCGATCAAAATCCCATTATGATTGCTGATCCCTCAATAGAGGATAGTTTTCGTAGAGATCTTAACTGATACTACGAGGAAGCTGTTGCAGCTATTGAGAGTGGTATCCTACTAGAGGACTCGTTCGATCCCTTAGGTCCGCTAGTCGATGTAACAGATGTATTAGGCAATCCTCATGCAGCACTACACATTAATAAACCTCAAACTGATGGATGCAACAGCAGCAGTGTGGGTTGTGGTGAGGAAACAAATGATACTAATGTAAACAAAGACGATATTTTAAGCGGACTTAACGACCAACTCAACGACGAGGCTCACGATGATGAAGATGACGAGGTACGAAATTTCTTTTTCTAAATCATCTATACAGAAATTCACACGCAAAAAATAATGATTCTAAGCAAAGAAAAAACAAGATCACCAAAAAAAGAAAAACTAAAAAAACCTTAAACTGTTTAGAACAGTCCTTTTGATAATAAAAAAAAAAAAAACAAACAAAAATTCAACAGCTATTTTAAAAATATTGTGAAAAACAAGAAGTTTTAGTGTAATTATATACGTTAAGAGGAATATTTATGAAATTTATGAATATTATGAATCCTAAATTATAATTCATTACAAATGTTGGGTCTTTTTTTCATTTTTTTTATAGTAGTTTGATAGATTCCATAAAACTCCTTAAAGACATTTCGACCCATTAAAATTTCAGACCCACGCTATTATATCTATATCTACACCAGACTGGTGTAAAGTATCATATGGTCGATTCGTCCATTCGTCTGTCCATGTTAATATTGTAATAAAACTACAGATCACCAATATAAAGAAATATGGCACATGATCTTTTGGACTGGATAATACGTCCACATTCTAACGAACCTCCCATGGAAGTGTCCTATCTGAGTTGGTCCTAAAGATGCACAAAACCGTATATAACTGGTTGTTATTTGGGTTGTCAATTTTATTTTATGAATCCTACCTCTGATTTTTCGAAAATATAATAACTATCAGGTCCCTTCTTGGAATATGGTCCGCTTTTCGGCATAACCCAAAGCATAAAGTGGTGTGGGGTATCTCATGGTCGGGTTTGAACGGCTATATATATTTTAGTTATGTTTTTGTAAGGTAGAGGATAGCTAAAGCTATGAGACAGCAATAAAGTACTTCTGTTTTTACTCCACAATCTTCAAGAGTCAATGGAAATTTGATGACTTTTTACTTGCTAAACACCCCCAGGTATGACACCAAAGTTGTCCTATCCTTCCTTTACCTGTTTATGAACTTCCACCTATCTTTAGCCAGATTTATTCTACTATTTCTCTATTCCTGGATATTCTTTCCATACGAAGGAATGGGCCATCCCATGTAAAAATCGAAATATATATGAGCATACATGATCATACATGGGCCTGTATATGATCATACATGGGCATACATGATCTCATATATGATCATATATCTTCGGATCTGAAATTTGAGGGTATATGGTCGTATATGATCATGAATAATATATGAGCATGTATGATAATATATGCACATATATCACCATATACCCTCAAATTTCGGATCCGAATATATGCACATATATCACCATATACCCTCAAATTTCGGATCCGAAGATATATGGTCATATATGAGATCATGTATGGACGTATATGACCATGTATGCCCATGTATGATCATATACAAGCCCATGTATGATCATGTATGTTCATATATATTTCAATTTTTACATGGGGGGTTAAAAAAATAAATCTAAAGAATCAAATTACTAGCCATTTAAATCTTGTAGGAGTCCATATACAGTTTTTCCTTTCTTAGTTTATAGATTTATCGGCTTTAGTAAACTATTAGGTTGGGCGCTATAATTTTTCAATATGTGTATAGTTTATTATGAATGCGAGATTAAATTTTTAGGGGATTGTATTTCCAGTATTCTTAAAAGATACAAATTAATTTCATAAATATTTTTTATAAATTTGTTAGGTAGTTTAACTTGAAACTTTACAAATCACAAAACTTATTCTTAAAAGTTACAAAATTTAGTTTGTATATCACAAAATAAAATTTACGAAGAACAGGTTCTTCTAGAGACTAAAAACTTAAATAAAATACATTCAAATTTATTTGGTGCAAAGGAATTCTTAAAAGAACTTAAAATATGTATGTGCAATAAAATCGAATTATAGGGAAGTATTAAGAAAACACATAATCAAAGGTCACAATTTATTTAAAAGTGTCTTAGACCTGTGAAAAAAAAATAAATAAATAAAAAAACATTACACAAAAGTTGCGTATGAAATAAAATCTGTCATTAAAAGCCAAAAATTAAATTTATTTATATGGCAAAAAAGAAAAATAAAAAAAATATTTTCTAAATTAATTTTTCTTTTACATAAACCATAATCGAATACAATTAAAAATAAAAACAAAATATTACTTCACAATTTTACAAATTATTTGTGCAAAACATTTCAATAGTAAATTTATACGAATTGCCACAGAACCGGTTCCTATCTTTGAAAAAGACCTGAAAAGACATATATATGAAAACAATTTAAATTAAACAATTTGTGATTATATCAACTGGAGTTTGCACCTTTTTCCTTTGATAAATTATTTACAAAATTCTCAGTTTTCTCCTCCTATAACAACATCTCTTTCATAAAGGGCTAGCAGTTTGCATAAATTTCGCATGGTTATCAGTTTCGAATAAGTGACATAAAAAGATTTCAGAACTGTTTTTCTGGACAACAATTTAGTAGTACTCACAGTTCGGAAATTATTTTTCTATGTGATAATATCGGAATCGTTAGCTAAGGAACTCTTTTGGAACTAATTTTCCCAATAATTAAGTTCTTAATCACTCACCCCTATCTTGAATAAAAAGTGAAATGTGTATTCCCATGGAATTTTCATTCCACTTCAAGTGAAAATTCAGCGGAAGAACATCTCTTCAAAATAACGTGTACTATCAATGTTCACTGAATGAAAAAACTAAAACAACTTTGAAAATTAAAGAAAAATTCAAAATATCAACATACTATATAATTATTGAAATAAGAAAGTTAAAAGTGAAAAACAAAATGTTTATAGTTGGAACGATGTTATTATTGCTCGTCGAGATTTGTGAGATTCATCTAATCCTTTAGAGTTGCCCTGAAACATTGTAAGTAACCATACGCAATTTGCCTGTTGTTTGCATTCTGCCGCTTTGCACTTCATTCACAGATCTTGACCTAAAAAATTATTTACCTGAATATCCAATTATAATCAAAAATTTCTTACATTTTCTATGTAGTTCCCTAGAAACAACAAAGTGAACAAACTGATGGGAAAAAGCAAAAAACTGTTTTAAAATAAACATTCACGATAAGGGGAATTTCTTTAAATGTGAACTTTTTTCGGCGATATTACTCACAAATGAATGATTAGATAAAGGGAACAAATTTCGATGAATAATTTATTCACGATTAGAATTGAGGGAAAACGGCAACATTTCAAAGGGGAAAAATATTCAAGATAGGGGTGAATAATTTTACTGGAAATTAATAAAGTTTGTTATTGAAATAACAAAAAATATTTACAAGGATAATATCCCCGGAATCAGCTTCGGATCTCGCTGAAAAGGAGATGTGATAGAGGAGAAAAAAATTAATGAACACGCCACTTGTTATACTGCACGCAACGCAATAAGTATTTTGAAGGGTGTCTTCCCAGCACGTGCAATCTCGCGTTTCGGTGATTTGGCTCGGCCAAGCAAATCTCACGATTTGATTTTCCCGGACTTCTTTTTCTACGAATATTAAAAGTCGTTTGTGTATGCGAGAGAAGTTCCTTGAAGAAGTAATAGAACAACCATCGAGTCAAAATTGTCAACGTGGCACCACATATGCTTTGCATAAACCCAACGCCTAGGTTGGGTGGTATGAATCTTGTTCTGAAACACCATGCAAATTACCTGGAAGTTATTTTGGACATTAAGTTGTCATGGAAACCACAAATGCGCTCTCTTATATGCATGTAGAAAAATGCTCGGTAAAAGTTGGGGCCTTTCACCTAAGCTCATGTATTGGGTTTATACGGCTGGTGCGAGGCAGATTTTACTTTATGGTGGTCTGCATTGAAAATAGCAGTCTACTGCAGGCGCCTGGAGAGTGCAACTGAATAGTTTGGTTGCAGCAACAGAATTATTTAGTTGTCCCAACCAAATGTTTTCTTCATACAATTAAAATATTTTGTTTCAACCGAAATTCTGTTGTATTAAACGAATTTCGGTCGCGGTAAACAAATATATCGGTTGCTCCAACCAAACAGTTCGGTTGGCAAAAAATTCGGTTGTTTTAGTTAATCTGTTTTCTCTGTCCGATCAGAAACTTTCTGAACTTTGTATCATCAGTGCGCTACGTAGTATGCCAACTGCGGCACTGGGGAGTATGCGACTAAAGGGGAGTATGTATAGTTAGCAGGTCTTCGCCCTGAACATAGCACCTTTAATGTCTTCACAAATGGTTCTAAGAAGCCGATGGAGTTGGCACTGCGGTTTTCTGTCGAGATCTGGGTATCGCGGAGTCGTAAAAACTTACCGGTTACTGCAGCATTTTTCAGGCGGAGGTTTCGGCGACCAATATGGCTGCTGATTTTTACTTTTGTCCCTGAGATAATTGGCAATCTCTGCCGATTTCCAAGGGTGTAAGAACTCTTTAGGTAGGCTTTGTCCTCTACAGGACAATGCATATCTATTGGGTTTCTGGACACCGGGGCATTTAGGCAAGTTTTGTGGTGTGCCTGGGGACAGAGAGACGGTGGAGCATATTATGTGCCACTATTCGGCTCTAGCGCACTCCAGGGCAAGCTTTTTGGGTGATTATATATATTATATATATTCTGGAGGAAATCTCCAGAATCGGAATTGTAAGACTCCTGGTATTTGCTAAGAGAGTGTGGCACCTTTGGTGCCATCACATTTGACTGATCATTTATGAGGGTTATCGTTTCTATCCGGTACCGCTTCGGACCAAATTGGTCTATGTGAGGTCTTTGACCAGTCAGCTCAACCAAACCTATGGAAAATTTAATCAGAAGAGCTTAAATTTTTGTCACAAAAGTTATAGTGAAAGAAAATCCTGCACATTAAATTAGCTTGAAAATAAATTGTACTACAATAAATTTTCACGTGAAATTTAATATCGTAAAAAAACATTTTTACATATTATGTTAAGTACAGTTTTTTCTCGTAAAACCCCAATAGATTACTTTTCTTTAAGCGCAAAACTTTAGATCTTTTGTCGTATTGTCATAAAAAATAAAAAAAAAATATATTAATTTATAACGATTTTCCACGTTTATCACGTCTATTGCAAAGTTTAGAAATGGACTAAATGCGCTTATTCGAGCCAAACATTGAATTGAGTATCAAATTTTGACTTTGTAAAAATTTTTCTTAGTCTACCTCTGCAGACAAGTTCTGGTTAGACGTAAAAAATATTTTTGAAAAGTTTTAGCCAAAATCTGAAATTTCAAACAAAGAGAATTTTTTTTCTGAAATCAAATTTTTTCTTGGAAAACATTTTCTTATTTTGTCTATTCGGTAAATTAATTGTTCAAAAAAAAAATAAATAATTATAACTTTTACTGGGTGAAATTTGCAAATTTTGCCCTAAGGAAATTTGTTCGTAGAACTCCATACAAAAAAAGATGATTTTTCACTTGCTTGGAATTGTTACAAGATTGCGTTGGAAATTTTTTCGCATCAATTTAATAGACAATACCATTTGAAAATGTATTAAAAAGTCATTTTTGGCTTTGTTATGATTGTGCATTTCTAGTGATCGCAAATCGTAATTTATTTTATATGACAGCCATAATCACAATAAACCTAAAATTTTACTTTTGTATGAAATAACATTATCGTGAAAAATACTTTTTTAATATAGAGTATAACAGTTTTTTCATTTGAAATCGAAATTTCTTTCTACGCGTTTCTTTGACAATTTAAAATTTTCAGAGGAAAAGCGCAAGTCGAAAAAAATTTTTACATCTGTCAATAATTTGCCTACTCCTAAGTGAATTTTCTCCAATAGCCGAATTTGATCCACTCTATTGTGCATGTCTTGAATTTCACTAGATAGGTCTTTTAAAAACTTTTCACTTAATGCCCATTTTTTTTTAAAGAAAAACTAAAAAATCCTCCATTACATATCTAAATTTTTTTTAAAAAAAAAAGATAGTTGGCCCTTGGATATGTTTCTTGTTAGATAGTTTACTTTTTACTAAATTACTTAGGTAAAGTTTTTTATAATGAAATTATTGCGAAACACGCATAGTTATTTTTTGTAAATTTATAATCGTAGTTTGTATAAACATATTATTGTAATATTAAAAAAAATATATTGAAATTTTTATACGGAAAACAAAAAAAAAAAAAAATATCAAAATTATTCTAGGTAAATTCATCATAAAAAATAATGGTTTATAAATTATACTGTCTATAAAAAATAAAAATATTTTTGTCTAAAAACTTTGGTAAACTTACATAGTCTTATAAAATATATATATATATATATATATATATATATATATATATATATATATATACATATATATGTATATAAAATACATTTACCTAAGTAATATTTAGATCAAAATTTTAAAAATACAGACACAAATAATAAAAATACGCAAAAAAAAAATATTTAAAATGGCCCATATAGTATATAAAAAAAAACATACTTTTAACTTGTTAAAACTTCCAAAGTTTTCTATAAAAACACTTTTACTTCCTATCATTTAAACTACACAGAACTGTTACTTTTTTTATATTATTTTAAAGACGATTTCAAATATTGCGAACGATATCAAAATATTAAAAAAACTATTCTTAAATATAAAAAAACGCGTATAAAAATATAAAATTCTACTTCTACTCCATTTTACTCTTATTCTTAAATAACAACTAAAACAGAACGAAACTAAATATAGCTTTATGTCCTCTAAAAAGAAAATGAAAAATATGTATTGTAAAATATTTAAATTTAATAAATATTTTTTAAAAAATTAAAATAATTCTATACCATTTATAAGTTGAAACCAGCAACAGCAACAAATAAAACAAAAATTACTTTATATAAAACAAAAACGTCATTAGTTGTTAAAAATTTAATAAAATATATATTTTTTTGTTTTAATATTTTTAATGTTTGCTTACAATTTTTTTTAATATATAAAATAATCATATTTTTATTATCTATATTTTCTTAATGAAATTATAAATGTATTTAGGTCTTAAGGATATATTTTTTTTTGACTGTAACGTAAAAATAAAAATTATTTAAAATAAAAATACACAAAAAAAAATATGAAAAACTATCGTTTTTCAATGTCAATGCTGAGATAAAATTTAATTAAAATTTATTGTATAATATTGTAATTGTAATATATTTAATAATAATTTATAATAAAAAAAGAAAAAAAAAACAAAAAAACCTCCCTTTAATGTATAATGTAATAATAAAGTTATTTGTTTCAAATAAATCATTAATTTTAATTCAAAAATTCCTTAATACTTTTTCTGGAAAAATTTCTTTTATTTAAACTTAAAATGATCTGGTAAGTTTTATTTGCATGTACAACTGGAAAATGTCAGTTTTGTTAAAAAACAAGTGAAAAAAGGCTTAAATTGGGCCGAGCCGAATATTTGAATACCCTCCACCAATATTCTTAAAATATTTCTCTACCTTTTTTGATAAAAAAATTAAAAAACTTTTGAAGTAAAATTATGGAGGTAAAAAAAATTTTTGACGTGAAAAACTTTTTTTTAATTAGAAAACAACTTTTTTGCTGGAAAAAAAAAATTATGTGAAAAAAATTTTTTGTGTAAAAAAATAATTTTAGTGGTGAAAAAATTTTTTGAGATGAGAAATACTGGTGAAAAAATATGAGAAAATATATTATGTACCAGTCGCTACTATGAAATTGTACTAAAATACCCAGCAAAACCACACATTACCAAATAATGGGTAAAGTAATGTATAGCCATAGGCGCCGATGGATTACTTTATTTACACCTTACTTCATTGATAAATTTTACAGGCGATGAGCCTCAAAGTAATGTATACACCCATTACTGTAGAGGTGATAAAGTAAGGGGTTACGATAATGTAAAAAGTAATGTGTCTTAAAATAAATTTTTAAAAAAGAGGAATTTTTATTAAAAAAATTAATACAAAAATTTTATTTAAAATAGTGCTCATTTTCAATACCAATCTGCTTGGGAGGATGTACAATAATCTGGGTAAAAATAGGAACCCCCGCTAGCGTCTTCGCGTCGTGATCGCCATTTCAACAGACAGACGGACATCGCTAAATCGATTTAAAATTGCATAAAGATCACAAATATATATACTTTATGGGGTCTTAGACCTATATTTTGACATATTACAAACGGAATGTCACTATATAGTGCTCCATTTACGCCGAAGATGTCATCGTGCTTTATTTTTTTCGAGGACGTCGTGAGTAACACAGTTACTGTGAGTGGTGAATGATACGAAGAGTTTTTATTGCCGCAAATTGACGATTCGGGACTGGAGGACATGCGATTACGTCGTTTCATTTTAAAGATATAGCAAAACAACATCCGGTGGATGTTTCAGTTGCGACGTGTTCCAGCCACTTTTCAGATCAGATAACGAATTCTAAATGATTTGTGAAGCGATGAAAAATTACACTTTACTCATTTAAAAACAAATGTCAATTTTTATCAATTCGAGGTGATAAAACAAATCAGACGGTTTCCTGATCGAAAAAAAAAACCTAATAGTCATAACAAGCAAAAGTTTTTAAAAATAATTTTAAATAAAACTTGAATCCACTTTTCATCGCCAGTTACAAACCCTTCATTTTTTGACGCTCGAGGAGCTGTGAAAAATCGCCTTTCGTCGTCGCGCGGCTTCAACTCGTATGGTACCCAGTTTCCTTGCTTTTGAATCAATTCCATGTCTTTTCGGCGTTTAATGACTCATCTACTCCCAAAGATTCTGGCGTGTGTGGCATTCGTGCACTTAGAACAATGATTCCAATTCTTCGACTTCAAGCATTTTAGGTTGACTCGGCCGTTGCTTGCCTTCGAGCTCAAAATCAATACTTTCAAAGCAAATAATCCACCTCCGACAAGTTTGTTCAGAAAGACCATGCTCGCCGTAAGTTTCCATTATACTAAGATTCGATGACCCTCGGCTGTACTTTTCTTTATATTAAAGTTATAAAGAAGAATTTGACTCTGTGCTGTACATTTTAAAAGCAGTTATTTTTTTTTTTGTTTTGAGTTGCGAAACTTAAGCCTCAATTGAAGAAACTGGAATCTTTGAAATTTGGCTTTCTGTTAGGCTTTTGATTTGCATTCTGTCCATCCTACAGTTTAATAAAGTCCTGGCTTTAACCATTATGTTAGATTCTTCACTTCGGGATAAAAAGTTTAATGCAAATCCTATCTTTTTTTAAAAAAAAAAAAAAATCTTCTAACTGATATTTTAATTGTATATCTATTTAAAGACAAATATTTATTAACAAATATATAAAATTTAGCACACTAACACTAGTTGACCTTCAACTAGAATGGTGAAGGGTATTCTATAGCCGGTATTTTCGACTTTAACTATTTTTCTAAAATCTATTTCTATAATCCCTTCTCGATTCTCCAGTTTTTTTGTTTACTTTTCTATGAGTTTGATTCACCTTGCATTAATATGAAATGCCATATTTACTTGAAGGGCCGAAAATTAAGTTGCTTGAACAGAATTAGTCTATTAAATTTAGATTTAACTGGTCGAAATCAGTATGATCCCATAAAACCCTAACAAAACCTGAAAACAAATTTAATCTTGTATCATTCTCAAAGAATTTGCTCATAAAATATTGTTAAATCTTATCTTTTAGTTAAACAAAAAAAAAATCAAATTCTAACTACTTAACAAATTACAATAATAACCCATTCTAATGCATAATAAAATGGTCATGTGAAAAATCACGTAATTTCAAGAAATCTATTTGAAAGCCACTAGAAAGAAAGTTATGACCAGAAAGTACGTATTTTAGAGAGAGTTTTGCTTCTCAAGCTTCTCTCTATTTTAGCGAACTATTCCCGAAGAGAAAATCCATTAAAACTTGTTTGTAGAAAACGCGACCAAAACTAAAGAGTACTGCTTGAGTACTTTACAAAGGTATAGAGATAATCTGCTAATGTACTCTATATGAGAGATAAGAGTGTAAATTTTTGTTTTTCGTAATATTTTAAAGTATCCCAAATATTTGTCCAGGCAAAAAACCTTATTTCTTACGAAAAAGCAAAAAATTAGAGCTTTTTATTGACAGTTTATGTTAAAATTCAAACCTTTCGTGTGCACATTTTAACAGATCAAGAAGAAGAACTGTTAATAAATTCATGCGAAAAGTTTTTATTATAGCAAAAATAAAAAGTGTTTTTTTAGAATATGTTTTGGCAAAACCACTTAAATCGATTTAAGATTTTAAAAATTTTCTGTAAACTTTTTCCATATCTTCAATATGTAGGGCACATTACAAGTTTTTTCATCACTTTAAAATAACTGATAACATGATAAACACGTAATATTTTCTAAATTTTTTAAACTTCAAACAAGATTAAACAATCACGGTTAACCTCTAAAGAGCACAAAAATTGCTAAATAAGAAAGACGACATATAATTTATAAATATTTCATTAAAAACTGGTCTTTATGACAAAAATATAACAAAAGTTTTAACTGAATTTTAACTAAGCACACAATAAATATTAAAAAGATCTCAGGCTACACTTGGAAATGCTTAAATGATATTTTTAAATCAAGTTTTAAATTTTTGTTTTTTTTAAACGTTGAACTTTTTATAATAGTCGTTAAAAATAATAATGTGGTGGGTGACAGTGGGATGATTAAAGTGTTTTGTCGAGAAAATTGCAAAATTAAAACAACTGGAAAAATGCTTTAATTTGGCTGTGCCGAATCTTTGAATATCCTAAAAAATGTTCTCTACTGTTTTTCATACAAAGAATGTAAAAAACATTGTTTTAAATTTTACGGTTTTCAATTTTGGACTAAAAACTTATATTTTTTTAAACAAAAAAAAATATATTACCTTCTCCGAGAAAAGGGACCTAGTGTGTCAAAAAACGGTCTTGGACTTAAGAGTGGATTCTGGTACCTAAAACGGTGTAGAATAAGATGAAATGAGTTAGATTTCTGATAAAAATGTATTTACCCCATAAAAACGTACAAAACAAACTTGGGAAAATCGATAAAAATGAGAAAAACATTAAAATTTTCCTTTTTTGATTTTTTGGTTTTAAATTGTTTTTTTTTTTTTGTCAGTCTTCGAATTTTTTTGGAGTTTGGACTTTTTTTCGGTGTTACGTGATCTGGTACTTCGATTTTCTTCCGTTTGACAATTTCAGTTTTTTCTTTTTTCGGCGCTTTGACTTCAGCTTTATTTTTCTCGTGATCCGAAAGAACCAAAATTGCGAAACAACTTTTGAGATATTGATAACACTCGTTATACAGTTGGCGTCACTTTATTATTTTCCTTTCTTATAGTTAATTTTACAATGTTCTTCGTATTAGTATACGCACATCAACCCTTTGCTGAGAGCGAACAGTGCAGCAACAAAAGGTATTGTCACACTAAATGCGAAAAAATACGTCACCACATAGGCATGACGTCACCAAAATCGGCACCCGATCATAACTAACCATACCAAATCGCATCTCCCAACTGAAGGTGTGTTCACAGTGATAATGCGTTATGAAACTTTAAATGCGTTTTTCTCAAAACTTCATTTTCACACACTAGGTCCCATCTCGGAGAAGGTCACATATATATATATATATATATATATATATAAATATGGTCAGATTTTAACAAATAATTTAAGTGTGAACAGAGGCTCTTAAGTACAGAAAAATACAACTCTGAAAGTATTGGGTTGGTATTGAGTAATTTTTGCTTAATTCCTCTCTTTCTTACAGTTTACTGAGTATTTTTGTTAACGAGCGCTACCCAGTAAAAATTTGTGCAAAATATTGACTATGCGAACTCAACTATTGTTATATTAGAAGCTTAATAAAAAAGTAGCAACATTTTTAAATGAGAGGGCAACATATTCAAAGTTGCTAAAGTGTTGAAAAACATTAAAATTGGTGTATGCAATGCTGCCACATAAACAGTGTAATTTTTTATCCCAGTTTTTGGGATTCTCAACTGTTTACCAGTTTTTTTCATGAAAACAATTTTTTTTTCAAATTATTGCATTTTTTATAGGTTTTTAGTTATATGTTGCAACAATTAATAGCATATTTATTTTCTTTATTATATATTTTTACCATAGAAATGGGATATAATGGATATGAATAGACATAGTTGGTTAATGTGTGTGTACACACTTTAATACTTTTCATGTCACAATGTTATGTTTGAATTCGTAACTATTTTTTAAAACAATTGTAAATTTTTGTTGTATTTTTTTACTTTATTAGAAATGTCTAATTTTATTAAAAATAAATAGTATATTGAACAAATATTATATTTTTTTATATGAAAAATCTGAAAAAATACATGAATAAAATAAAAAAAAAATATTTTTTATGAAATAATCTGAAAAATCTCTAGCATCCCAAAAAAACGGCAAAAAAATTGTTAAAATTGGTTATATGGCAACACCGTTAAACACTACTAAAAGTTGCCGACCAAAACTCACCTTTGTTGCCGCCAAACTATGTTCGTGTTCTAAGAGAGTACTAAAAAGTTCGTGAGAGAGAAACATACTCTAGAGAGTTATATACTTTTTGGCTTAATGTACATAAGCATGTTCCGAACTTTTTGCACTTGCTAATTTCGCGACAGAAGAGCTATTAAAGGACAGTGGTACTTAAAGGGCTAAAGGAAGAAACAAAATTAGGTTAGTGGACTTAAGATAAGTATCGGTGTAAAACGAAAATTCAAAATTTTTTTGAAGTTAAGATTTGTTTTTCTAATTTTTCGTTTTATACCAAATCAAAGCTAAAGTGACAATTATAGTTGGGTTTTAAAAGCTGAATCAAATTAAATAATTAACATAAGAAGTTATAATATCACATTTTTTAAATATATGTATATAAAGATTATTCAATTATATTATTAACAAACATAATTTAACACAAGAAAGCAAGATTAATGTGGGGCAAACAAGTTAAAAAGAAATTGTTTAAAATTGTTTGCGTTGTTGGTTTGCTGGAAGACTTTCCAAAAACGTGCGGCATTTACATAAAAATGCCATTCAGACACATGATATCGGTGTTTTGGTATACATATTATCCTTTCTACCTATTGTAGATGTGGCAAATTCTAAATTTTTAATATATTTTGATTTTAGTTTTATACCCAGCTTAAGTCTCTTAAGCTAATTATGTTCCTGCCTTAAGATTATTTTAAAATTAAAATTTGTATTTATTGCTAAACAAAAATTCTATCAAAATAATTAAAAAAAATTTGATGCCTTGCCCCCGTTATTACATACAAGTAATTACTTGCAAGTAGTATATACGTGTTATCAAGTGCAAGTTCGTTTTTAAAATGTCGTCAACAAGAGAAGTGCTATCCAAAATGGCTGTCTTAAAGGAATTACAGTAAAGTACTTAACACTTTGCGATACGTAGTGATATATATAATGTTATTATATTTCTTTTATAAAACGTAAATTTTTTATTTAAACCTACTTTTAAAAGGCGCCAGTAGCATAAGTGTAAGTGTGGTGGTAAACAAGTATGAGTGTATTGAGTTTTTGGCACTTGGGAGTTAGGTTTTGAAGATTTTTTGTGAACTTTTTTTAAATTTGGGTATGTGATAGAAAAAAAATTTAAGATTGGACTGGGTCGGCTTTTGGGCCACTTAGAAATTTTAAGAGTTTTAAAATAGGTATTTTGTGGTCTTTTAAAAGGTATTTAAACTAATGGAACCATTTGCAAGTGTGGCATCTTTGGAAAGGGATTTTTAAAGGCTCTTTACTTGAAGTTTTTTTTTGTACGTTTTTGCTTTTTTTTTTTAATTTTCTGTTTTTAAAATTTTCCAAATTTTATGAACTTTACATGGCTGCCAAAGTTACATACTTTAATCTTTATTAAATTTCGGCAGCCACGTATTTTATTATTTTTTGATATTCACGCTATTTTGCATTTTAGCAAACTTTTCGCTAAGCTCTGTTTTGCTACTTTTTGGAACAACTTGTTATCTTGTTATGCTAAAACATTGGCATTATGTATATCAAACTTTAGCACTAGACGAACATATTATTGCATTTTAATGCAGTTTTTATATAGAATTACAAATTTTTAACTTAAAATTAGCCAAAAATAATTTTTGTTATTTTTATATTATTTGTCAAATTTCAAGATTTCAAAATATTGCATGGTTTTTGCAGCGCTTGCTTTAATGCGCAACAGTGACACTTGGTTGGCAGCACCACTTGGTTGGCAGCACCACTTTTAGTTGGCAGCACCCTTCATATTACGGACTTTTGTTTTGTTTATCTTGGAAATTAATGTATTTTAATCGGGTTAAAATAATTTCTTAACTACTTAATTAAATTAAAAATACTTAACATGACCTCAGATTTACAAAAGCAAATCAATAATTTATAAAATACCCCACTGTATACTAGTTAAAAATTAAATGCTTTACATTAGGTTGCCTATCTAAGATTTATTTTTTTTTTGTAGTTTTATCACTTTTTTGAATAAGTTGGCAATATTTTGATCGAAGGTAATTAAATCACAGCAGACAGGTAAAGGGTGGTTAAATTTGAAGGACCGATGTTGAATGAGAACCACACCTAAACGTCAAGTTTTTTTCTGCATTTCATTCGACATTTCTTAATTTTAGACTAACTCAATTTGAACCATGGAAAGATACACAATCGAGCAACACGTTAAAGTTATTCAGGCTTATTATGAAAATGGGCGTTCAAATCAAAATGCATTTCGTGCACTTTGTGATTTTTTTTTTTGGTCAGCATAATCGACCAAATGTGTCCACAATCGGGAGAATTGTGAGCAAATTTCAGCAAACTGGGTCTGTGAAAACACCTGTGCATGCTCGCCCAGTTCGTTCTGCGGAAAACTTTGTTCGCGATAATGTGTCATTTACCGTGAATGGTGTTCGCTATCGCGAGATGATAACGAACTTATTGTGGCCAGTAATTGAGGATATGACCCTGGACGTTATGTGGTTTCAACAGGAAATCATTTGCCACACAGCTAACGAAACCATGGCTCTTTTGCGTGACAATTTCAATTGCCGTGTTATCTCACGTGGTGGCGATGTCAATTGGCCGCCAAGATCATGTGATTTGACACCGTTGGACTTCTTTCTTTGGGGTTATTTGAAAGAAAAGGTGTACGTCGATAAGCCAGCAACAATTCAAGAGGTAAAGGATGAGATGATTCGGCACATTAATGGCATAGCACCCCAATTATGCCTCAGCGTCATTGAAAATTTGGACCATCGGAGGTGTGCCGCCATTTTGCCGATATTTTGTTCCATACATAATTGAACCATACCATATAACCATAATAAAAAGAAATGACAATAATTTCCTAAATAATTTGTGTTTTATTCAAAATCAACATCGGCTCTTAAAATTTAACCACCCTTTACAAAGGAAAAACGAGAATAAATAACCAACTTTTTTAAACGTTTATACTTGTAGTGTTTGTAAATTATTATCGACGTTATCGTAAAAGATCAAAATATAATTATTATTTGTTTTAACATTTACTAAAGAAAAATGCGCGGCAAAAAACTTTTTGTTTTTGTTTATCAAAAAAAAAAAAAAATGTAGCATTAAATAAAAAAAAATAAAACTTAAAAATGTTTTAACAACTAAAAATAACAATTAATGACGAATACAAAAACAAAAACACTTATTTGTTATTAGATTAATAAATAAATGTTGCCCGAAAATTAACAAATTTTTAAAGTTAACTTAAAATTCTTATGGGATCTTACAATAATTCGTGAAAATAAGGGTTAACATGAAGAATAAAAAAAAAAAAACAAATAAATAAGACGTCATTAGATAACAATTACCAAACTACACATATTTAATTATTTACGAAATACAATTTGTTAATTTCTTTTTTTGATTCCGTTTTTCCCCACCGATTTATAAAAAAAGAAATCCTTGTTGTCTTTTGTTCGTCATTTATCAATGACGGTACTATTACGCGTGTTATAAACTCACCTCATAAATTTTTAAATTATAATCTTATTCATAGAATCAAAATTTTATAATAATAACAACAAAATCATATATATGTAATTAAAAAAACAATTCAGGGATACATATATTACTGATTAAATTTGTATTAACGAAGACAATATGAAAATAAAAAAGAATTGAAATTGATAATTTTAATTAAGCATTTTGTTATTTAAAAACTTTAAATGCATTCTAATCTCTTTAATTGTTGTTTATTTGCTTTGATTATTATTATAGTACAAAAAAAAATACAATAAATCTCATCATTTAATAAATCAATGAACTAAATTTTTTTATTTTTTCAAAACCTATACTTTTTCATAAAAATTATAGAGATGGGTGTGTCTCACAGTGTTTATGTCAAATATACAGTCAAATTTTAATAATATTAAGGCTTGTTCTTAGTTTTTACTATTTTTACTAGTTTTTTTTTCTCCCTTATACTATACTAGCGTCGTCACAATTTCACGAGCTGATATATTCGGATCTGTCATTGATATAACAGCTTAATAAAAAGCGAAAGAGAGTATAAAAGTATGGCTACAATCACAAATAAAAATTTTTTAAATTATCTCTTCAGGGTTGCCATAAATATATTTAAAATTAATATTAAGGGTTTTAAAAAAAAAATATTTAAAAAATCACAAAATAAAAATAAAAAACAAAAATCCTTAAAACTGAATTTTAAATTTTTTTAAAATTTTTAATTATTCATGGAGATCGGAAATTAGAAACCAAGTAAATTAATTTTGAAAAAAACTTGGATTTTTTGAAGAATTTCAGCCAGTAGGATCCCGAGTAAAAAAGTTTAGATAAATACATATGTATGTTGGTATTATCATATATAAATACATATGTATGTAGGTATTCATTACCATATGTGACCTCCGCCGAGAAAAGAAACCTAGTGTGTCAAAAAACAGGTTTGGACTTAAGAGTGGATTCTGGTACCTAAAAGGGTGTTGAATAACATGAAATAAGTTAGATTTCTGATAAAAATTTATTCACCCCATAAAAACGCACATCAACCCTTTGCTGAGAGCCAACAGATAGCTGAGAACGAACAGATCAGCAACAATAGCAAAGGTATTGTCACACTAAAAGGTTAAAAAAAAAAATACGTCACCACATCGTCATGACGTCACCAAAGTCCTCACCCAATCATAACTAACCATCGCATCTCCCAACTGAAGGTGTGTTCACAGAGATAATGGGTTATAAAACTTTAAATGCGTTTTTCTCAAAACTTCATTTTCACACACTAGGTCCCTTTTCTCGGATAAGGTCACATATATATATATTTTTTAAATTAGCTTATATTTTGTCAGATATAACTACATCTAGTTATGAATTGTTCTTTATAAAATGAGATATGGCTTATATAGGCGGGACCATAATTATATGCAATCTTATATTTGAGATATAATCATATATGGTCCATTATCGAAAATACAATATAATATGGTGTGGAATATAATTTTAGGTGCCGTGTAATAAAGCCATAATCAATAAATCTATATGACCTTATTTCACGGAAATAATGCCATATGGCTTTATTACCACAGAAGGAGTGAAATAAAGTCATATGCGTTTGTCAATTGAAGTGGAAATAATACCATACCAGTGTTAAATGCAATTAATTGTAATAGTTACATATGTATTGCCAAAAGAATGAATTGTTATTGTCAAGCGTTGGAAGGGTATGGCGTACAGGCGTTGGAAGGGGCCGGTCGGCGCGCCCTATTGCATTTTGATTGCTGCTCTTTAACATATTGAAGCATTTTTTTCTGGCGACTAGCTATGCGTGAAGAACTGTTAGTTTATATAAGCACGTTTTTCTTCCCAAGCGTCGTGCCCAATTTGTTGTGCCATTATCAAGGATGGCACGCACATTTATATATTGTTTATTCCAGGTAATAATTAGTCAAGCTGAAGATCTATTTTATACAAAATTATTTATTTTTTATCCAATATTTCGCTATCTCAATGGATAGCTTCTTAAAAAAAAAATCCCCGAAGAAGCTACCCGTTGAGATAGCGAAATATTTAATAAAAAATAAATAATTTTGTATAAAATAGACCATGAGCTTGACTAATTATTACCTGGAATTTATATTAAAGAGGTCGAAGAAATTAAACTGAATAATATATTGTTTATTTTTAAAAAATCGATGCACACATTTCCATTTGTTAACTGAACTTATTGTATTGTATTTTTTTTTTTGTAATCAAAAGAAATCATATACAAAAATATTGCACAGGAAATTATCAACGGTGCAATAATGCCATAATTGCTTTTTTTCACTTCTCCGTTGGAAATAAAGCCATATGGCATTATTTCTCAATGCTGTGTAAAATAAGACCATAAAGTAACATAATAAATACACAGCGCCATAATTTTATATGATTCAATATATGGTACAATATGTGCAAACAAATTTGTGAAAATTAGGAGTATTAAAATTATATATAATAATATGTTATGTCGTTCAATGTCAACGGTTTCGAATCCCAACCAGGGTGAAGAAAAATACTCTTTTTATGTTTTTTAATTTTTTTTTCTTATTTTTTACAAAACTCAAATTTTAACACATTTCGGAACAAGACCCAGAAATTTTTGATAGATAGTTTTTAATAATCTATAAACATTAAGGTCGTTTACAAAAAAAAGTTCGAATTCAATAGCTGCACAACCCGACAAATATGCCATTATGGAAAAAAATATGGTCATCCCAAAAAAATCTCAAAAAAGGTTTTATTTAGTGGTAGCACATCGCCATTGAAGTTTCAAAGTTGGTTTTTGATCTATAATTTTATTTTATTTATTTTTATTTTATTTATATTAGTGATATAATTACAAATTATATCCTAATACCCTAACAGAGCACTAGCAACAAAGGCTATCGGCTCATTGTAGCGAAAACAGACCAGAGGCTCTGGTGGAAATTGAACCCACTATCCCCGCACTGATAAGCTAGCACGCTACCAACTAGCCTACCGGGGCGCTCCTATAATTTTAAATCAATAAAAAGTCGAGGAAACTTAAATATAATTATTACGATAGCGACTCATCATATCTAATATATTTTTGGATGTACATTACGAATTTAAAATCAAAATTAAATTCAGTCGCGTATTTCACGAAAATTTCATACAAAAAATGTTACACTTTGATTAAGAAATTTGCTTATTTTTGAGCAAAATTATTTTTTGAATGATTACATGTCCACGGAATGTTTGTTTATGTGAGTAAATATTTAATTTTAATGCGCCAAATAATAGCGAGAAACTAAAATAAGTCAAATTATACGTTCAGTTACAAGGATAACTATTATCCTTTCGAAATTAAAAAAAAAAAATGGAATTTCTAATGAAAGCTCTTGGTAAGATGATGGATTTTTCGATAAACTAGATTCCGTATATATAACATTGTTGGATCTAACACAATTCGATCTTTAACTTTTTTTGGATAAATTTAGATCTTTCCAAATCCCTTAATATATTGCTTCACTTAATTTGATCTACCATTTTTAGGATCAATTTATATCCTTCTAAATCCCCTAATATATTGCTGGATCTAATTTGATCTACCATTTTTGGAATCAATTTAGATATTAAGGAATATATAATTTGGATATGATTAAATATTGTGCCAGATAAATTTTTTTGACTCGTGTATAATAAAAAATACACAAAAATCTTATTTTAAAAAATTACACAATTTTCTAAATATACAAAAAAATAAATAGTTAAATAAGTAAATAGGTAAATTCAAGAACAATTCACTAGTAAAATCACTATCAGGATTGGGTTTAAAATTTTAGTAATAATAATTTAAATATGTAAAACTTTATTTTAATTAGATTTATATATCATCATTAAAAAAATGTTCATGCAGAACACCATTTTTCTAGAAAAATTGACATGATAATTTTTGTAATTATATATATCTTTTATTAATAATAATAAAAATGAATCATAGCATTGATGTTCTGATAAAAGCAAATACATAAATGGTAAACGACGTGTTTTAAATATCATCTATATTTAGACAACAAATAATGCACACATGTTACAAAAAATATTTATAATCTCAGCTTAAAGCCCTATCTAACTTTACCTCAACCAATGAGTTTACTATCAGTTATTATATAACATCGTTAGCTTAGTGCGTAAAGGGCCTAAGTCTAGTTTTACATGAAAGACTAAAAACTGTATTTATTTGGCTGAATTTGGACACAATTCAAAATTGAGCGTGGTTACAAAATGGCGAAATTTTAATTTTTATTACTTTTTCGTAGTTCAAGTCAGTGATCCTTAACAGGAGAAGTACACTTCATAGGCATATTAATGTTTTGACCCATACGCCAAGAACACATTAATGAGAAAAATGATAAGTAAAGTTTACATCTGTTCATTTGTGTATGCAAAATTGGTAGATTGTTAAAAGTCTATATTGGGTATCTCATACATGATATGAGATATCGAGAAAAGGGTTTCGAGACCCATAAAGAAGATATTTACATTATTATATTTTCAAAAATGGCCAGTGGGTCAAACCAATAATAAGCTGACGACTTATTAATATATTTATAGTTTACAAATAAAAATTGGAAAATTTAATTGTATCTCCGGTGCATAAAAATATAATAATGGTTTACCGTTTGAAATTTTGACATTAAATTTGATGTAGAATGGCGAAATTGCACACTTTTTTGTAATCGAAAGAAACAAAATTTAATTTTTATAAAAATACCTGAAACAAGTAAAAAAAAGGCTTAAATTCGGCTGTGCCGAATCTTTGAATACTCTCCACCAATATGCTAAAAAAATGTTCTCTGAAGTAAAATTTTGGAGGTGAAAAACTTTTTTGGACGCAAAAACAAATTTTTTGGTGAAAAAAATTTTTTGTAGTAAAAAAAATTTTTTGGTGAAAAAATTTTTTGTGAAAAAAAATTTTTTGAGGTGAATACAAAATATTATTTTTTGGTAAAAAAATTTTTTGTGGTGAAATAAAAAATTTTGTTGTGAAAAAATTTTTTGAGGTGAATACAAAATATTATTCATTTATAAGCGACTGATGAAAAAATATGAGAAAATATATTATGTACCAGTCGCTACTATGAAATTGTACTAAAATACACTAATTTGTATGGAAAATTTAGAGGTTCCTTCACATTTTCACTCAAACTTTTTAACCAATTTTGCTCATTTTCAATATCAAACTGCTCGGGAGGATGTCCAATAAACTGAGTAAAAATAGGCATCCCCGCTTGCGTCTTTGAGTCGTGATCGGCATTTCAACAGACAGACGGACATCGCTAAATCAACTTAAAATTGCATAAGGATCACGGATATATATACTTTTTGGGGTCTTAGACCTATATTTTGACATGTTACAAACGGAATGACAAACTGATATATACCCTCACCATATATGGTGGAGGGTATAAAAATAACTTTAAAAACACTAACAATTTTCCTCAGTTTTTTCATAATTTTTGTATTAAAAGTTTGTCAGTTATTTTTACAGGATTTGTTAGTTGTTGTTTTGTAATTAAAAATCACTAAATTTTTAATAATTTTAAAGGTAAATACCTTTATCGCCTTTTTAACTACATATACCTTTGTTTTAACTGTAATTTTTAGTAGATTTTACCAATAAACTTTTTTTGGTGCATTATAATCTACACTTACCAAAAAAAAATCTGTAATGGTAACTGAAAATTTTGTTGTTATTACGGGAAATTTTGCTAATTTGAGCCCAGCGGTATTTTTTGCTAATCTTAGCAACACATGTCTGCTGACGTGTAGTACAATGAAATTAGTAGCCGCTACTAAATTTTAGTTAACTTTTTGTAGTGAAATTTAAAATCTGTTTGCTAAAATCCGTAAAAAAATTACTAAATATTATTAATATTAGTTCAAAATTTTAAATTTATTTTTTTTATCGAGCATCAAAATTTTTTTATTTTTTTTTTTTTAATATTTCAGACAAAATTAGGCTAGTTGGTAGCGTGCTAGCTTATCAGTGCGGGGGTCGTGGGTTCAATTCCCACCAGAGGCTCCGGTCTGTTTTCGCTACAACGAGCCGAAGGCCTTTGTTGCTAGTGCTCGGTTAGGGTATTAACATATAATTTGTAATTATATGATTAATAAATAAAATAAAATAAATAATAAATAAAAAAAAAATAAAAATCAATCTTAAAAATTGTTAAAACATAAATGAATTTTTAATTTTATTTTAATTTGGTAATTTCTGTTTTGAAAATATTTTAGTAAATTTTTTTTTTACTTTTAAGAACAAATTTTAACTGTTTTTAGGGCTGATTTTTAGAACTAAAAAACTTTTTAGAGCTATTTTATTGGATGTCCTATTTTTAGACATGAGCCGGTATATTCACTTCTGATCTCTTTTTTTAATCAATGTAACATTTTAAGACAATTTAAGTTTGTAGGTGTATGTTTTAATTAGAAATAACATTTCCTTCAATATTCACTTTTTTAAAATTAGTATTTTTTGCCAATTTTAGCAAATCGGTTTTCAAAAATTTGTAAAATGATTTCTGAAATAAGCAACAAAAATTTGTAAATATTCTGTAAAAACTTTGCAATTTCTAAAATGTAAATATGAAAAATCAGTACAAAAATAGTAAAGTGGGATTAAAAACCGTTTACAAATTTTTCTACTAACGTTTTTTTCTGAGTGTATATAACATCTATAGATACTACGGAACAATAGAGTTTTCTGATTATCCACTCCTACCATTTTTCCGAGCGATTTCCCAGTAATTTACTGACTTTTGAAGTTTAAAACAAATGGCAGTTATGTAGTGTTATACCATCGATGTTACTATACATATGGCTGTATTTTTTTTGTAGCCCTATCCTTCCTCTAGTTGTCCATGAAAAGCATTTGGCGATACCTTCAACCTGACTTCAGTCAGATTTTATTACAAACTTGTTTATTTTTTTAGAATTTATTAAATTTGAATTGTAATTTATTAGCTACTTGGAATCACTTTCGATATGTTTAAACAATTTAACTTAAATATACAATTTGTGGTTCTAAGCTGGACTTAGCAACTTTTCTTTTGGGAAATTGGACCTAGCTCCAAAACACATCTCTACATACAAGTGGGAACGAAAATTTTTTAAGTTTTTTTTATAATTAAATTATTTTTACTTGTTAAAAATTAAAATCTACGTTTTCGTAATATGTGGACTTGGCACCTTTTCACACTAAGCTAACGATATACTTAAAAGATTGTCCACCAAATAGTTGTTACAAACGAATTTGCAAAATAATTGTTATTAAGGGGTTAGGTGAATTTGAAAATTCGAATTCGTCGCAGACAAGAGCAAAAGGATGTCCTGGATACAGCTGCAGTAGCAGATGGTACCGGAATCGATAATTCTATGCAAGTTTATTTTTTTAAAAACTTCAATCGCTTTTTCCCGAAAAGTTATGACACACTTCTTCAAAATTGCATTATCTAATGCTTAAGCGAAGGATTTGTTTTTGATAAAAAAAATTGGGACTCTTTGTTCACAACTCCGCCAAAAATTCTAATTTCAATTTTTTGGTATTTCCTTCCTTCAAGCACGAGTGTTGTACATCTACTAACAGACAAAAATTAGTTTTTTTTTTTATTTCAGATGAACCAGTCATAAGTTAACCTGACTACGCCAAGAGAACTTTTTTGGAGGGGTTATGGGAAATTAGATCTCGATGGCTGAATTTTCAAAAATTTTTAAATAAAAATTTCACAAAGTACTAAATATGTATCTCTGATATGTTGAATTGTTTGAATAAAATATTTCATTTTATAAATTAAAAAAAAAAAAAACAGGAAAAATACGCTTATTTTAAACCTTCGAAACCCACTTAAACCCATTAATTATCTTCTGAAATTTTTACTAAAAAACTAACATTTTAGAACTGGATATTGTCAAAAAATATACATATTGGATTTTGAAGAGGGTTCTATAGAAAGTAAAAGGCTCAAAGGCACATACTAGTTTAAGTTGTTTTTATTATTATTATTTTTTTTTAATTAATAATTCCAACAATTATTTCCTGAACAACCTCTTTGTAAATAAAATAAGTTAAATATTTTTTAGCAGATTTTTTTTTATTATTTTTGCTTTATTTATTTGTGTTTGCGCATTCAAATTCTGCATATAGGAATATGTGTGATGAAGTAATTGTTTGCACTAAATATTGACAATGTCTGTTCAAATACTTCAAAGGTATAAACATTTGTAGAATTTCCGTTTCACACCTAACGATTAAATCAAATAAATTATTAAGTTTAACACCAAAATGACTTTAGAATATATTAAAACAGATATTTTTTTTACTCTCCACCATATATGGTGAGGGTATATATCAGTTTGTCATTCCGTTTGTAACATGTCGAAATATAGATCTAAGACCCCATAAAGTATATATATTCGTGATCCTTATGCAATTTTAAGTTGGTTTAGCGATGTCCGTCTGTCCGTCCGTCTGTCTGTTGAAATGGCGATCACGACGCGAAGACGCAAGCGGGGGTGCCTATTTTTTATTGGACATCCTCCCGAGCAGTTTGGTATTGAAAATGAGCAAAATTGGTCAAGCGGTTAAAAAGTTATGAGTGAAAATGTGAAGATACCTCTAAATTTTCCATACAAATTGGTGTATTTTAGTACAATTTAATAGTAGCGACTGGTACATAATATATTTTCTCATATTTTTATCAGTCGCTTATAAATGAATAATATTTTGTATTAACCTCAAATATTTTTCACCTCAAAAAATTTTTTTCACCAGAAAATTCTTTTTCACTACAAAAAATTTTTTTCACCTCAAATTTTTTTTTCACCAAAAAATTTAATTTCGCGTTCAAAAAAGTTTTTCTTCTTAAAAACTTTTTTCACCTCCTAATTTTACTTCAGAGAATATTTTTTTTTGGCATATTGGTGGAGGGTATTCAAAGATTTGGCACAGCCGAATTTAAGCCTTTTTTTACTTGTTTTTACTTAGCGATGAATTTTTTTTTACTAAATAAAATTCATTGTTTTCCCAAAAATAGTAATATGAAAAAAAAGAAAAAAATTCTTTCCCGCATAATAATGAATTGAATAATAATTTTATTGCATCTTTAGGAACTCTTTATGGTAATTGAATTGTTAAAAATTGCATGCCGATGCATAAAACTTTTTGTATTTAAGTTTAATTATTGTAAAGTATTAATTTTATGTATAATGCATATCAATTATTGAAAAATATTATGAGTCAGTATTGAAATTGTAAAGTTTTAAATTTTCGTTTAAGAAGGATTCCAAAATAAAAATAGTATTCAGTTTATAATTGAATGATTCGATGATTCTCTTATTACAAAAATGTCGCAGTCACTACACAGAACGAATAAAAAAACGTAGTTGAATCAATTATTATGTCACATTTGAATTAAAAACTTATTCTGGTGATTTTTTGATATTTGATTTTTCAGTGTAAAAAGAAAAATTCCTGACATGTGGCAATGCCATGAATAGACTAAGAGTCAATTTATACGATGCATTTGATTGCGTGCAATTTTCTTAATTTTTTTTTCAAAGTTGCTTCCAAAGTTATGCCTATTTATACGGTGACTTTAATTGCACAAAAACTAAATGTGAATGAAGCAACAAAAGAAGAATACATATCAGTGTGAAAGAGAGATAACAAAAACATGCACGAAAACCGTGACCTTTTTGTTACCCCGCTTGCTTCTCTACCCCCTTCGCCAACAAACAAAAATTGCACGCAATAAATGCATGCAATAAAGTCACCGTCTAAATTGACTAACAAACGAACAACGCTTGCAATTCATTGAATTTTATTATCAAAATTTGTGCTGTGTGAGAAAAGTGTTTCCATCGAAAATTGTCTTTAGCAACGAAGCTAATTTTTGCCTCAATGTGTACGTCAACAAACAGAATTGTCGAATTTGGTGTGAAGAGCAGCCAGAAGCAGTTCAAAAGCTTCCATTGCACCCTAAAAGATGCATTGTTTGCTGCGGTTTGTGGGCCGTCGGCATTATTGGATCGTACTTCTTCAAGAACGATGAAAATCGCAACGTTACAGTCAATGGAGCAAGGAACCGTGAGATGATTATCGACAAAATGGAAGAATTGGACTTGGTTGACATGTGTTTTCAACAAGACCTTGTAACCATGAACCTATTGAGAGGCAAGTTTGATGAGCTATTAAACGGTTTGGAGCAGTCCATTGACCGTCAGGATCATGCGATTTGATTCCACTAGACTTTTTTTTGTGGGTATACGTGAAGTCTGTCGTGTACAGCGACAAGCCAGCCACAATTCCAGCCCTGGAAAACAACATTACAACTGCCATTCGTGAGATACCGACCGAAATGCTCGAGCTGCGGGCAACATTTACATGAAATAATCTTTTAAAAGTAAATGGCAAGCATTCATTTATCACACCAAATAAATATTTCATTCACTTTTGCAAAATTTTTGTGTATTTTTTTCCCCAAATTTCATAACCCTAATCCTAATCATCCTTTTGAATCTTAAAAAGTAAATATGAGTTTTCTTAAAACGAACTTTTTCGTATTTAAATCAATATGCTAATATTTCAGATATTATATTATAAATTTTAATTAAAAAGAACACCAGCTTGTTTTGATTTCAAATCTCTTTCTATTTAATTTAATGTTGTTTCTACTTGATTTAAAAAAAAATGTTCTGTGTGTTTTTGTAGTAAACGGAAATTGTTATTTTTACAATTATTGCAGTTGTTTTTTATGGAAAAATAAAAACATTTTTCATGCTTAAATTTAAAGTTTTTAATTTTTATACACAGACAAAAAAATTTAAGCGCTGCGACAATAAATGGCTTTCCGCAAGGTTTTTATTTTTGAAGTATTATTTTTTAATAATTTGTCAAAAAATATTTTTTTGGACAATTACTCAGAAAAAGCAACAAAGCTTGAGAGAAATTATAAAAATAAAAAAAATCAGAAATGATGCGGAAAAGTAAAATATAATATTTGAAATAAATTGTCAACCTTCAGAAAATTTTTAAGTTTTAAAATGGTTTTTTTTTTTCTAAGTAATTTTTGATTCCAAAAAGAAGGCCCTTTTGGATTAACAACGTTCATGGACAAATTTGAACTTACAAATATTTTGGGGCACAATTTTTTTGTATAAATATTTATTTGTAGAAATATTCTTGCATTAGTTTTTGGTAAAAATATTTACTGTTTGTAAAAAAAATGGAAATAACTGTTTTTGTGTTGTTTTTTCAACTATATTTTGTTTTATCGGGAAATAATTTTCCCTACAAAATTTGTACATTATATTAGTTAGATTGGGAAAAGAGCCTCAGAATTTGAAGTAATTTCTGTTAAAAATTTTCCAATTAGAGAAATCAGTACTAATAAAAAGTTTTCTAACAAAAAATGTTTTCAGAATATTTTAAAAGAAGTTCTTAAAACATACTCCAAGCTAAGTTTTTTTAATTTTATTGAACTTTGAATATGGCATAGAGAAAAAGAACCCGTCTTAATTTTTTTTCCGTCTCGGAAATATTTCTCTCTTAAAGCATACATGAATATTATTTAGATTTTATTCCGAATTTTTTTGGCATGCTACCTACCGGACAACAAAAGTATGATAAAACATTCGTCTTAAGCTTGGAGTAAGTACATTTTAAGTAATAGTTCTATGGTCCTCAGAAACGTAACAAATATCGGCCAAGACGGCTCAGTTTTGATCCGAATTAAAAAAGTGTGTAATTCATTATAAAATTCTCTTCTAGATAAACTAAAAAAATCTTTACAAAATTCTTTTTCCTTTTGTGTTCTGAGATCTTAAAGTTGAAGATTAGAAGTTATTCTATAAAAATTTGTTCTTTAAAATAAGTTATTTTCATAACCAAATAAAGGATTATAGAAGTGTTAGGAAAAATTAAAAGAGGCAAAGTAACCCAGTTGGTGATGTAATTAAAAAAACCGATTAACCAAACAAAAAATACCGGTTTTCGGTTTTCTTCGAATTTACAAAATATTCGAAACCGATCGGTTAAAAAAAAAAAGAAACCGGTTGACCGGTTTTCGGTTTAGGTTTTTGAATACTCTATTGGTGGAGTAAGCACATATTTGTGGAAAAAGATTATGATGATAATAATTACGAAGAATACATAATAAAACCACAGGTGGATATGGATTGTGATGCAGATACTGATTATATTAAATATATATTTACATATAACTTATAAATATTTATTAATTTATGTAATACAAATTTTGAACGCCTTATTACTATTAAACATAATGAATTTTATGTTAATTTTGTATATACAAAAAACAGAGAATAACTAACTAAACATGAAAAATAATTAATGTAAAACCCATCTGAAATTCAATACTGCTTGTTCTTAAAATTGCTACAAAAAATCCTTATAAAATATCATTAAATTTTTCTGAACACATAATTAAGCTCAGAAGAATCTTTATACTGTTTTTCGTCTCTTATTTTTTACAGTATAGCAAAAAAAAATTTAAACGGCCGTAAAACTTAACTGTGCCTACACAGCCCATATCCCTTTGGGAATTCTATTTAATATTTCAGATTATACTAAAAGTGATAAAATAAAATTCACCATTTTCATGATTTACCATCGTTGAATGAATTTTTCGTTTTCAGTAACCCATTGTGAAATTTTCAGCTGAACATATTCGCCGAATATTTTAACCCTCTAAACGCCAGTTTTAGGGGACTTTTTTAGTATATATTCAAAAATAGGTCTTAAATGACCCCTAAAACGGGTCAACAGAGTGTTAAAATGTTCTACAAAAAATTTCCATGAAATTTCATTGCAGACATCTGAACCAGGGATGGAAAATATGTTTTCTGTTATTGTACCAACCAGACAATCAAATTGTACTTCTTCGATCCTCACGGTACCAAAAGTTGTTCCGCTTTTTTTTTTAACAATTTTATCGTATTGAGTCAGATTTGCTTAGACACTAAAAACACTCAAAAAAATTTAAATTGACGGGGTGAAACAAAATTTATCGTTAACCACAAAACTTTGTAAAATTTTACTCTAATTTTTATATATCTCACAATTTTCTGTGTGTCCGTCTCCCTTGGAGAGCAATTTAGCCTTTTCAGGATTTGATGTTAAAAAATTTAAAGGCATTTAATAGCTTTTTAACAATAATACATTTTTTTCTTATTTTTTTTTTTTTTGTTTTGAGAGGTAATTTTAAATCAGCTGTTAAATCTTGCCACTTCCAAATATTTTAGTACAAGGTGTATGCAAACATTTGGAACATTTGATGTGACACCAATTTAGAGCCGGTTCAACTTAAAACTGACTTTATTTTTTACTATAGTAGCTGAATAAATAAAAACAGGTTTTTAGTATAAAGTTGCTTTATAAAGTTATAAATTGAAAATTTGAAAAAATTTAAAATTGTACTAAATGAGCCGCGGTAGTACCACGGTACCAACCAAAGTAAAAATGTATCAAAAAAAGTACAATTGCACCATGTTTTCCATCCCTGATTTGAACTCAGTCTTATATTGTACAGTGGTGGCCAAAAAAATGAAAACTTTAAATGGGCATTAAACTTGACTGTACCCACACAGACCAAAATCCTTTGGGAGTTTTACTATACTTACCTAGTACATTCGTCTGATCTAGGAACCATCGTTGCCCAAGATCATAACACCCATTTTGTTCCATAGTGTTGTTGATGGCTTAATGCACATTTTGTTTTATTATTTTATTTACAAAACAAAACCTAAAGAAACCTAATGCGAAATGTCAATAAAAAAATAACAAATACTGTATAAAAAAATATATATACTTTATTTATTTTTGTCAACAATTAACCACAAAAATTGTTTAGAATGTGTAATAATTTATATGTGTGTTAATCGCTTTTTCTATTTTAAATTAATTATTGTAAAATGATTAGCATTTTGCTTGTTTTTTATTTTACATTTAAGCTTTACGTCACATAAACAAAGCTTTGAAATTCGTATAGGAAGAATTTCTTCTTAATCCCCCATCTATATGAAATACAAATAACTTTGTAATATGTAAAATACGTCGACAGAATAACGACACAAGCTAAGCTTTAAAGTATAATGTTTCTAATTCGGTTAATCGATTAATCAATTCTCTGATAATTTTTTTGATTATTTGTATTATATTTATATTTAGATAAAAAATATATACAATTTAAATAAAAGCCTCAGCATTAATCACCTCTATTTCAGTTAATGTCGAAATAAATAATTTAAAACTCAAATAATTATTCAACCCGATTAGTCGGTTAAAATATTTCGATTAAGCGGTTATATTTTTATATAGATTTTTTCTTAAACCTTCCTTATTTTATTACTTTTGGGAAAGAATATGACAAGAAAAGCTTAGATAAATAAACATTAACTAAAATACAATCAAATTCTTTAAAATTAAGCCAAAAAAGATGGTGTATTTTGATTCTCGAATATGATTTAACTAACGAATTAAAATATTTTTTTTTAAATCACGATTAATTTAATTTTAAACCCCAAGGTTTTCAGCCTCCTCGGGATGTCTTCCGGACCAGACCCATTTTTATCATCGCAGTATATTAATACTCTATTAGAGCAAAACACGACAAAGGTCATCCTTCGATAGAATAGATTCGGCAGGTTCCCGAAGAGTTTCATGGATTTTTTTTAAAACAGCCCCAGTGTGACTATTGTTTTTTTTATCAATTTATATAATAATATAAATTAACAAACTCCGATAACAAATTTCGTTTCCCGTTCCATTTCGTTCGTATAAAAATGAGTCAACCTGTGGCTGTTTTATAAAAATAGATATCTAGGGATGTCTTCCGGACCTGGCCTATTTTTATTATCGTAGTATAATAATACTCTATTAGATCAATCATTTTGTCCGTTTTTTTCCTATCTCGCTTAGTTTTCGAGATACCGGTCATATAAAAAAGTTACCATTTTACAAAATGGCGAATATCTAGAAAACTAAGCGAGATTTGCAAGTCAATTTTAATGATTCTTTTATTTTGTTTAAATTTGCAAATCAAATCAATCTTTTTTTAATACGCGAATTAAAAAAAGAATTATGTTTGAAATGATTTGATTCAATTAAATCAAAATGATTCAAATGTAGTTGATTATTCAACTATGATTTTCATATGATTTAATAAATTGAATATGGCGAATTAATTCAATAAAGTTTTTTTTTTTTCAAGGTCTGGGTTCACACAAACGATAACATAATTTTGACATTTGCTGCAATGTATGTCTGCATATTTATCTTCAGTCTAGATTGGAGATAAGGAAATGTTAAAAGGGCAATCAACTTAATTTAATATTAAATTTATTTTTAAAAAATTGCAGTATACTAAACAGTGGTTAAAGTTTGTATTATGTACTTTAAAAAATAGTTACTTTTTTGGAATTATCACGATAAAATAAATAGTATTAATATAGGTTTTAAATGTGTTTTTCCTAATAAGGAATGAATATTTGCAAGCAAGATTTTTAATTTTTAATCATCAAAACTTGTTAAAATTATCATTTGGTTTATGGCGCAAAACAGTAATTACTTACAAACTGACATTTTCTCTTATTTTTACAAGACTACAATATAATCATTTGGTACACTCAAACGTCACTACAATTCAAAACTACACAGTAGCATGGCCGAACCAGTTTGGTCGTCTGGATTAAAAAATATGCATAATCCCTGTTGCATGGTGTCTACCAATATACATAGACTTTTCCATAATACTATTTGAATTAATTTTTAACGTATTTTATATAAACTCATTAATATTGCTTAATTTTCACATGTTGGTTTTTCTGTTTCTTAATTTATTCCAATTTTATATTACTTTAAATATAACTTTTATACTTATATCAAAATATAAAAACTATTTTATTTCATCAGATTTTAGAGCCGGACGGACTAGTGTGATTTTAGCAAAAAAATTTCCTTAATCTCTAGTGAAAACTACTGATTTAGTACCACTAATTCTCACTCTCTTAATAAATAGTACCGAATTAGTACAAAACTGTCATTTAAGTACCATATCCTTTGTCGCAGCGAATTTTGTGTCCTGCTGCTAGTACTGCAACTATTCCAAGGTGGGAGTTTGAAGACAATTACCTCTAACCCTATAACATCTCCATGTTAAATTCTACAGTTGTTTATATGGAGAGGCGGTAGAACTCGTACTAGTTGTCTGGTTCAAATAAACTAGTACATAACTGGTTCTGTACTAGTATTTTTTGCTACTGGGTACATTTGGTAAAAACTAATCAATTCTTGTTTTCAGTAATTTCTATTGTATAATTTTCTATGACATTGGCAATTATTTAAAGGAATGATTAAAATAAAAATTACAAAGGGTAAGATGAATTAATTGTATAATTAAATTCTAAATTTTAGAAAAAATCATAATCTCATATTAAATTTGTTCGTAGAAAATCATCATCGTCCTCTTCTTCGATCACACTAAACGACTGTTTACCACTGGAACTATCCACCTTTTCCAAATGGGTTTCAAAGAATTCTTCTACGGTGTCTGTATTCCATCTGGTAATTGACAATGTTTCCTTAACATTACCACTATTATCCAATAATTTCACTATGGGATCCAAACCTCGGACATATTTAATAGTTAAATTGGGAAATTTGGCAGGACGTCCACTTTTAATAAAAGCCTGTATCTGAGGATATGCACGGAATTTACATGTACAAACTTCTAATATTGCTTTGGGATAACGTTGTTGTGCAGCTATAGCTTCATCCAAAGTACAACACTCACGGCAATGCGGCCTGGGAAAATGTAAAATTTGGTAAGTACAAAGTTGTATTTTTATAAATATGACATACTTTAAGGTTTCCAATCCAAAATCATCTAATTTTTCACAGCTGGAGCACATTAATTGACCCTTAATGAAACCCAGATCACGGCAATCTTGGGCAGTGAATTCTGCTAGGGCATATGACTGTAAATGAAACAATATTAATTTATTTTTAATGGCTGAGTACTGAAAACTACCTACTGTACATATTGCGAATATAAAATAAATATATTTAAGCATCTTAATAATAATTTGATATTTTTTTCGAAGACACGTCAATCTTCGTTGGAATAAAATGTAAACAACAAATTAACAAACAAATTAATTTATACCACAAGATTAGAGATCAGCGCTGAACGGCTTAAACATAACTGAATTTAGCCGCCGCCAAAAATTATACCTAATATGAACGTAATATAAATAAATAGTATGTATATTTTGCCTACGTTATATTTGGTAATATACCAATATATTTACGCTAATTTAACAAAACTTATCAGAGAATTTTCGAACATAAAAGTCAAATAGAAAATTCCTTTTTTTTTTGGTGAAGTAAAACATAGCAAACTACATGAAATTTGGGTCAATATTACCTTTAGTTTGTCTGTAATAAACCCTTTATAAGCCGTAGTTTTGCGGCCAGCAATCACCGTTTGCTTATGTCATTCCCATATAAATTTAACATAAGACAATGTAGATAGTTTGCCGCACAAACACAGCTATAATTGCTCAACATCAAATCGAATTGCCCAGCTTTTGAGCAATGCAGCTTAGTTCGATTCGTAAAATATGCAAATATATTAAGTGGAAAATTTTATTGTGATAAAAAAGTACCAAACTCTTTTTCTGTTTAGTACAACTGCTCTCTTCTTTAGCGTTTGGTAGCACTGATTTTTACGAACAACTCCGTTTTAATCAGTTTACCGCTACTTTTTTTTTCGTTGTGAAGTGAAAATTTTGCGTAATATATAAATTCAAAAATTAGATTAAAGACAAATTATATACAATGTCGGCTCGGGGTTGTAAACTACTATTGTTATGTTTTGTTGCTCGCGCTTGAAATAATAATTACTATTATTCCAAATTAAAAAAAATATTAATAAAATTTTAATTACTTGCATAGTGAAATTTTGTCATAAGTTTGTTAATTTGCAATGTGTTTTAATTTGTACAAGAATACGATAAAGGTGCACTTTTGCCGAAATACCGAAAATGAGGGTATTAACGATCGTGATTTCCACACGATGGAAAAAACCTCAGTCTGTTACTTGCATTTTCTCCAGTCTAGAATAGTTGTGACGATGCAAACTGAGTTTTTTGCATCACGTGCAAAACACCATCTTGAGTGCCCTTATTAAAAGTATGGCCAAGTGTACGTCATTTCTATGTAAGGTGTGCTCATTATCGCGAATATTCGCAGGAACCCAAAATGTGTTTAATGTGTTAATGTGTGCTTAAGAAAGCTGTTGTTTGCATTAAAATGTTCTTGCCTACGGGGGGCATCAACTAAATAAAAAATAAAGACATTCATGGTCATAATGGTGTGTTGCTTTGGATGATGATACGAGTATATAAATGAAATGGTAAGTACCATCAATTTTTATCCTAAAACAATTTTGAGAATCCTTTCTAATTATACTCTACATATATATGAAGGGGGAACATATCAGCTTATCATTCCGTAGGAAACACATCGAAATGTAGGTCCAAGGTCCGATAAAGCATATCGTGGACTTATATGAGCTATCTACGAATACACAATAGTCCAGGAAACCAAAAAACCTTGTAGTGTACGTATTCTCGACTTATTTAATCTTCTAAAGTGTTTACAAAAAAGGTCAATAAATTCCTACATATATTTTTTTTGGCAAAAGTTTAATTTTTAGTGTACACATAGCTCTTATTCCCTTCTAATATTTTATATAAAAATTTATGGATAGCGCTTTTGTGATTGGTAATTTATCTGTAAAAATGTTATTAAAATTAAAACGTTATATGCGTTCATATTTCTGTATTATTGTTATACATATACAACCCTCGGTCATTTTAATATGCAATTTCGTGTAGTAAAACTAACTGCAATATTAGTTAATTTTAAATGCAAGTGTAGTGCACATTTCTTCAAAAGCAATTACAGTGAAATTTACCAAGATAATTTTCTTTTGAGTAGGAATGGATTACGAATCCTAAACCGTTTAGTTCCTTAAACAACTCAGCAATGACCACAACTTTAAATGAGAAAATTCGTTTAATTTTTTTTAATCTTTTTTCAAAATTTCTTCTTCAAAAATTCACTAAGCCTATAATGTCGATGAAATAAATGGATATGGATTAATAAATAAATAAATAAATTGCTGTTGCATTTAAAGTTAACTGTTGTTGCAGTTATTTTAACTAAACGAACTGTTTACTAAATGTAATATTAGTTAATTTTAAATAAAATTGCATTGCACACTTTTTTAACTGCAAATTGCAATTAATTTTACCGACACAATACTCTTAGTAATGTGTGAATAAATATATAATATGAAAAACAAGTTATTGTAAAATATGCGCAGACCCTGCTAATTTTATATACAGATTACATAACTTAAAAACAAACTTTATATATTTATTTGTAAATCAATTTGATTTTTCACAACTTTCTGTTACTTATCATTTAACTTATTTGAAATATAAAAAAAAATATTGATTCAATTTATTTAAATAACTACAACATATAATTACACAATATTTTGATCGTGACTTTTACCAATTAGCATTTTACTAAGTATCCAAATTGATAATATTCAGCTAATAACAAGAAAAGCTATTGGTAATTTTCCTTTAATCATCATGAGCTCTAAAAATTAAAAAGTTATTTAAACAAAAATATAACAATAGAAACACAAATCATATTATTCCACTTACCTAGCAAAAAGTTCTACAACTGGAACAGGTTTTGGTCTAATAAAGTGATGTTCAGAAGAAATTTTCTGTTCGTCGGCAGCTAAATGATCATCAGAATTATTTGGTTTCTTTTTATCGTCAGTCGTTGTAGCATGAGTAGCAGCAATATCATGATTAACATTTGAAGTTTGATGAAGAGGTTTAGGTTCTGAAATATTTTTTACTTGTTGAATATGATCGGAATTTGCTTCCTTTTTATCTTCTTTGCTATCTTTGTCGCTTTTTACTTTTGCGTCTTCTTTGCTATCTTCATCCTTTGGAGACACTTCAGGATGTTGATATTTTGCTACTAATGGTACTGGAATATCACGTTTAATTGGATGTAATGTCTCAGATGTATCATGTGAAAAAATAGCTGGTAAAGTTTGAGGTTTTTGGAATCCTGCTGAACTTATTTCAGGTGCTAGAGTAGCTGGTAAAGTTTGAGGTTTATGAAAACCTGTTTGAGAATTTTGATGTGTTTCTACATCACGACGGCTACGTAAATTACTTGGTAAAGTTTGAGGTTTTTGGAATCCTGCTGAATTTATTTCCGGTGCTAGAGTAGCTGGTAAGATTAGAGGTTTTTGGAAACCTGTTTGAGAATTTTGATGTGTTTCTACATCACGACGGCTACGCTTGCTTGTTGATGATGGTCTCTTTGGTGTTTCATGATGTGGTTTTTGTAAGGGCTTCTTAGTTGTTGTTGGTGGAGAAGGAGGAAGTCTTTTTGGCGGTGTTGGTGAATTTGGTTTATTAACTGATTTAGTTTCATGTCCGGGTTTATGATCACGTTTTGCTATATGATGTGTGTGCTGTTCGGGTGAGACAGTTGGATATAAAGGTTGTTTGATTTCCCTTTTGAATTTAGCAATTTCTAAAGGATCAGTTATCAACACAACTTTCTCTTGTGGTTTTATATCAACTAATACACTAGGATTAATGGGGCTAGGATGTTGCAAATCCAAAGAAGGTGCTGCACAACAGCAAGCTACTAAAGAAGCGATGATTACCTAAAAAAAAATTCATAAATTTTAAATATTTTCATAGTTTTTTGATTTTTCTTTTAACCTACTATAACTTTCATATCTTAACTCTTCAAAAAACCGTTAAGTACTAACTGTTAAGTTATAGCAAACTGGGATTTTTATAGAGTTTAGTGTCAGCAAAATCTCTCTCCTTAAAAACTCTCAAGAAAAGTATGTTTATTATAATTAACCACTTCGTAATATAGTGCTAATTACTAAAAACAGCAACTGCAATTTTATAGTACATATATTTTCTTTAAATTTAAATAAAAACCTTTGAGTTTGTTGTTGTTTTTTTTTAAGCACAGACAAATTGTTAACTTATTTTGCTTTAAAGAAACTAATTTAAATTACATACATGATTTTAAATAAAATTTGAGTATACAATTTTTGGAATCGCATAACATAGCTTTACTTACTAAATTGTAAAAATATTTATTTTGAATCATCATTTATCACCTCAATGTTAAATATAAAAATATTGGCTGTTTTTATATCAGTTTTTTTTTTATAAATTTATTGGTGTTGGACTTTACTTAGCAAACAACTTGTTTTGTTGGCTCAATGCATTAAATCTTCTATAAACTAAATTTGTAATTGATAAGCTAACTAATTAAACAATTAAAATATAAATCGGTCAACCACTTTTCAATACAAAGAAAGTTTTTTAGTCTAAAAAGCTTTATTTCGATGCCTTATATTCAATTTGAGCTATTAACAAAATCACACCTTACAGGTACTAAAGTAGCATTGTTAAGGTAGATAGCACAAAAGGAATGGCTCACTTTAAATCTGGACGAAATCAAACAGGCATAATATAGCCCCTATAAAAATGATAAAAAATTCTAGAAATTAGATGGAAAAAAGCTATTATTTAAAATTCCAAGTATCAAAAAGTTATGTTTTTTTTATTGATTGTAGAGTTGTTGGCTAAAGTTTGAAGTACACACAAAAAGTTATATCATTTACAAAAATTTAGTGTTAAAATTGCAATTTTTTTTTGGAATTTTACAATTACCTAAAATTATCGACAAATTTGTCAAGACGCTTAGGTAAATGTTCAAAGAGATAAATATGTAAATAATTCAAAGCTTTTGTTTAAAACCTTTTTCAAGTTTAGTAAACTATTTCTTTTTGCAGATAAAAAGGAATTGTTCTTTATTGGAAATTATATATAGATATTTTTTTTTTTAATTTGTAATTTATTTAATAAGACTCCGCCACAATTGGCTGAAGTGACTTAAGCTTTGTTTTGGTATGAAATGAAATTTTCGAAATACAAATGTTTCTGCCTTAACAGCTTTTTTCACTAATCACATTTTGCTTCAGTACCAGAGTTGTATTTTGTTTCCAACTTTAAAATACAAATGCACTAAAAAATCAGTAGCAAGTAATTGATAACTAAAAACTAATAAAGTTGCACAAATTATGCAAAGATTAAGCAGAAAAAAACTTGTGAAAATCTTACTTAATATTTTTTTTCATAATTTATATCCGAAAACTTTATTATTTAATATAATATCAATTAGTTGCCAACAAATTTTTTTCTACACAAAATTTGATAGTTTTTTACATTTTTAAAAATAAATTAAAATAAGACATACCTAGATCCAGTAATTTCTGATGTGTACCCAATGTTCTACGTCTTCGAAAACTTCCAAGTATTACATCATACAAATACCAACATACTGCGCCTACAATTAGAATTTAAGTTTGTTATTTATATATTCAGATATTACTTACATTCAATATTTTTCGTTTGTATCCTCAAATTTTTTTTATTTTTGACATAAAAAAAACCTTTAGAAAATCCATCATCATTACGCTTTCATCTGCAATATTGATATTTTTTTAAAAGTATACTTATAGCTTTTAAAACTTGATTAATGTAAATTTAACTTTAACATGATTTTTATTATTTTTTGTCTATGCCAATTTAATATAGACTTGAGTCAATTACCATAAAAAAGCTTTATATAATTTAACAAAATCCAATTTAGTATATTACCCCAGGCCTTTTTGTTTTTATATTGCTATTAGAACAACGCTAAGGAAATTTTATAATACCAATCTTTTTAAACAAATGATAGTTTTTTGCGTCCAAATGAGAGAAATTTCATTTAAATTCAAGGTCCAATTATTTTAAGTTGATATTTCTTAACTGTCAATTTTTTATATTTATAAATTTATAAATAATAAGATTGGCTGTTATGAGCTATCAGCTTTTGACCATCGGAGTTTGTTATCGAAATACAAATTATTTTTATATTAAACCATTATTTTATCAGTTTGTTACATAACATATATGTAACGAATTTTTATCCTTAAAAATATAACATGGAAAAATCCAGAATAAGGTGTAAAACTGATACTCAAATATTTATTTCCATTAACTATTTTATTAATTTTTTTTCCTGATTATTAACTTCTTCAGCCGTAACATCCTTATTAAAATAGTCAGATGTTTTAAAAATTGATATAGCTTGAAAGTTCCCGTCAATAAGATTAGATGCAGTTATGGGTTCCTCGACTGGGCTGGTGGTGGCCGAAGAGTTAGAAACTGATTTTACTTTTGCTAACAAAGGTTTAAATATAAGACCATTTAGACTATAATCAGTTACATTTAATTCAGCTTCTGCTATATCTAATGATTTCTCAACCTCATCAACATTCGTATTAACTACATCAACAAATTGTTCCAATTTATCAATACGTTCTTTTAAGATATTGAAATGTGGTGTAAAAGCTAAAATTCCGCTAGTATGTTGATTCATAATAGCATTGTTTTTAACTTGAACCTAGAAGCAAATAAATGTATAAATAATTTTGTAATAGATAATATAAATGATTAGGATTTACATTGACCAACATAGACTCCAATTCATCCAATCTTGTTAACATATCTTCCATGCTCATACATATGGGATTGATCTGTAATTGGGGTAATTATTATAATAAATTTTTATTTATGAGTATTAATTATTACCTCTTTATCTAAGTTAATACCTTGTAATAGTTTACTATAATCTTGAGCTGCTTGTTCTACCATATTTTATAATGCAAATTTAATTTTAATACAAAAGTAAATATTTTTGGTTTTTTTATTTATAAATAAAAATCAGTGATGTCAACTAAATTTATCGAAAAGTTTGCTTGGAAATCACATATTCAAAAATCGTGTTTCAATTTCTGTCGGGTGGGAGAGAAAACTTATTTTTTTAACGGTTTCTTCTTTATTTCTCATATTCTATTTCTTACTGAGTGACGGCCCATACCAAAAACGTACGGTATTTTTCCATACAAATTGACGATTAAAACGAGCCGAGCATTGCAGTTGTGAAATGCGTTTTTCCTTATTCTTTTGCTTTTTTGTTTTTGTTTTCCGCATTTTAAAATTTTTTTGTAAACAAAAACCACATGAGAGTTAACAAACGATATTATATAGTTCTCATGTTCTCTTTGCTTAGTAGCCAATGAACAACGTACTATAAACTAACTTAGTATGTGCATTTCTAAATTTGTATTAAAATAATTATTTATTTTTATTGCTTTTATAAAATAAATTCGAAAAGGTTTTTCTATGTATTACAAAACAAGCCTAATATTTAAAAAGCTCGAACTTGTTAATACTTAAAACAGCTGATTATATAAAGTTGTGTTTAGTAGTTATTTGCTTCTTTTGTTTTTTTTTATTTTCTGGGTTTATACAAGTTTTAACACTAAATTTGACATTTAACTTTGACGCGAAAAAAAGTGTAGAAAAATAGTTTGGGACCGGAAAATTTTAATAAAAGCTTTAGAAACGAATTAAATACTATTAAAAAAACATTAATTATAAACCATGAGCAATTATCGTGGTATTGGTGGTGGTGGATTTCCATACAAGTCAAATTCTAATCGTGGTGGAGCTTCTATGAATGCTGTGCCACCACCACCGTCATTAAATCATCGGGGCTATCAAAAAGGTAATATTCAGGGTTCCTCTTCTAGTACTGCGGCAGCTGGCTCTGCAGCTGGTACCTCTAAATACGGATATTCTACATTAGAAGCAATCAGTCAATTTGCAAATTCACAAATTTATATTGGCAAACGTAAGGCCTGCAGAGAAGATGATTACTTTGATGATGATGATGAGCAAGCGGCACCCCAACAAGCTTACATACCTGCTCCTGGTTCACCAGGTTATCAAAAGCCTGCTGAGCCAGAAAGTGAAGATGAAGAAGATCCATTAGATCAATTCATGGCCGGCATAGAACAACAAGTTCAAAAGGAAAGGGTATACAAGGATCCCGCCGTGGCCGTTGGTCCCAGTACCAATCAAGCAAAAGGTGTACGTGGTGACATTGATGAAGAAGATGATGAGGAAAGTTATTATCGTTATATGGAAGAAAATCCCCAAGCTGGCCTAAGGGACGATGGTTCTGATGTTGAAATTGATTATGATGAAGATGGAAATCCCATTGCTCCACCTAAAAATAAAAATATAGATCCTTTGCCACCTATATATCATTCAGAAATTGAATATGAATCGTTTGAAAAGAATTTCTATGTTCCTCATGAAGATATTGCAAATTTAAATGAAGACCAAGTTCGAGATTTACGCACAACATTAGGTGTTAAAGTTACTGGCCCAGAGCCGCCCAAACCCGTAACTTCTTTTGGTCATTTTGGTTTTGATGAACCTCTCATCAAAGCTATACGTAAAGCTGAATATACTCAACCAACACCTATACAAGCCCAAGCTATACCAGCGGCTTTAGGTGGTCGCGATATAATTGGTATTGCCAAAACGGGATCGGGTAAAACGGCTGCATTCATTTGGCCCATGTTGGTCCACATTATGGATCAACGTGAACTTAAACAAGGTGATGGTCCTATAGGTTTGATTTTAGCTCCTACCCGTGAATTGTCTTTGCAAATATATAATGAGGCAAAGAAATTTGGTAAAGTGTATAATATCAATGTGGTTTGCTGTTATGGCGGTGGTTCTAAATGGGAACAAAGTAAGGCTTTAGAGCAAGGAGCTGAAATTGTGGTGGCAACACCTGGTCGCATGATTGATATGGTCAAAATGAAGGCAACAAATTTAAGACGAGTGACTTTCCTGGTACTCGACGAAGCTGATCGTATGTTTCATATGGGCTTTGAACCTCAGGTAAGTTATGACAATATTTCTCTTTAAATATTAAGCGAAAAGAACTGTCCATTGACACGATAAATTAAAAATAAAATATTTGCTTTAATCCGCAAGGTTCGCTCAATTTGTAATCATGTAAGACCAGATCGTCAAACTTTACTCTTCTCAGCTACATTTAAAAAACGTATCGAACGTTTGGCACGTGATGTTCTCACAGATCCAGTACGCATTGTGCAGGGTGACCTGAATGAGGCCAATCAAGATATCACTCAATATGTGTATGTTTTTCCAAATCCAATGCAAAAATGGAATTGGTTATTATTGAATCTGGTACGTTTTCTATCCGAAGGCAGTGTTTTAGTATTTGTAACCAAAAAAGCAGATGCTGAATCTGTTGCCAACAATTTATTAGTAAAAGAGCATAATTGTCTATTGTTACATGGTGATATGGATCAGGCAGATCGTAACAAAGTCATAACACAATTTAAACGTAAAGAATGCGATATCCTGGTGGCCACTGATGTGGCAGCCAGAGGTTTAGATATACCCCATATTAAGAATGTTGTTAATTATGATATTGCTCGCGATATTGATACTCACACACATCGAATTGGTCGTACGGGTAGAGCGGGTGAAAAGGGTACCGCGTATACCTTGATAACCGAAAGGGATAAAGAATTTGCTGGTCATTTAGTGCGCAACTTAGAGGGTGCAGATCAGGAGGTACCAGAGGATTTAATGGAATTAGCCATGAAAAGTTCTTGGTTCCGTAGTTCACGTTTTAAACAGGGTAAAGGCAAAAAACCCTCAACAGCTAATCATGCTGGCTTAGGCTATCGCGAACGTAGTGGATTTGGTTCAAAACCCTCAGCTTCAGCAGCATCATCATCATCGTCAACATCGAATGAAACAAATTTCGGTAACAGTTTTACTTCCACCAGTAAATCATTATCATCTGCTGGTCCAGCCACTGATCGTTATGCTGCTATGCGTCAAGCTTTCCGTTCGCAATATCAGTCACAATTTAAACCCTCTACCGATCGTACTTGGGAAGAAACCGTACCAGAATCAGGAGTTTTTGCAGCCCCCGCTCCACCACCACCACCACCTCCATCCGCGAACAGTGGCGGTGATGGCGACAAACGTAAAGCCAAGAAAAGTCGATGGAATTAAAAGAAACACTTTAAAGATTCATTTAAATATAATATTTATGTCTAAAGCAGATTTAATAAAAATTATACATGTACAACATTTTTGTAATGTTTGTTATTTTAAGTCATACGTTATTATCTAAAAATTGAAATAAAATAACCTATAAACACCAATTGCATTAAAGTAATTAACATGTTTGTTACTCCAAAAAAAAGAAATATATATATATTATATATAGTGCTGTTCTTACGCTAAGCAACACACACAGAATTTGAGGAAACTACTATTTTACTCTGAAATAAGAAGACCTTACGAACTCAATATAATATTTATTTATGACTTATATGATAACAAAAAAATTTTACTATTTTGACTATATCTCAAACTAGGACCAAGATATTCTTATCAATCAACATTTTTCTGGAGTACGGGTTTAAAATTGGTTCAGTAATTTTGGACCTATGGGTCAAAATTTTACAGAAAATTCTGTTTTTTTTTCGGCAAAAACTGAAGTCTGAAAATTAAAAAAAAAATAAAAATGGTCTTAATCTTGAAAGGAAAAATATAAAATTATTTTTTTCTTAAATGTTGTACTTCTATATAAAAAATAAGTCATTTTCAAAGAACATCTATTGGTAAATACTAAAGCTATGACCATTTATGTAAAAGTACCTAATTTAAGATTTTCTCCCATGCCCAATAGTATTGTAAAGTTCAGATCAACAGTATTAAAAAAATAAAATTAACTTTTTATTTATTAATATTGTTGATTGATTTTCTTGAAATTTTTTTGTATTTTAGTATTAAAAATAGTTGTTGAACCTTCTTTTACGTTTCTTTTCGTTGGAGTCCGTTTATCTTAAGAGAAACCAAATGTAATCTCTCATCATTCTCTCATCCCAATATCCCTGATATCGCCTCTCAATGGATTTTATTTCTTGGTGGAACCTCTCTCCGTGCTCATCACTTACATCAAGTGCGAAAGTAAAAAATGAATCTTAAGTGACATATTAACACCTGTTGAAAAAGTAAAAGAGACAAATTAGGAAATAATATTTGTTAAATTATATCCATTTTTTCACAATTCTTAATAAAATCTTCATCAATGGTATTGTACTCCGAGTTTTTGTTGTTTCCCAGGAAATCAGAAACCACCAATTTTAATAATTTCCAAGCTGCAGTCAAATGTGTGGACATATATTTCTCGAATTAAGTATCTTTTATGATTTTTTTTTATTTGTGGACCATTAAAAATTCCTTCCTCGATTTTTGCAAAAGAAATACTTTTAAAAATTTTACTTAAATTAGCGAAAGCTTGGCCTTTCTTATTCAATGCTTTGACAAAGTCTTTCAAGAGTCCGAGTTTTATATGTAATAGTGGAAGAAAAATGTTTTCTTTCCTAATAAGAGACACATACTTTTTGTTGTTTTGGCCCACTGCAATGGCCAATCTTTCCGGCCAATGTTTTCTCTTATAATGAAAATCACGAGCTCGACTGTCCCAGAGGCAAATAAAGCAACAATATTTTGTGTATCCATGTTGCATTCTACATAGCATGCCCATCACTTTTAAATCGGAACAAACTTTCTAATTGTTATCTTTATAGTTAATACATTTTAGCAATTTAACCGTTGTTTCGTACGATTATTTAGTGTTTACTACAGATGGATTCTTGTTTCCGTTATGTAAAAGAACTGCTTTGAAACTTTCTTTACTACTATGTATTAAAAAATAGTCGCCATTTAATTGCATTGTAAGGCTCTCCAAGCTGCTCGAACAAACCGGGAATGTCCCTACAGAATCATATCTCATCTTCGGTTGAATAATACTTCGCGTCAGGAGAATCGCGGTTTCTGTAGTATGTTACTTTTGACTCCAAAAAGTTGTATTGTTGTAAACAAGATGCAAGTACTTCTGCTTTTTCTTTTGTGAGCTCCAAGTCTCTGACCAAATCATTTAATTGAGCTTGAGTAAGTAAGCGGGTTTCTCCACTTGTGTTATAATTGTCTTCACATGAGTTTTGACTTACAAATGATGAGTCGAACTTACGTTGGTATTAGTAGATTTTGGATATTTGGGAATTGGCAATACATCCGAATGAGGAACTGGAAAACTGATTAGCATAAAACCACCTTTTTTTTGGCTCCAAATCCAGAACTCTTGCATTGTCAAAAATAGCTATCGTCGATAAGAAAAGATGGTTTTCTCCAAATCATTGGTACTCCAAATTTTATGCATCGCCTAATAAAAAGAAATTTTAACACATGAGGTATTTATATTAAATAAATCTGTAAAAAATAATTTAAATTTCGTGCCAGAAGCCCATGCTGTAAGATTTTGGAAGACATATGATAGATGGGTGTGCATCTTTCTTGCAAATTTGTGACAGATATTCCAAAGTATTTCTGATAAATATCTTTGAGTAAATTGCATACCACCAACACATTTTAATTTTTTGTGTAATATACAGGTTGGTTGAAAAGTTCCTGCGCTCACCAAGAGATGGCACTGCTAGCTCCAAACTTTTTTTTCTCAAGTTGGTATAACTGTCCTGAGAACACATGCAAAGTTGCAAGTCATTCTGTTAATTCTTTCTTTGTTTACAAGCCATTTGAAGTTGACGTGTCATTGATTTTTTTTTAATATGGAAAAAATTTAATATCGTGCAGTCATTAGATTCTTTGTTTTGAAGGGTTTAAAAGCAAAGGAAATTTATGAACAATTGTTAGAAGTGTATAAGGAGTCCTCACCTTGAAAACGCACCGTTGAATTTGAGCTGGTGAATTTAAACGTGGTCGTACCAGCCTTAAAGACGATCCACGCGAAGGACGACCAAAAACTGCAACCACAGCAGATATTATTGGGCAGGTACATAATATGGTTAGTGAAGATCCAAGTTTGACTAAGCGTGAAATTGCTAATGCCATAGGCATCTCAGACGAACGAGTAGCTTATATTTTACATGAAGAATTACGTATGAAAAAACTGTTTGGAAAGTTAGTGCCGCACACATTAACAATTCAACAAAAACTGGATCGAAAACAAATTTCTCACCGTAATTTGGAGCGTTTTAAGCCGAATAAGACCGACTTCTTGCGTCGTTTTATAACTATGTATAAGACTTAGATCTACCACCATGATCCTAAATTAAAACAAGAACGTTTACAGTGGACTGAAGCTGGTTGTTCAGCTCCAAAGCAGGTGAAGTCACAACGATCAGCAAAGAAGGTTATGTCATCAGTTTTTTGGGGTGCAAAAGGAATTTTGTTAATTGATTGTCTTCAGAAAGGTAAAACAATCAACTCTGAATATAATTGCAGCCTTTTGGATCAGCTGGATGAAAAAATTCTAGAGAAAAGACCTGGTTTAAAGAAGAAAAAATAATTTTTCATCAAGACAATGCACCTGCTCACAAAAGTGTTTTGACGATGGCTAAATTCAAAGAATTAAAGTACGAATTGCTTGAACATCCACCGTATTCACCAGATTTGGCTCCCAGTGACTACTATACCTTCAGAAATCTCAAACAATTCCTTCGTGGAAAGCATTTTTTGTCGAATGAAGAGGCCATAGCAGCTTCCGGAAAACCATTATAAGGATGGGATAAAATTATTGGAAGATCATTGGAACAAGTGTATTGAGTTTCTAGGAGATTATATTGAATAAAAAAATATATTTCGTAACAAAAACAGTATTCTTTCATTTCGAGCGCAGGAACTTTTCAACCAACCTGTAATTATATAATTCTCATTTTAAGACTTCTCTTTTTGGCATTTTTGTCATTTATATTTATGACGGCACTTGCTTTCAAATAAAAAACGAGTTCTCAGTACCTGCTAAGAAGTACAACAATTTCACAATTTTTCCTCCCAAAATAGAGTTTCTAACTGTCCAATTTGAGTTTTCTTTAAAAAAATGATTTTTGTGCAGTAATTTTGTAAAAAACAAAAAAAAAAACAGAAAAATTTTATATTTGGGTAGCTTTACATAAATGACCAAAACTTTGGTATAGATCCAAAGATTTTCTTTTAAAATGGCTTATTTTCTTTGTAGAAGTACAACATTTAAAAAAAAAAAATTATTTCATATTTTACCATGTAAACGAATATTAGAGTATTCAAAAACCGAAACCGAAAACCGGTCAACCGGTTTCTTTATTTTTAAAAACCGATCGGTTTCGAATATTTTGTAAATTCGAAGAAAACCGAAAACCAACTGGGTTACTTGGTCTCTTTTATTTTTTCCAAACACTTTTATAATCGTTTTTTTTGGTTATGAAGATTTAGATGTAAGTCTGATAGATTGTGATGAAGACTTTGGATATTTCAATTTCAAATAGTTTAATTTCTGATCTAAATAACACAATAAGCAGTATTCAAAATCCTAAAAGACAGACTGTACAAAATAATCCTAAAAAACAGACTGTACAAAATAATTCATCATTATATGATAATTTCATATATCTTGATAAATGCGACAAAAGAACTGAAAAGTTGGAAAATTTATATCATTGTCTTTTGACTATTTGTCCAACATCTGCTATTAGTGAAAGAGTATTTTCCACTTCTAGCTTTATCAAAAGCAAACAAAAAAATCGTCTTAAAACGAAACATTTAAATTGAATATTATTTCTAAAATATTATTATAGAAGTAAAAAATAGATTTTCTTTTTACATATTTAAAATGTAATATTAAAAGAAATTATTTAATGAAAAACGTTTTTAACGTTCAAATTACTAACGTACCTAATTTTACCAATTTACAAACTTTATGACCTCTATTCATTTGATATGCATACAGTTTTATAATATTAATCTTTAAGATATTATATTAAAAAATATTAAAACCAATAAATAAAATGTTAAAATTAAATACAATAAAAAAATATTATAAAATATTTTTTTCAAAGAATGTAATTTTTTATTTTTATTACTTTATATATTAAATTTCTTTTTTTTTGTTTGTAATTAAAACAATTAACAAATTATATAAGCTTTTTATTCAAATTAAAAAAAACCGAAAAAACCGGTTGACCGGTTTTTTCTGCAAAAACCGAAACCGAAACTGGTTTTTTTTAAATTCGATTTTTCGAAGAAAACCGAAACCGGTTTTTCCAAAAGGCCGGTTTTTTGAATACTCTAACGAATATGTTTATTATTTTTTGAAATTTCAAAATTTTTGGTTTTATAAAAAAAAAAATGTATTTTTTCGCGAAATTTTGACCCATATCTTCTAAACTACTAAACCGATTTTAAAACAATATTCACAAAACATGTTGTGCCTTAACTGGGTTTTCGTTTGCAATTTGACTGATAAAAAAATGTTGAGCTAAACTCGAGATATAGTCAAAATGGTAAATTCGCTAATAAATTAAAATAAAAAATTAAAAAAATTTCAAAAACTAGCTCAGAAAAAAATTTAATACCGAATCCACAAAATACTAAATTGAAACATTCCGAATTTTTTTGCTGTGATCCACAAAAAATTTTGTGGAATATTCCGTATAGAAAAAGCTTGGTGAAAATAAAACGAATGCACTTTTTACCTGACAAATATTTATAAAACTATAAACAAAATTTAGATTTTTACTGAAATGTTGAAATTTGTAAAATATTTAATTTTTTTTTTCAAAATGTCTATTTTTTAACATTTTCTTTTGCATCCTTTAAGACAAACAAAAATAATTTATAAAATTAATAACGAGAGTTTAAACATATACAGATTCGGGCATTCTGAATATTTTATTCATGAATTTTTTAACGCCGAAGTTCAAAGTAACCCAAAATGAATGCTCCGGGCAATATTTATTATGTTTAACAACTTAAAGAACAATTCAAATTATTTGTTAGGTATTTGACATTTCGAAAAAGTTTAGAATACATGTTCCAATACAAAAAAAAAAAAAAAAAATATGTGAATCACAAAACAGTAAATTTTCATAATATTTTAATTTCATGTGTTTTTACAAATCCGTGCGTAAAATATCGATGGTTGCGTTGGCTGTGTGACATGTGGTCCCGTCTTGTTGAAACCAATTGTCGGCCATGAATTTTAGAAACAATTCGATGAGCTTGACACGGTAACGCTCACCGTTAATGGTAACGGCGGCTCCTTGCTAATTTCCGAACAAAAATTATTTTTTTATAGCCGATTCAAATTTAAAATACTACACTATTACTCTGATGCAACACTTCTTCTTTGTATCTTTTATTCAATGTTGCCAAGTAACTAAATGTGCATACAGAATATTGCTCGCATCGATACAATTTTCGCAAAAAACATGTAAAATGCTACATTGTGCTGCTTTCTATAGGGTGAGTCACAGGCAGTGGAGTGTCCAGGGGACCCAGCCCCCCGAAATTATTTTCAAAATACAATTTTTTTACTATGTTTAGCATAAATATAAACAAAAAATCTTGTATTTTTTATTACAAATTGATTTTCTTTGCAAGAAGAATTGATTTTTTTGCAAGTCCAATTGGGTTTTATCAGATTTCAGGGAAATTTGCCGAAATTAAGGAGAAAAATTTGCTTTCAAATCAGGGAAATTTGTTACCGAGCCTTGTAATATATACAAAATGTTATTTGGCTGCTGCTTACGATGAAATCTCTATACTTAGCCTTCCTCTATTATTAATTATTTCCACACTCGGGTAAATACAACCAAAAATACACTTCTAAGTTTTTAAAACCCGATCAATTGCCTTTTTATTTAATTTAACGCCTTTTACCTTTTTTCGAACGTTTTCTAAAAAAGGAAGTAATTAAAGGTTGATTTACACGTCGACTATTCGACAAAATAATAAAAACGTTAGATAAAAATATATGTAGTTTATTGTTTTTAAATGTTGTATTTTGTGTGGCTGTGAGCTGGCTAAAAAAATCTAAACTAAATTCAGGTATCCGAATTTCTAGGAAATTTTAAAAATTGTTCAAATATTTTGTCAAAGAAATTTAGATTTAGAATAAATTTTAAGAATAAATATTTGTGCGAGGTAACAAGTCCTAAGTGGAATTATTTATTTTGTATATTTTCTTTTAAAACAAAAAAAAATCGTGATTTCAATTCTATTACTTTTGTAATTAAAAATATGATATTAAAATACCACATTAAGTCTTCACTGAAATCCCAAAAATTTCAGTATTATGAGTTTATTTTTATATCAAAACATATGTATTTAAAATTGAAAATATTTAATTAACAACTTAACTTTTATAGATTTTCAAAGTAGTTATATCAGTTAAAAAGTAAGAATTTATAAAAATACTGCCAAGTCTTGCAATTTCTTGGCTTTTCTTAATGTAAACAAAAATATTTGTCTTTAAAATGTTTGTCTTATAAATATTTGAAATTTTTTTATTTGTAACTTGATTCAAAAGCTTTTGAGACAATCTAATTGTTTTTGAAATGATTGTCTTTGGATTTGAGTAAAAAATTGCACGTGGCTGTTTCACGTTCACATGATATCTGTGCTGTTTTTTATTTTTTAAAAATTCGATGTAGTTCACGGTGTCCCAAGAAATATGATCCCAATCTTAAAATGTAATAAGCTCCATTTTTTGGGACAAAAATTGATAATAAAAATTGGACCATAAAAATATAATGAAAAATTACCCGAACCAAATAATAGTTAGCATATTTTCATTTATTAGATTGAAGTTTTAATTCATAATGCAAAATAACCCCAATTTGAAGAAATGAAAAATTAACCCTAATGCGATGAAATAAAAAATGACCCCAAAATATGCAAAACAAATCGTAAGGTTGTATGGTACGAGGGCAGATCAATAAGTCCGAGACTTTTCGAACTTCCCTCGTAGTTATATAAAATGCAACACTGCTGCCATCAAGAACCACCTGTCAATAGACTACTGTCAAATTTTGAGCAAGTTCCATCATTTACTTTGCTTTTAACAGCTGTTCAAAACATACATATTTTTAAAAATGGAAAAAAGTGAATTTCGAGTACTCATTAATTTTTTTTTCCAAATAGGTAAAAAGAATTTAGGTTAAGAAATTATCAGCTTTTAAAAAAAATTAGAAAATATATTTTGGGCCCCCCGAAACGCCACTGGTCGCAGACAATTAAATATATACTTATCTAATGGAGGTAATAAGGCGCTGTATTCATGTTATTTCTCTATCTAATAAGAAATTTTACAAAATTAAATGCTTCCACAGTTTTAAAAGTTAAAAGCTCTAAACAAATTTCCAGTAAAAATGCGATCAACTTTATAATCTATTTAGTAGCCCTGTATAAAGTAGGGTGACCATGAATTTTTCGATACGAAAACTTCTCGCATCAGATACAGAAACGGGCACTGATGTGATCTAAAAATTTTACAGCGGTATTCATAAAAAAATCTTAATTCAAGTTTCAAATGCATTTTAGTTAAAAAACATTTTAAGCCTAAAAAAGGTTTATGAAAAATTCGTATTCATAATCAGTATTTTAACTAAAAAACGATATAATGTTTTTTTAACTTGAGGATGGCAACACTGTATATTTTAATTTGTCACATTAATCGTAATGATGCAAATCAATGATTACTAAACCATACGGTACTCGTTTCTATGTATTTTTTTCACCGCAGGTGAAAGGGTATATATAAGTTTGTCATTCCGTTTGTAATTTCTACAATATTGATCTTAGACCTTATAAAGTATATATATTTTGGGTCCTTATGAAGAGCGAAGTTGATTTAACGATGTCCGTCTTTCCGTCTGTGTGTTGAAATGGGTTTTCCGAAGAACCCAGACATGATGAGGACTTCATTGTTCTTTATTTCTGTTAAATGTGATCCATTTCTGTTTGATATTAAAAATCAGCCAGATCGGTTAATACAGGTTGGTTGAAAAGTTCCTGCGCACACCAAGAGATGGCACTGCTAGCTCCAAACTTTTTTTTTCTCAAGTTGGTATAACTGTCCTGAAAACACATGGCAAAGTGTCATTGATTTTTTTTTAATATGGAACAAATTGAATATCGTGCAGTCATTAGATTCTTTGTTTTGAAGGGTCTAAAAGCAAAGGAAATTTATGAACAATTGTTAGAAGTGTATGAGGAGTCCTCACCTTCAAAACGCACCGTTGAATTTTGGGCTGGTGAATGTAAACGTGGTCGTACCAGCCTTGAAGACGATCCACGCGGAGGACGACAAAAACTGCAACCACAGCAGAAATCATTGAGCAGGTACATAATACGGTTAGTGAAGATCCAAGTATGACTAAGCGTGAAATTGCTAATGCCTTAGGCATCTCAGACGAACGAGTACTCCATATTTTACATGAACAATTACGTATGAAAAAACTGTTTGGAAAGTTAGTGCCGCACACATTAACAATTCAACAAAAACTGGACCGAAAACAAATTTCTCAGCGTAATTGGGAGCGTTTTAAGCCGAATAAAACCGACTTGTTGCGTCGTTTTATAACTATGGATGAGACTTGGATCTACCACCATGAACCTAAATTGAAACAAGAACGTTTACAGTGGACTGAAGCTGGTTGTTCAGCTCCAAAGCAGGTGTAGTCACAACGATCAGCAAAGAAGGTTATGGCATCAGTTTTTTGGGATGCAAAAGGAATTGTATTGATTGATTATCTTCAGAAAGGTAAAACAATCAACTCTGAATATTATTGCAGCCTTTTGGATCAGCTGGATGAAAAAATTCGTGAGAAAAGACCTGGTTTAAAGAAGAAAAAAATCATTTTTCATCAAGACAATGCACCTGCTCACAAAAATGTTTTGACGATGGCTAAATTCAAAGAATTAAAGTACGAATTGCTTGAACATCCACCGTATTCACCAGATTTGGCTCCCAGTGACTACTATCTCTTCAGAAAATTCAAACAATTCCTTCGTGGAAAGCATTTTTCGTCGAATGTAGAGGCCATAGCAGCCGTAGACGGTTATTTTGCAGAGCTTCCGGAAAACCATTATAAGGATGGGATAAAATTATTGGAAGATCATTGGAACAAGTGTATTGAGCTTCTAGGAGACTATATTGAATAAAATAATATATTTCGTAACAAAAACAGTATTCTTTCATTTCGAGCGCAGGAACTTCTCAACCAACCTGTAAATGGCTGAGATATTAGCAAAAAACCAGGAAAACCTTTAATTTTTTTCGTAAAATCCCTTTGTTTAATATGTATGTAGAATTTTACGCATAACAAAAACATCCATTTGTTGAAATTCTTTTCTTTCATCTCCACCTTTTATACACAAACAACAAACACATACAAAGATTTGTCATTTAAATATAAACCAAACAAATCTCTAATGAACGAAGACTTTTTATATATGTACCTCTACTAACGATGATTTTGTGTGAGCTTCAGTAGCTCAGTTGTCTAGACGCTATGTCACAAATACTTTTTTTCTCTAAGGCAGCGGGTACGAATCCCGGTCAATTCACTTTTTTTTGTACATTTTTTTTTTATTTTCTTAAGACTTTTAACATTTTTTTTTAACATTTAATAATTAATTTATATAACATTTTTTATTAATAATAAAATAATCCATAAATAGGCTAAAAACATCAACATTTTTATAAAAACCCTCTTATACAAACAGAATACAAACGTTTTTATTTTTATTTTTTGCTCCAATTTAAAAGACTATAAACATATTTTTAAACCATTTTATTTCCCTTTGAGTGCAACTATTTTATGTCATAACTTATAATAATTTATAAAAAAAAATTTATAAACTGTTTTCCTTCAAATTTTCTGGAACCATAAATCTTTCCGAGTCTAAGTTTTATCACCAAACTAAATGGTTAATTTCCTCTTAAAGGCGTCCGTATACAAATCTGTCCATTCCATATATGTCCATATATAAACTTCAGTTTTTTCCCACCCATGGTGAAGGGTATATAAGATTCGGCATGGCCGAATTTAGCCGCTCTTACTTGTTTTTTTTTTGTAATTTTTCCGAAAAATATTGTTTTTATAAAATATAAAATTTATGAAAACTTGTTTATTAAATAAAAATAAAAAAAGAGTCAAAACAATATGCTCAGTAAGTGTTACATAGATAATGAATGATTTTATTTTAGATAAAAAAGTATTCAAATAACCGGTTTTCATTTTCTTAAACAAGACACCACTAGTTTACTTTCAATAAATAATATTAAAAAAAATTATTTCTGCTTAAATTCTTTTATCGTCTGACGATTTTTTTTAAATTTTGGCCAAACTTTCTATTATGAACAAAATACAATTAAAAATATCTTACCAATTCTTTTGATCAAATATAGAATGTTCATTATTTATTAAACAAAAACAAATAAATTCATTTGATTAAATAACAATTTTTTGCAAAAATGTTTAAATGAAAATAAACACAAGGCGAAAATTTCATTTTAAAATAGGTTTAAAATAGGGTCGAACCAATTTGAAAATTCGTTTATTTACACAAGGTTTAAAAAAGGTATTTTAAGCTAAAATTCGTTTATGATTACAATTTAAGCAAATTTTGCTTAAAATTGATTTGAAATGCTGTTTAAATTTTTCATGAATACCGCTGTTAATATTTAACGTCAAAATATATTGTTTTTTTTCTTTTTTTTCCATATTTTATATTATTTATTGAATCTTCACTTTTAAAAAACTGTGAACTAACAATAATTATCCAAATCTTTAAACTAAATATTAATTGTTAAGTCCAGCCAGTGCCAGACTGATGTTGTGTGGTTCAACTGGGACCATTATTTCCCCTTATTATTAGCGGACCAGATCCGCAGTGTCCCTCCTCCTAAGACGCTGGTGGCCGTGATTATCAGTTAAGTTACGGGCTAGTATGTTGGGGTGTGTTTCCAGTTTTGTTAAATAGCGTTGACAGTGTCTAATAATTTCATCTTTGATTAGGGGTACATTCAGGTCTTTATGTATGTTGTAATTCCTAACATACCAGGGTGCGTTCGTGATCGTCCTCAAGAATTTATTTTGCATTCTCTGAATTTTCCCTATATTGGACGCAGAGGCAGTACCCCAGAGCTGAATTCCGTAGCACCATATGGGTTTCATGATCGAATTGTAAATGAGTAATTTGCAGTCCAGGCCTAGTTTAGAGTTTTTGCCAGTAAGCCAAGCGAGTTGAGCAGTTTTTAGCCTCATCTGAGTTATTTTCGCATCTATATGATTTTTCCACGTGAGTCGACGGTCAAGGTGAATACCTAGATATTTCACACATGTGTGTTGGGGTATATTCACATTATTAATATATTGTGAGTTTATAAACTCAATGAGCCATCACACACGAGAACAATTGTGCTGGCATAACATGCCAGCTTGTAGACAAGCTGCATGAGACACTTAATAAATACAATCATATTTTTTTAAAAATATTTTCAAAATTATTTTTTTTTAAATCTAAAATAAATTGGTTAATCCAAGAGCCGCCGTTCTAAGAAATCCCACGTCGCCGATATTTTGGATTTTAGTCGTCCCCGCTGCCTACATTTTGGGTCAGCTTGCATTTTAGACGCTGACATTAAAATATGCAATTTGTGTTTTTTTTTAACATTTTTTTCTAATGTTCGATGTGAGTAAGGCAAATACATTGATTTTAAAGTAAATATAATTGACGTTTTTTATTTGAGATTTTCATGGCTAAAATTGTATGCACTTCTAATACAAATTTATTAAAAAACATTGGTGATTCCATTTTAAAGGTTTTGCTGAAGCAAACATCTGCTATAGTTTAGCATATTATTGGCATTTTGGGTGAACTAAAAGACTTTCAAGTAAAGTAATAAAATGGAAACATTTTGGATCAAAATTTTTGGTGATTCCAAATTAAAGCCACTTTTATCTTTTAAAATGTATAACAAACAATTTTTAATAAAAATTCATGTGATTTTGCGAAGTTTGTTTTATCTGCTATAGCTTTAAAGGTTTCATTATTTTCGCTCCTTTTTTTTTTGTAAATTAAATAAAACCATTTTATTTAAATATTTTTCTGTAGTTTTTTTATTTATTTGTTTAAATAATCATAATAATGAAATTATATTCTTTATAATTCCTTTAGCTTACATTCAAATACATATTTGATTTTATTTTTGTTTTGTATTTACACCAAGTTTTTTGTTTTGTTTGTTGTTTTGCGTTAAATATTTTGGGATTGATTTGAAAATGTTTATGTGTGGGATTTTGTTTAATTTAAATGTTAAATTTTATTTAATAAAATCACATTTATGCACTTTTATTTGTTTACACAAGCGAAAATATATATATAGAATATTAATTAATTATTTTTTAATTTATTATTTATTTTACATAATGAAACCACTACTTTATTTTAATAATTAATATTTAATGATTTAAATTTAAAGTTGGATTTGTTAATTTATATACTGGAGAAAAAAATCTACTTTACAAGCTAAAGTTAAGATTTATTTAACTACTTTTTTTATGTTTAATAATATAATTTGCTTTTAGATTGAGTTGTTTTAATTACACCATCACTTTTTGAAATTATATGTAATTTTTGTTTCAAAACAAAATTGTTGGGTGTGTTTTTTTTTAATTTGCTTTTTTAAAAATGGGGGATTTCGATAAAAAATTGGTCCTTGTTTTTTTTCTGTTTTTGAATTAGCAAATTATGTTATAAATATTTTTCTTTTTTGTTTTAATTATGCTCTTGGCAAAACAAAGCTTATTTAAAAAAGCTGAAATTTGTACTTGCAATTAAAAGTTGGTGGGATTTTTGCAATAATGTTTAAGTCCCAACTTTGTATATACACTTTTAAATATTTTCTATTGCAACAAATAAATTTTGCAAGTTCCTTTTCCATATTTTAATCAAATTTTAAACTGAAAATAATATTTTTTCTAATTCGAACCCGAATGTTGGGCGCCATATTAAAATATGGTTCTTTATTTTAATTTTTCATGAATTTATTTTAATTTATATACAAAATGTTACTTCAACACTAATACAGTAATCCCACATTGTATTTTTTTTTTTACTTTAAATTAATATCTTTATTTTTTTTTAATAAAATTAAAATTGGGATAAAAATAAAATACTTGTTGGGTTGTTTTTTTTTAATACATTTGTTTATTATTTTTTTATATAATTTGTGTACATATTTTTTTATAATTTTATATATTTTTTATTTATTATCTTAATATTTGTATTTTCGTATTTACAACTTATTTTATATTTAAATTTATGCTTAAACTCTTAAATTCTGTTCTTTTTGCATACTTTTTTGAATAATTTTTTATGTTTTATATAATTTAAAAATTACAACTTAATTCATAAAATGTTATTTATATAATTTTAAGCATAATAGGTATTTTTTATAATTAATATATAAATTTATATGTGTAGGGAATATATACTTTTTGTTTATTAAAATTATTTAACAATTTTTTATTTGTAATGTTAGTTTAAAGAAAAAATTTAATACTTTTTACAAGTTAAAAAATGAAAAAAAAAAAAAAAAAATATTACATTTCTTATAAAAAAATGTTAAAATTAAATAATTGTTAAATGAAAATATAAAAAATTAAAAATAATTTTTAAAACAACCAGAAATTTGAAAATAATATATAAGGTTTTAATAATCTTTTAAAACTTAATTGAAATTTTGTAAAAATTAACAAAAAAAAAAAAAAAAATGTATAAATTTGCAAATGATAACGGTTTTTATAATTTTATTATGTTTTAATTTTTTTAAATCACATTTCATTGTTTTCAAAATCGTTTATTTTAATATTTTTTTTAAGTTTTTTTAAAACATTTTTTCTTTCTTTTAATTTAAATCTTGTTTTGTGAATAGATCTTTTAAAATTGGATTAAGCTGATTTTTACAAAATTTCAAATTTTTTTATTTAGGTTTAAAACTAAACACTGCATTTTATTTTAAGATTTCTTTAAATTTAATAATACTATTTACAATATATTTAAGTTGGATTTATTTTTTGCTTTAATCATAAATTTTTCTAAATAGTTTTTTTCCTGTTAATTTTTAGAAGAAATGTGTTAATTTTTGAAGATTTTTGTTTACGTGTTAAGCATAGGGAATTTATATATTTATATTTACATTTAATTATGTTGTTTAAAGCATTAAAATTGTGTGTGTGTGTGTGTGTTTTTTTTTAAATTATTTAATCAAATAAAGAGGCCAAAATATCTTCATTATTATTGTTATTGCTAGAGCCGCTAGAGGGTGGAGTATTTAAATCGGGTTGAGGATCTAAATATGATAAAATTTCCAAAGGATCAACATCCGAAAGGAGCTAAAAGTAAAAATTAAAAATAATATTTATTAATTAATTTAATTTATTGTTGACAACACAATACACATCAAAAAGTTTAAATTAGATTAAACAGATTTAAAATCAAACATAATATAAGTTTATCTTCTTTTTCATTTAAATATGATTCTAATTATTTTAACTAAAATCATATTTAATGTAATAAGATTCATACTGAATTTAAAAACGTTTGGAATAAAATAACAAATTAAAAGTGATTTAAATAACACACAAAGCTCATGAAACGGTAAACAGTTTGTTGAGCTAAATTTTAATTATTCAAACAAACAAAATCGTTTTACGGTTTCAAAAGCTATTCGCGATAATACATTTTTATTTTTTATTGTAATCCTCAAACATTTTTTCCGCAATTATTTACACAGTAATTTTATGCAAATTCGAAATAATTTAACTGAAAATTTTTAACATTAAAATAACTATTTTTCGGTAGACATTTTTTTTTGGAAAATTTGAAAAGAAAAATGTTTTTCGCAGAAACTGCTCCTGCAATTTGAAATCAATTGATTTTAGTGTCCATGAAATTGTGAAATTTTATTTCAAGATTTTAGTTTGCAGTGGGTGCTTCATTTCGGCCAAATTTTCTTTTCAACAAACGCACAGTTTGGTCAACACAACACTCACTTTGGAAATAAGTTTGCAATATTTTTCAACGATGTTTAAGCGTAAAGCCATTGATTTTTGTCCGCGGAGGTATGATATTGACTGATCGTCAATATTTCGAACAGAAAAAACCATCAGTGTGAAAATAACATTGTATTTCAAAATGATACCTTCAATAAGACCACCCTGTATTAGGAGTGTTTATTTTAGAGCATAGCGGAAACAAAAAATTCACGGGAAAGTTTTATTTCGCAAAATTTTTATCATCAGAAATTTGGAGCGAATCAAAATAATCGATTCAGCCGCATTTAACACTCTTAAGGCTGGATTAGCCAGACGTAAACGTATCTGTGTATAGCAAATTCAATGAGTTAAATAAGAATAGAAGATGTTGTGTTGTATATATTTGTGTCACTCTTATGCATTGAACATATACAATACATACACAAAACGTAAATACACAACAAAAATGTAATCAAAACAGATTTTCGTTGTGTACTTATGTTTTGTACAAATATATACAAATATATACAACACAACATCTTCTATTCTTATTTAACTCATTGAATTTGCTATACACAGATACGTTTACGTTTACGTCTGGCTAATCCAGCTTTTAAAGCTTTAATTAGCTAGCCATACGTAACGTGACGTATCAAGTAAATAGTTATCTCTCTTTAACTTAACAACTTAGATTGAATCAGCTGATTCGCCAGGTTACGTAAAATTAGGTTAGGCATAAGGCTCAACTACAATTGGCTTAAGTGCATTAAGTTACGAATCGGCATGAAAAAAAATTAAAATTTTTTTAAAGTTAAAAAATTGTATTCTTAAAATTTCGTTTCATACCAAAACAAAGCTTAAGCCACTTAAGCCAGTTGTGGTTGGACCTTTATATTTTTAAATTTTATCAGGCTCGAGATCACAATTTATGTTACTAATGAATAGGAAATACATATTTATTTTTACACACAGAAAAGTGTATATTGGTTGCGACAAGAAATAAATTCGGTTAACAAAATCAAATTCAAATGTAATTGCTAATTATTTTTGGTGTTGGAACCAAAATTCAGTTGTGTTAACCAAATTTTGTTGTGGCCAATATTGCGTTATAGTACTTAACGATTTTAGTCGCAGTAACCGAATTTCAGATGGAAACTGACAAAATTTTTCCCTGTGTGTATGAATATTAAAATTGTATCACTCTTTTTTGTTTTACAAAACTCATCTGCCAATTGCCATTAGAGTTTTTCCTAATTTGAACACACCGTGACAATTTTGTCATTTGATTTGTCTTGCTATTGTCATTATTTACAAATTTGTTATAAATATGATAGCCAAATTGTCACACATTTGTCATTATTGTTTACTGTTTATTTAAACAAAGACTGACAAATTTGTCATAATATTGCGTTTGATTTTAAAAATTGTTTATTTTGATTTGTCACATCTTTGTCATTATGGGTTAAGTTTTCTATAGAAAATTATATGTAATACTTACATTCAAATCATTGGCGGCATCTGTGTTATTCATATTAGAAGGATCAAAACTATTTAATTCAGCATTTAAATCACCCTCATTGAGATTCACTAAATCGGAGGATTGTGAATTAATTAATGAATTTATTATTTGCTCTTGTTGTGACTGTTGTTGTGTTTGTTGTTGTTGTTGTTGCTGCTGCTGCTGTTGTTGCTGCTGTTGTTGCTGCTGCTGCTGTTGTTGTTGCTGGCCATCTTGTTGCTGTTGTTGACTACTGCCGCCAGTAGACATGCGATTATTAGGAGTACCAGGAGTTTGTGGTGAATTATGATTACTTGAATTATTACCATTCGGTGTATTCATGGGTTCATTATGGGCTGAACTGACAGATGGTGGACCACCGGGTGTCATAGGATGACTGGCTCCACCAGGAGTATGAGGTGTATGCGGGGTATGAGGCATCTAAAATGATTTAAAATAAATAAAATTGGGATAAGTTTAGTAATTTAATAAATATAAACAATTTGTTATTATTACACTTGGAGAAAAAAATTATAATTCAACATGAATGGAGATTTGAAATTATCATAGTATGTTTCTAATGATTTTATGATGATTAATATGTTTTTTCCATGTTTTTTTCTAATCCTATTATGATCATTAAGGACGATTTTATTAACATTTAGAATCATAATATGATTACTAGGATCATACTAAGATGATTATTTCAATCATAACATGATGCTCTTGTTTCACACTTAGCTATATTTTTGTTAAAAATGTTTAGATTGTTTTGAAAATATATTAGTTTTAATGATATTGGAACTTCTTCGAGAATTTTTATTTGAAAGATTTCAAAAAAATTGAGGATTTTTTAAATAAAATCGTGTATTATTAACCCTTTAACCACTGAAGTCAAAATACGAGGTATTTTGTTATGAAATTTTGGTTCTAGTATCATTGTGGACTAAAAAGCACGAATGTGAAGTCCGTTTGTCAAAAAATGTAACCTGAAAGCGCCAGGTGGAAAAAATTAAAGATCACCTGAAGACAAAAAGCTCGATTCAAACAAAAAAATTTGTTTCACAAATCAAACACGCAACAAATTATAAAAACACAACTTGAAGCTACCTATCAAAAGAAATTCCGAGTCGATTGAGCTGTTGGAAAGTATGTTTTTTTTTAATTTTAATTTTGCACCAAAATCATAAATAATTTTCGTGTCTGTTTTGACAAAAAATCGTGACAGAAATGGGTGTATCTATCAAAGTATTCAACTGAGCGCGTTCATGACCTTCTGTAGACGGTCTTAGTGGTTAAAGGGTTAATTCAAAGTTAAGTATTTGGTAGCGTTTAATATTACTCATACGTAAAAAAAAGCGAGAGAAAAAATTACATATTAAATTTACTAAAATTTTACAAATTTTCACAAATACACAAATCTTTGTTTTAAAAAATCATTTAAGGTTTTGTTTTTTAAGTTTGAAAACAAAATTTACCTGATCATTTAGAGATTTTTCCATGGCATTTAGCTGATCTAGGGGTTCATTCAAATGTGTCATAGAGTTATTTTGATGATTTGACTCCTGTTGCTGCTGCTGCTGTTGTTGTTGCATATCACCCGGAGTTTGTGGATTATTAAAATTATCAAAACTATTGCGACTACCAACACTAAAATGATAGAAGAAAATAATGTAAACAATTAGTAAACTTCATATTTTTTATAACAAAATTTCATTACAAAATTTTACAGATATTTTTGTAAACAAATTGTTAATACATAAATTATTTTTTTGCTGTTTTTACTAAATAAAACAATAATTTTTTTAACACAACTGATATCTAGATTTAAACCATATTAACGAATTTGAAAAATACAACGTTTTTACTAAAAATTTCTTAGTTAAAATTTTTATTTTTAAAAGTATAACATTCACTTTAAATTATAAGTTAACCGAAAAATTGCTGATTTTAAGTTTAAAATAAAATCATTTTGTTTTTCAGTTAAAAATTAGTAAAGTTAGAAAATAACTTTGAAAGATTTTTTAAAAATCTACTAATTTTGAACATAAGAGTCATTCAGAAATTACAGACATTTTATCTTGAGTGAACTGTTGAAAAAAGTTTTATCAAATTTATAAAAAGCTTTATAAATTTTCATCCAATAAAATGCTTTCTTATATTTATGAAAAAATGGTTTAAAAATGTGAGGATATTTTTTTAGTTGAAGGTAATTTTAATATTAATAATTTTTTTGATTGAACCAATTACAAAACTGATTGACTAAGGTTTTGTTATTTAATTAAACTTTTAATTGCAGGAATTAAAAAAAAATATTTTTTTAAGTGTCTCACAAAAAAATTTAAAATTATGCAGTTTTTGTTTTTAAGAATTTCAATAATATGATTTATGAATTTTTAATTGTTGGAAATTTTGTTTGATTAACAATTTTTTTTGTTAAAGATACTAGTAAGTTTTAGTTTCTTTTACTAACAATTGTTTGGGTACTTACCTATTGTTGCCACCTTGATTGGCAGAGCCCGGATTACCATTACTTGCAGCCATCATATTACCGCTGGCAATTGAATTCATATCGTGACAATTGTATGGACTCATTGCTTGCGAATTATCCCATGTAGGTAATTGCGTTGAACCGGGTGACATAACTTTGGTCATATCATCATTGAAATTCTCCTGTTTAATGGCCGGCAAACTCATGTTGTTATTACCACCAACTCCACCAGCCGCATTACCAACATTTGAGCTGGAACTGGAAGAAGGACCATTTGGACCACCTCCTACCGAGCCCGTATTACTGTTAGGACTACCTTGCATATTACCCTGGACTGCCCGCCAATTGGCTGAAGAATCAATGATAACTTCTTCGACATCGGTATTGCTGAGTGTATTCAATATAGCCCAGTAATAGTGATCAATTTCTAGACTCTCAGTTAAAGCAGGTTTACTACATTCCGGACAACGCCAAGTGCCGCGCTCACAGTTCATCATGAGATAACCCTCTAAATCGAAGCATTGGACATGTTTGCATTCAAGACCTCGAGCCGGAAAACGTATTCGAGATTTCATAATCGGACATTTTAATGAGATCTTTGCACATTTGTTAGGATCATTAACATGGTTGCCATTGCTTGAACCATCGGGATTTTGTGAGTTTGCTCCACCACCCATCATACCAATGGCAAAGTAACGTTTTATCTTGGCTACACTATGGTCCAAGGGCAGAAGATTACGTTTGTGTAAACTTTGCATAACTTGCCGCACAGATGGTCGATGGACTAGTTGTAAAACAAATAAGTGGGACTAGACAGAAAATGAAAAATGTAAATTTTAAATTGTCAATCAAATTTTGTATATTTAATGAAGGAATATTTTATAAACTCAAAGAAAAGTTTTATAGACAAACAACATGTTGTGGACAATTTTTTTAAAATGTAACCAAAAAATATTTAATAATAGCAAATAATAAGGCTTAACGTTGGGCGCCATTATTTAAACAACAATTGAATTAACTATAAAATTCTGATGAGTATATTATTTTTTTTATTTTTGAATACTTACACAACAGCAGGAACTAGCGGTTAACTGTAATGTATTACGTCCCGGTTGACAGACAGCTTTTAAATATAACGGTCTTAAAGCTTGACCGGTCTTTTCGGAACGTTCTATATTGAGAGGAGTAGCATTAGCCGATACAGTTACCGTATGTGGCCAATTGGTATTCATTTGTCGATCATCTTGATGGAAGCATTTTAATTGAAGTTCCAAATCCGATCTAAAATTACGCACAAGCAAAAGAGAAAAATTTGAAAATTTTCTCTAAAAAATTTTGCAATAATTTTGATAAACCTACCGACACATGAGGGTATTGTAAACATTTTGCTTAAGGTGGAATACATGATTGCTTACGGATAGATTGTGCAACAAACGGAAAGGTGGAAGTATAATGCCATCACGTACTGGGAATGTCAGTCTCATTTCTTCACCTGGTGTTTTGGACAATAAAACAAAAGAAATTATTATTTTGTTTGTGTAAAAATTTCAAGATATAAAACCTACAATTATCCATTTGAGGTTTGATATCAGGATTTGGACTGACATAGGGTACACTGCAGGCGGGTGTTAATGGAGGTGTTGGATTGCCAGGAACTGGACTATGTTGATAATTCTGTTGAAAACTATAAAATTTGGAAAAACAAATTATTAATATTCAATTTATTGAATGGTCGCTAAGTTAAAAACTTACCCTTGATTTTGATAGGGATTGCCGGTGCTTGACGCTGAGCCGGGACCAGCCGGACACATGCCACCAGCAGAGCTGCCACCTCCCATACCCATACCAGGCTGAGAACCAGGATAAAATTGCCCTTGTTGAGAATGATGCGAATTAGGGCCATAACCGCCACCAGCAAAACGTTGCATAGAACTCATACAGCCATTAGGACCCATGCTACCACCAGGTCCCATGCCTCCAGGACCCATGCCCCCAGGACCCATACCACCAGGACCCATACCGCCGGGACCCATACCACTGGGACCCATACCGCCTGGACCCATACCACCAGGCCCCATACCACCAGGACCCATACCACCAGGACCCATGCCACCAGGACCCATGCCTCCAGGTCCCATGCCACCAGGACCCATACCTCCGGGACCCATACCACCCATACTGCCACAATTGCCAGGTCTACCATAACTAGCCATTGGACCAGCTCTACCATAACCCGCTTGCATTGGCAATGGAACACCATTACTTCCTTGAGGATGCATTTGCCCACCACCGTATGGCATGCCAGCGCTCTGTTGTTGAGGAACATTTTGAGAATTCATGGGATACATGCCACCACCACCACCACCTCGCTTTTGTGCCGCATGCATTTGTGGATTGGGATAAGGTGCCATGCGTCTTTGATTATAACCACCATTGGCCATGCCTTGCATTTTAGCCATTGGATTCATAGCATTGATTTGTTGTTGCTGATGCAAAGACATATTTCCAGCTGAACCGCCAGGACCCACACCACCGGGTTGCATGCCACCCATACCGCTCATAGACATATTATGCATTTGATTCATAGGAGACATCTGAAATAAAAATAAAAATTCAAGTTTTCAAGAATTTTGTAAAATGTGTAGTTTGTGCGAAAAATAAAACCGCAAAGCATTATGTGCACAATGTCAAAACCTTTTCTATGTTTACCCAAGTTTTTGCAAAACTTAGTTAAATTTATATGGTATCTTTTCATATGTATAGAAGTAGAGGGCTTATCAATAAATCCGCAACCTTTTGAACTTTCCTTATATATAATTAAAATTTAATACTGCTTACGTCATTTGCCATCCATCGGGTTATAAAATACTGCCAAATTTTGACCAAGCTCCGATATTATGGCAGTTATTTAAAATACACAAACTAGTGAAAGTGAATTTTAAGTTTTTATAAAACATCTTCTACGAAAAAATATCGACGAAACCAAGAAAATGTTGATGAGAGCTATGTGAACTCTGCATCAACACTTTCAGTATTAAAAAAGGAGTTTACTGAGTTTCGTTGTGATTGCATAAGCACTAGACACTGAATATTCTGCACACACAATAGAAGAAATGTTGAAAGAAATAACGATCGGAGACCAAAACTGCGCTAGATTGTTGATGCCATAGGCACATCATAAGACCCTGTGATTTTGATTTTTAATGATCAGTAGGGTTTTAGAAAGTTGCCGCCTTTTCTCACAATTCACAAAACCTTCGTTTTTATACGTAATAGCTACCTCCTGAATTTAGAATCCAGTAACAATTTTCTATTTCCAAACCTAAAGTAATGACTCGGCGGAAAGAGATGAAATCTTTGATCTAACAAATAATTCTATTATTTGGAGAAACGTTGCATTAAACTAAAAGAAGACGATATTGAAAAATATTTTTTTTTGCTAAAAAAACGGTATGTACATTTTTTATTTAAAAAGTCACGGACTTATTAATCTGCTCTCGTTTATACATTTTTTTTTGGTGAGGGTTTTTGAAAAGAACCCTAATTACTGGTTACTTAATAAATAGTTTTTAAAGAAATTTGAAACCTTTTGTCAATTTGTATTTAGATTAGAAATTATATACACATCACAATTTTTCGGAGTGCCACATTAACCCAAGTCAAGTTAATCGTGTAAAAAAAGTAAATTCCCATTTCTGAAAACACAATTTCTTTAATATGGCAACTCTGTTTCCATATAAATATAATCACGCAGGCTTACTATAGTATTTTTTGTAGTTTGTTTTGATATTTCTTAACCAATATGACACTGAATTGTAAAAAAAATGTATGTACAAATAGTAATTAAAGGTATACCAAGTATTTACATACAAAAAAAAAAAAAACAAAACAAAGATTCATGAGATTGCATTATATAAATAGTTGGTGTTAGTATGGCCGAATAATGGCTGTATGTGTGCCTATAAATAAGTTGGGGATATTTAAAGCAAACAACGCAAAACTTGGCATGTGGCAAATAATTATTATTGCTATTGAAAACTATATGGAAATAAATGCATCTACTCAGTTTAAATAGACATAATACAGATTTATATGTGTATGTATGTATTTATAAATTTATATTTATATACACAATTTACAGTGTCAGTTAAAACATATTGCACAGTTTTATGTAAATTAACAAATTAAAATTTTTTTTTTTTTATTTTTAATTAAAAATGTTTACATTTATTATGCAGATATTGGAATGAAAAAGTATTGGGTAATTTTTGCACCCAAGTGCACAAATGAGTTAATTTCGATTTTCCTTTCTTTTTAAATATTCACTGCCAATAACAGAAAATAGTTTAGTTAATTTTCATCAAACGATATTTCGTTATCAATTTCATGAAATATTTAAAATTTCAAAAAAGTTAACCTTTGACCTTTTGCGTGGTTCCATTTCGAGCAATTTTTCAGAATATGAATGAATAGCATTTATTGGAACTTAACAAAAGTAGATAAATTTTATCCTATTAATCAAAAAAACATATTCCTCAAAATTAGCCCAAATTAAATTGCAGCCCTCATTAAATTAAACGAGGGATATATGTAATTTTTGGTATTTTTATTTTTATTAGGAATTTTTTGACACCCCAATGTGCGAAACTTTATTTTTTAATTTTTGTTAAAAAAAACTTTTAAAAATACATTAGAAAAAATTTAGCATTTGAAGTCGTACTCAAAAATTTGTTATATAAATAATAGAGCATTAAATTTTTTTTTTAAAAAAATGATACAATTTGTAATTTACTTTGCTAATTTGTGCACTTAAAATAGTTAAAAGTAGAATTTAAAAGAAATGGTCTTTCATTTAAAAATCGGTCTACATACGTTTCATTTAAATCAAATGATTTTTGTTATTTTTTTTTTTAAATAATGTTTAAACAACTGACGCATCAGTAAAAAACAAATGTTTAATCGGTTAAAAAAAATTTTAACTACCACTTCCGTAAAAAATAACTGTTCATTTATTTATTTGAAATTGTTTTTGATTTTTTTATTTTTGTTTGTTTTTTAATCCAAAAAATTTATGCTCACACAGTCTATATACAGGGTGGGCCATTTAAAATTTTAAAAAACTATTGATTATTTTTTAAATCTCTAGTTTTATTGAACTTTGTCATTTAAGAATGGATCGCAATATCATTCATATGACTATCACGACTGGCTCGGCAGAGTACCTCATCCGATCAACCCAATTTTTCAATACATTTTCGATTGTTTCGTCTCGAATCTCTTCAATGGCAAACTTGATTTCATGTTCAATTGTCTCTGGATGGTTTGCGTAACATTTATCTAAAATGGTTTCCTACAGAAAATAATCCAAATGGCTCAAATCACAACTCCGAGGTGGCCAATTGACATCACAATTTCGGTTGATTATTTGAAATTTGAAAAAATAATCAGTACTTTTTTTTAATAGTCGATTCAAATTTATAATTTTAAATGGCCCACCACATATAACTTTTGTGTGAATGACCATATGAGTGTATAGGTTTATGAAGTTCTTGTAATTTGAAGTGAAATAATTTTGAAATTAAGAAACAATTTAAATAAAAAACAAATTGCAATTTTTGGAATATTTTTTTTCGGAAACACAGCAAAATTTTATAAAATTTCAAACAAATTAAAAAAATAACACTGAAAAAAATTGATAAATGACAGTAAATCATTTTAAACAAATGTATAAGAAAAATTAATCTATGTTCCCTTGTTTTTAACTAAATTGAAAACTTTTTTTTATTAAACTACAAACAGTAAAAAAATATAAAATTCACTTTCTTTTCTTTTTAAACACCGCCATATACGAGGGCGGATCAATAAGTCCATGACTTTTCGAACTTCGCTCAAAGTTATATGAAATGCAACACTGCTCCCATCAAGTAGCAAGTTACGTCATTTACTTTGCGTTGAACAGCAGGATTTTTTGAGGTCCATAAAATAGGCAGTGTTGCATTTCATATAACTACCAGGTAAGTTCGAAAAGTCACGGACTTATTGATCCGCCCTCGTATATTTCGATTTTCACATGGGTATTGTAATTCTGTGTAATATGTTTTGGCCGACACTGTTTAGAAACTACATATAAACAGCGCAGCAACAACATGCGATGTTAGCAATATTAATACTTTTTTTAATTTTTTGTTTATAAATATTTTTTTTTTGTTTAAACAACAGGTTCGCATAAAGAGGAAAAATAAATGATAAAATATTAAACGAAAACTATTAAAAAAACAATGTTTCACTTATTTTATACAATTTAATATAGGGCCCGCCAAATAATTTTTTTTTGAAAATGCTATAAAAAAAAGCTACTGAATATTTTCTCAAATTTCTTTTTTTATTTGAAAGTACAATCCTTCCGATTAATAATGAAAAAATTTCATTCAAATGGCTGCCTCGGCTGGCCATGCAGTAGCCGGTCCAATTTTTAAGCACATTATCGATTGTGTGCAGCTGTATTTCACCAATGGCTTTACGAATATTGTCCTTTAAAGCTTCAATTGTCTCTGGCTTGTCGGCGTAACACTTATCTTTGACGGCACCCCACAAATAATAGTCCAACGGTGTCAAATCGCAGCTCCGATGTGGCCAAACGACATTACCACTGCGGCTGATAATGCGATTTTCATAAACAGGGCGCAAAACATCGAGTGTAGCTTCGGCTGTGTGGCACGTAGCGCCGTCCTGTTGAAACCAAATTGTTGCCAATATCCTCCTCTTAAATTCGTTAAACATGGCCCGATAACGATCGCCATTGACCGTAACGGCCAGCCGAGGCAGCCATTTGAATGAAATTATTTTCCATTATTAACCGGAAGGATTGTACTTTCAAATAAAAAAAGAAATTTGAGAAAATATTCAGTAGTTTTTTTTATAGCATTTTCAAAAAAAAAAGTTATTTGGCGGACCCTCTATAAACTTACGTAGCTTTTGCTTTTAGAATTCATTAAAATATATTTTTTCAATAGTTTAATTTCTATAAAACTAAATTGATAATTCCTTTTCTATCAGTGAAGCAAAAAATGCAACTCCTATCTGCTTGAAATATTCAACCCAGCAGTTAATAAAACAAAGTTATAAATTTAAAGAGTAGTTTTTATATTAAAGCTTTTTAATTTACTACGCACCTGTTTTAATATTGTTTTTATTATTTTATTATTTTTTCTCTCTTTCATTTATATAATTTGCATACGACAAAGTGGTATTATTATTTGTGTATATAATTTTTTTATAGACAATTGCACAGTTTTTTTTAAGCAATTGTAAGTTTATATAGTTTTTTAAAAGTTTTGTAAAGTGAAGGGCCATTGTTTTATAAAAACTATCTGGTTTTTATTTATCTATAAAAGATTATACAAGAAAATCATTGCATTTTAGTTAAGATCTTTCTTGTTGCTGTTGTTGTTATTTTGTAATATTGTTAATTTTTATTTTCTTAAAAAATTATTTTAGTATCATATGCAATTGTTTTTAAATTTGAAATAGTGGAATTGTAATGATATATGAAACGATTCAGATTTAAATGAAGAATAATTATCTAGATATTCAGAAAAGTTTATTTTTTAGCTAAACTTATGGAAAAACTTTAATGAAATTTTATAATACGTGTGGTAGTTTATGGATCAATTAAAAAATCAGTTGATTTAACAAAAAAATGCTCTGTTTCCCGGCTTAATATAAAACTAGATGTTAAATACTTTTTAGTGTATGTAACTTATCTAAAAACTTAAGCAGAATTAAACGTTAACCTAAAGTAATTTAAAATATATTTTACATTTAAGCCTTAAACTTGGGTTATTTTGAGAAAAGTTAGCAGGTCTAGGAAAAAATTAACAAAACTATTGCACGAAACAGGTTACGGGACCAGTATCATGCAACTTAAACGTACCGTGCATTTTAGCTACGATTAGATTCAGAACTCATTCAATAACTGGCTATATAGCAATTTTATTTAGAGAACCACTTGTTCTTAGAACTAATTCAAATAAAAATCATTGGTGATATAACTGATAGAAAATGTAGTAATAGTAAGCAAATGCTGGTGATTAACAACCCAAAGTAAAAAATATATTGTTGGGATGTTATTTAAAATTCAAAATTAAAGCGGAATCAAATATATTAAATGATTTAAAGGTTATGAATCAGAATGTGAAAAAAATTTTAATAAATATATTGCAAGTCGGAATCCTTTTTGAAATGATCAGAGTTGATTGACTCATAATGTTTGAAAAATATGTTGTTTTTTATTTTGTTCCAACATTACTCTGTTTCAGGTAAATGATTAAATCATTAATTTTTTTAATAATACGAATACATTTACATATTCGTTTGATATTTTGAGTGCGATTGTTTTCAATGACTAAATGTCGTCGTCAACTTTATAGTTTGCATTGATTTATTAATATTTTTACGTTTATGTGTCATGATTGATTTCAATAATTATTGGTGGTATATCATTATAATTTATACAATACACTTGGCTGAATAGTGCAACATGCAGCATATGAAACTTAAGGAAAAAAAATAATAAATAAAAAATTTGTATTTTAATTCTTTTCTAAACTTAAAGCATGAAGTCATCTTTTTTTTTTGTAGATACAATGAATAGGTGTAATGTAATTGTACACTGACAAAATGTTTTATTCAAAGTCAAGTAAAGTAACTGTTATTAAACTAATAACAGTTTTCAATGAATACTCTGAAAAGTTTCAACAAAATTTTAAAAACTTATTAACAATTTATAACCACAATGAAAATATTCATTGAATTTGTTTATTAGCCGAATTTCAATAAATCTTATTTGATTTTATGCAATACTTCATTAATATATTTAAAGTAATTCTTTCAGTGTAGACAAAAATAAACACTGTTTGCCAAAGCAACACCTTTTATGCTAGATCAAAAACAACTGATAATTTATGTATTAATTATAAATAACTATAAAAAATAATACAAAAAATTAATAAATATTTCTTTAAAAGGCAGTAGTGACACATTTAGGAAAATTTTATGTTTTTTTTTGTAATTGTTGTAGTTAAATTTTTTTAATTATAAGTTGTCTTTTCTTTTAAAACCTTTGGATATACATGTAATAGCGTAACTAAGAAAAATTCAAAATTGTTTTCTTTTTATGAATTAATTTTTTTTTTAAATCCTTGTGGGAAAAGAGGGTCTGCTGAAAAGACCCTCTGATGAGAATCAGACCCGGCTGATGAGAATCAGCCGAAATCTCATCACCATATCTAGTGATCTGCTTCGTGAGCGGTGAAAACAGGAACGGTCTAAAAGGACATACTCTGTGACTGTTGAACATAGGACCGGTTTGAAAACCGGTACCTGTTATGTAACAAATGAAAATTGGAACGGAACTAGGACATATCATTGAAGTGGTACAAATATGCACGAAAAAATTAAATTTACCTGAATTGCCACACCGGCATATGAAAGGTTGTGAAAACTAAAGGTTTTTAAAAATATCAACACTGTAATTGCGCGAGGTGCTAAATTTTAAAACAGTTGTTGCACGCCATCTGAATCAGAGTTGGCGAACGACGTGTTAAAGCTTTTGTGCTCATAGCCCCGATATGTTATTTTACTTCAATGGGGTTAAGTGCTATGGGCAACATGTTTAAGGGCTAGAAAACTCCCACATATTACTTTACTTAGTCGATGTTGCCGTCACTGGGGATCGAGTCCGTAACAATCTTGTGTAGACGCGTCCATCGCACTAACAATTACACCGCAACATTGATCGCATAAGCAGAGACAAATTTTTTACAATTTCTTATTTTCTTTATAAAATTTAGATCCTTGTATTAAGTATTAATCGTATACTGGCCAAGTGGAGGAGGGAAGTCCCGAATTCATATTCGGTAAAAATAAAGTTTTTTATTTTTTTGGTTGGGGCGGCCATTTTTACCGCGCAGCATAATATGGCCGCGGGATGCCATATGACATCACCGGCTTTGAATGAATTAAAAAGTAATGGTAAATGGATTTTTACTCTTTAAGAGGATTATCTATTCGCGATAAATGTCTCTTTATTGAAAAAAATTATTTTCAGGTGAAGTAATTAATTTCTTTTGGGGTAAAAAATATATTTTTTACTTGGACTCTTATTTTTTTATGGAAAAAAAAATTTCTCAAAAACATTTTTCCACAATTTTTTGTGTTTAAAAATTAATAGTTTTTTTTTTTGCACAAAAACACAATAAAAAAGTGAAAAAATTATAAATAATATTAATTTTTTGGATTTCCAATTAAAAAAATAAAATGAAAAAAATAAAAATTAAAAATAATTGTGATCTCTACCGCAGTGGATATTATTCATTAAAACTCAAGGAAATCTTTTCATTACATAACAGAACTTTTTTTTGTAACATTTTTCCTAAAAAGTCATAGTATTTTTAAAAAGTTTTATACATCAAAAAATGCTTATAAAAACAAAAATTACATTCACTTTTTTAAACCTTTTCATATATTCTATGAAACTTTGCGTTTATGCCATAATAAGACTCAATAAAGTCTAATAAAACTTTGTTTTTTTGTAATTAAGACCGTTTTTCAGTGTACATTTTTTTCCTTGGTAAGGCTGATAAGAGTTATTTTTTTTAAATAAGTTCTTTTTTTGCAATTTTATTTTAATGAAATTTTTTAAAATAATAAATTTAAGCCTTTTTGTATAATTTACAATATACACACGATTATATGTGTATATAAAAACAAAAAATATAATACTCACTTGATGATGCCTCGCTGACGCCGTTGCTGGACCTGCAATGCCATTATTATAACCTGGCATGCCATTCATTTGACCAGTTGCATTCATAGAGCCAACACCATTACCATTTGCACCACCCATTTGATTCATTTGCATATTGTTAGTATTTCCATTACCGCCACCAGTGCCACCCGACATAGGACCCATGGCCGCTGGATTCATACCGCCACCGCCAGGACCATTACCATTAATATATTGATGCGTGTGTTGTGACTGTGCTGATGTGCCCATCATGCCATTATTAGCTCCTGGGTGCATACCACCCATCTTTTGAAGGATATATGGAAAAATAAGAGAATACAAAAATATTTTGAATGAAAAAAAAAATTCATTTTATTACAATCATTTTATACTATTATTATTTTTTTTTGTAAAGCATATGCAAAAGGTTTTACAAATCTATATATTTGTGTAGCATATTTTTTGGAGGTTTTTTCTTTTAACTGAAAATATTTATGTGGTTTTTGTGGTTTGTTGTTTTTTTTTTTTGTGGGTGTGTCGATTTTGGCTTATAAAAAGTTCGATATGTTTGCTATGTATTTAATGAAATTAATATAATGAAATCAGTAAAAGTTATTAGTTGCCAAATGCGATAGATTTATATGCATTGAATGAAAAGCTAAAACTAGTAAACATGTTTTTAATTGTGTTGGTGAAACAATAACAATATAGTTAACTAATATACACTGTAAAGTTAGTTAAAAATTTGTTAAAACCCGGAGAATGCAATCCTGAACTATTTAAAAGAGCAAAAAAAGGAAAATTTGTAAATCCACTCAAAGTTTTGAAAATAAAAATATTTTGCTTCACTAAGTTTGAATAAATAAATATGTATGATAAAGCTTTTCACCATATATCAGTGTAATAAACTACCATTTAAACTCAGGTCAGATGTATATCCAACTCATAAATCTTTGTGTGATTTCAATTAAAATAAAAATAATCTTTTTTTCTTGTGTATTATTTAAACTCACCTGACTATAACTACTCATAGCATCCATATTGGCCTGTTGAGCACCAGTAGCTGTTACCATATTATTATAATTCGCTGTTAGATTATTTGCTGAACTTGCTGCTGGCGATGTTAAAGCCGGACTTATACCACCACCGCTATTACTGATGCCACCAGCACTAACAGTATCTCTATGGTGGCTACCACCACCGGGAAACTGTAAACGTTCGTTGGCGTTTTGATTATTAACGGCAGATGAGGTGAATTCCGAATTGGGACCAAATGTATTATTTAACGTACGCAAACTATCGGATTCGCCTAAATAAGAGTTATTGCCAGGATATGATGAACTATTGGCATTATGTAAAAAGTGTTGTTGTTGTTGTTGTTGCTGATGATGCAGTTGATGTTGTTGATTGTGATGAGGATGTTGTAGTTGTTGTTGCTGCTGTTGTTGTTGTTGTTGGAAATGCTGTTGCTGCTGTTGTTGTTGATAAAATTGTTGCTGTTGCTGGAATTGCTGTTGCTGCTGTTGTTGATGTGAATCTGTATAACCGCCAGGTGGTGATATTTGGCCCCCTAAGGCTGGAGCCCTTGAGGAGCCTGCTTGGCTATTCATTTCATCATTTTTTCTAAAATATAAGAAGAATATAAATTTGTTAATATATTTGCTAAATAGTAAAAATTTGTTAAAAACATGATCATTAAATAAAAAAAATTCCAAAATTTTTTTTAACGAGGATTTCATAAAAAATAGATTTCCATGTAAAAATCGAAATATATATGACCATACATTGGATCTTAAGATCCAAAGTTTGAGGGTATATGGTTATATATAATCATATTGCTCATATGTGATCATTTATGGTCATATATGGCCATATACCCGCATCCGAAGATATATGGTCATATATGAGATGATAACATATATTCAACAATGCATGTACGTATATGACCACCCATGTATGATAATATATGATCATACATGGGGCATATACGTCCATTCATAGTTCATTATATCACTATATATCTTCGGGACCAAAATTTTAAGGTATACGAATGTATATTGTCATATATGATCATATATGGTAATATATTGTTGATATATGGTTAGGTATGATCATATATTTCATATATATTTCAATTTTAGAATGGTTTGTACAAAATTATTAATTTATAAAAATTAAAATAACAAAATTTATAACAAAAATTTATTGCACAAGAAAAAAAAGAGTTTAATATTTTTTTTGGTTGCAATGTTATTTAAAAAAACACTTGAAAATAAAAGAGATAGTTACAAAAAAGTTGTTTGTATTTACAAATTTTTTTTTGATAGGCCCCATCAATAAAAACTTTTTCTTTGTATGCACAAAAAGGTGTGTAAAAGCTGTTTATTAAATTTTTTCCGTGGCTTTAAGAGGAAATTGCTTTAAAAAAATATTGTAGGTTCTTCAAAATTCTAAAGCTTAAGAAACTTTTTGTACTATCAATAAAAGTTACATTAGTTTTGTGAAAAAAATACATTAATTCTCGTCCAAAAAAATTCTCCTAGGATATGAACTAAATTTTTTTTTAAACAAGTCAAAAGTAGCATCTTTTCTGTATAACAAAATTGTTTATTAGTTAATTTCAGTTTAAGAAAATTTTGTTTAATGGTTGTATTCTTTTGTTTCAATACATTTTATTTCATTAAATGCACCTGTTGATTTTTTAACACGCGCTATTGTAGCACTTTGTAGTGTCTTGTGTTTTTTGGTAGTGTTTATGTAACAGTAACTCAAGAATTTTTAAAAAGGAGTCTCTTCTCATCTCTACCTGTATATTATTAATGAATACGCATTTTTCAATGTTTTTAACAAAAAAAAGCGTTTTCGTTTTTTTTTTGAATATCGCTTTAATCAAGAGCATTATATTAAAAAGATGCATTCAATACAAATTGTTTTGAAAAACAACCACAATAAAAAATATACTAAATTTTAAAAAAGGCAGCTGTATAATTTTTCTTTTTTTTTCTGCTAAATATCTTATGTTTAGTTAGCATATGTTAACCGATATGCAAGGTGCAATAATTTTTTTTTTTTTGAACTTAAGAAACAAGTTTTTTGAGACTTTTTAATAAGTGTTGAAAGCAACATCATCATCATCATCATGATCAGGTATAAAAAATTACAATATATTTTTTTTTTGCAAAAGTAAATTGAATTTTACTTCCTATAACGAAATTTTTTATATAATTTTTGAATGTCCTTAATTAAAATATATATATATATATATATATATATATATATATATATATATATATATATTTATATATAAATAGTGTATATAATATACTGCTACTATATATTAAAATATAATATTATTCGAAATTCAAGACCTCTTTATAAAATTGTAGTGTACCCGCAACCAACCAACCATCAATCATAAACCTTGACATCATTTCAATGCTATAAACATACAATAACCTTAAAAAATAGTCTATAGTATTATTGTTTAGTTAGTAAATAAATAATTTCTACCATATCTGTATATTTTCTTTTTGTTGAACACATTGTTAATAAATACTTGATGATGTTTTGTTTTTATTATTTTTTCTATATCAAAACTTAATTTTACTATAACACATCAATGCAACGAAATAAAAATCGATAATATTCTAATAAATATTTTTATCTAAAAACCTTTTTTTTTTTTCTATGTTCAAGTTATTTTCAAAGCTTATCTATACAATTTGTAGTAGGCTGATATTGAATAACAGTCACTGAAATAATTCAGCATGCACCTTATACATAAAATTTTTAAATTTATATAATTCCTTTCATGTCCTTCTTTAAAAAGCAATTCAAGATAAACTATTCAGGTGAAAACATTTCTGGGCATAATTTTACCAAGTTTTGTGAAAAAAAAACCTCGTATGTTATATTTTTGAACTTGATTTATGCCTAAAGCTAATGATATTTAATTTAATCACCTTAATTTTTACACAACTTTTAGTGTAAAACTTTTCCAGAGTATTTTATGCTAAATCTTAGGCAAAATTGTCTCAATTCATTGTTTAATTTAAATAAGTAACTTGCTTCTGAATAATAATTTAAATGTATTTTATATAAATAAAAACAGCTGATAATATTATTTAAAATAAATTAAATTCCATTTATAAATTGAATTATTCAAATTTCGTGTGAATTAACGATATTTTAAATATTATTTTCTGACTTGGTTTAAAACGCCAATAAAGGAATTTAATTTTTTTTAGCAGCCTGTTGTCGGACATTTAATTTTTCTTCTTCTTATTTTTCTAAGGTGAGAATATTATATTCTTTGTCAATGATGTTGCTAAAAAAAAATATATATACTATATTAAATAACAATTATTGTTTAATCATTTTCTTTTGAAGTATAAATGATCACGTACACTTTTATATACATATTTTTATTTAATTCTATGTATTATCTTTTATAGTAAAATCTTGCAAAAACGGACATTGGAACCAGGTGTTTTCACAAAAATTAATAAAATGAATAAATATTGAATTTGAATACACTTCAGCCTACTGTGTATACAGTCGAATACCGATTTACGCTTGTTTTTAAAAAATAATGAATATTTTGCGCGAACAAAATAGTTTTTTTATTAACTCGTTAAGCAAAAAAAAAAAATTTATACACTTTTTTGATCCAACATTAAATCCACCATTTTGAATTTTTTAAATTTGACACCATTATAAATTTCAGCGACCTTAAAAGTGCAGCCACCATAAAGTCATTTAAATAATTTATAATAGTGTTATGGCCGCCATATTGAATTTTTAAATTTACCAACCTCAAAACTTCTTAAATTTTTTAAAAATCATGTCCGCTATTTACATCAGTATTTCCTCTATCTGACTTTATATTTGGTTTAAGGTAGCTCAAAACTTTTTTCACTAAAAATTAAAAATCGAATCAGCTAATTTTGAAAAATTTTATCCGCCTCGATATTTTTAAATGTAGCTTTTCAATTTGCAATATTTAGTGGTAGGAATTTTTACCAAAATCAAGGTACAGAAAAAATATTATAAAAAGTTACAGACCCCATATTGGATCAGCCATTTTGAATTTTCTAAATTTGAATTTATATTCAATTTCATCGTCCTCATAACTTCTCCCCACTGATAATTATAAATCAAAAAAGAAAAATTGTTCGGAAATCATTTCCACTTTTTTAATTTTTAATCTATTATCCTAAACACTCTGTTTACGTTAAAAAAAAATGGCGGTACTGGCCCATGGTGCAGAGGATAAGGATTTAATGGACATAAAGTTTTTTAAGCAATTTTATGCAATATTATTTTCGATCTCCAATTTTTAGAATTTTTGTTACTGGTAAATTTTTTTGGATTGATTTTATTTTTTAATTTGAAAACTATGAAATTTTAAATTACTTTTTAAATTTGCGATGAAAATAGTTAATCTTTACTGAAAATTTAAATTTTAATTATTTTTTAAAACAAGCTTTTAAATTTTTCTGTACTAACTTTTCGTAATTTTAAACTTTATCTTTAAATTTTTCACTTTTGATCTGTCCGAAATACAACTGTAGAAATATCGAAAAATATTAATTAATTTTCGATATCGAGTACCCAAAAATATACCAAGTACTCGGTTACTCGTTACCCAATACTCTCTATTTTTGGTAGTACTTAATGAGCATTGTAAAATGGTGGTGGAAATTATTGTGAAAATATCGAAAAATTTTGTAAAATGAATCATTATTCGTTTATTTTACAAATTCATTTTTTTATTTTGAATTTTTTTCGATTTTTTTATATATGGGTTATTATTAGTGTGGAGATAATATAACAATAAAAATATTATTGGTCAATTGCCAGATAAACTTAAAAGACTGCGGCAATCTGGTAACTCATTTGTATTAAATGTTTCAATAAAAATGTTTTCTTCTTCTTTCTGTAAATGAGCACATTAGTAGTCTAACAATATTTAGAAATAACTTTATTTAAGGGCCAGAAGATATTTAAAAGTTATATTGACTACAAAAATCTTGAAACATTTTCGTAAGTCGACTTAAGTTGTTTAGCTAAATTTCCACAGATATTAATAAAATCTTGGAAATTTTAAGCTTTATTTTAAATAGCTTAATCATTTTGGAAATAAATGTATTTATTTAAACTTAAGGCCCAACTACAATTGCTTTAAGTGACCTAAGCTTGGTATTGGTATGAACAAAAATTCAAAATTTTTTAAAAATAAAAATTTGTATTTCTAAAATTTAATTTCATACCAAAAGCCAATTGTAGTTGGGCCTTAATGCTTCATTAAGAAATTTTAATATCAGTTTTTCTAGAGTAGCATAATTGACATCAAAGCTCAAATTTTGGTAGGGTCTAACTACCGAATGGCTTAGATATTTTCAAAGTCAAAATTTTTTATTTTTATATAAGTAAAATATTTTAAATCATTTCTAATGTAGTTAAATTAAAGTCGTGTAAAAAAAATCAAAATTCGTTAAATATTTAATGGGTTAAAATTTTGTTTTAATATATACGACTATATATTAAATTTATTGTATTTTGTTACGGTAATACGTAAATTAGCTCGCAGCAAGTATGACACTTTTTTTTTTTAAATATACAGAAAAGATAACAAAATTTATATTATTATTTTCGTTTAATATAATTAACGTCTCTATTTGCGTTTAGTTGTGATAAATAATGAAAATATTATTAATAGAAAGCAGTTTTTTTGTTGTTGTTTAGCTTTAAAGTAGTAAAAATATAAACGATTTTTTTATATAATTTTTTTTTTTTTAGATTCTAATAAATTGCGTGTTTAATAATTTTTTTCAATGTAAGATGTTATTGGGGAAAAAATATAAAATAAATAGAAATATATATAATCAACAATATTTAATTAGCAGAGTTTGAAAATGATTGAAAATTTGTTCTTCATATTTACTTTAACTTTCTTAAATATTTGAAGGTGTTTTCTTTCAGTATTAAGTTTTTGTCATTGGCATAAGCTTTTGTTTTTTTTTTCTTTCTTCTTATTTTAGAATGTAGCAAGCTTTAGTTCATGGTAATAATTTATTTTGGTTACCAAACTTTGAAATGTAAATATTAGAGAAATATTAAAAAAATAAAAAGAAATACAGTTTAAAACCTTGACATAATTTATTAACAGATTTTTGTTAAACTAAAAAATAAAAAATAAATAAAATGCTTAAGTTTGAAGCACCTAAAGTTAGGTAATTCTTTAGAAAATAAAATAGCGCCTTAAAGTAGGCAATTTTGTAAGGTTATAATGAAGTTTTGTAGAATTTTATAAAAATTCTAAATATAGTTAGCAATTTCTATTTATTTATAAAATATTTATTATATATCCTAAACTTTTATTCAAAAATTTACCTCAATTGATTTTTTTCTTGCTGATGTCACAGTTTTGTTTATCCCTTATACTCGTTAAGTTTTTTTTTTTTACAATTTTGTTTATTCACATGTATTGTATATTTTTAGCTTTATTAGGTTAAGTTGATTTTGTTTTCTACATGACTCAAATAAACCTACAACAATTACTATAAGAAAAAAAAGTATCTATTGGTGCTAAGTATGAACTCTATGACATTTAGCAAACAAAAGATAACAGAAAATATAAATTTTCTACAAAAATAACACAAAATGTCAAATATGGCCTGGTATGTTGGCAAACATTTAAAGCGTTTTAATTTACACCATTTTTCGTTTAATATTCTTTACAAATATATACACTGATAAGAAAAGCTTTTCATATACATATTTTTAAAAAAGCTTTGTCAATTTGTATTCATTATTATTTTTTTTGTCATATTAATAAAATGTTTAATCATTATCACTATCAATTCGTTAGACGGAATTGATATTTGGTTGGACGAAAATTGATTAAGTTTTTTAAATATATGATAAAGCTTTACTATAAGAAAAAGTTTAAATCCTTTAATTAAAAATTATAAATTTAACATTTTTTATGTTATTTTACGAGTTGGTATAATTTAATCACTTTTAATCCTATAATGAAATATTTCGTTAGACGGAAATTGATAAAGCTTTTTATATACAAGTATAAAAAGGCTTTATCAATTTGCAATCAACAAAACATATTATGAAATTTATTAATTGTTTAATCATTTTAATGAAATATATCGTTGGACAAAAATTGATTAAGCTTTTTAAAAATATGATAAAGCTTTCTTATAATTATAGGTTTCCATATTTAAATTTTTGGAAATAGTACAATATAATTTAGACTATTTTAAGAAAGCTTTTTGGTATCTTTTTTTCTGAATAAAAATATTTAAAATTACTTAACCAGTTAGCTGGCCATTAAAGAGCAACTAAAAAGTAAAACACTTATTTATAGAGAAGGCATAGTGTTTTGCACACGATGCAAAAAGCTTAGTTTGCATTATCACGGTTACTCTAGGCTAAAAAATGCAAATAACAGGCTGAGCTTTTTTTGCATTGTATGTATATCACGATTGTGAATAGCCTCAAAATTCTACCAAAAAAAATGAGCTAATTTTATTTTAACAAGTATTTTTTAAACAAAATTTAAAGCATATCATCAAGCAAAAGCTCGCATTGACCCTTTAAATAAATAAAAAAAAAACAAAATGAAAGCATACTTTAGGCATCAATTTAAAACAAACTATTTTTAGAGGCTTAATTACCAAAAGTATCATTTACATTAAACTTAAATAAGAATTGTATAGAAAATTAAGGATTTAAAGCAAACAAATTTGTTTGCTTTAAAAAGAAACCTTACAACAATTTTGTTGTTATTTAAGGACATTCAAGAAATATTTACAATACGTAAATACTTAGGCTTATAGTATATTCATATAATAAACATTTTGTTTTTTGGGGGGTATTTTTTTTTTTTGTATTTGTTTTCAAATCGTTATTAAAGGAATAAGAAATTATGACATACGCAAATATACAACAAAACTGGTGGTAGATTGGCTACTTGAGCATTCATGAAAAAAAAGTTGTATAACCATAACAATCAATATTAAAAACTAAAATAAAAAAATCATTACAATAATATAATATATATTGGTGGTGGGTTTTGAAACAAATAAAGCGGATATTGTCGCAAAAAATATAAGTAATTAGCATTTGTATTGTAACTCTGATATCAAAAAAGGGATGTTAACAAATTTGCACAGATTTGTGTAAATCTTTGATATTCTAGTACGAAAAAACAAACAAACAAATAAACTTGAGTTAAAACAGGAAGCTTTAAACGACAGAGTTCGCACATAGGAGGACAATAAAACAAATGTATGAAAATAATCAAAAATTTTAAGTCTAGTTTTGGTTTAACAAGTTTTATAGCTTTTGGACAGTCTTTAACTGTAGCTATTGACAAGGCAATAATTGTGATTTAAAAATGTTTAAATTTAAAGCTTTTGTTAAGACACTAATTCTGGCTTAAAATAGCTTAAATTAAAAATATTGGTAAAGCCATAATTAAAGCTTAATAGTCACAACTAAATGCTTTGGATAACACAAAAACCGTATTTTAATCGACTTATAGAAAAAGACTGTTGATAAAACAATAACTGTATTTGCATAGAGTTATAAATAACTGTATCATAGAGTTATAAATAAATAACTGTATTTGAATAGAATTATAAATCAGGTATTTTAAAAGCTTTCAGAAAGATCATAATAGTGATTATAAATAAAAGATCATAATTATAAATAAAAGATCATGAAGGATTATAAATTAAAGTCTTCGCAATAACTAGTTATTACTAAAAGCTTTTGTTTGTATTAAATAATTCGCAAATAAAGCTTTTAGTTTCTGGCTAATGAGTATTGGATAATTCGAGAACAAAACTTTAAGTTTCTGGCTGGTTATCATAATCGAATTGGCAAGAATGGTCTGCAGTGTGGCTCTTTGATAATTTGGGACACAAAGTCACTGAAAAAGGGGGTATAAACAGTTTTTTTTTTTTTTAAATAACATACATTTAAATTTAAATTTTGCAACCGATTTCTACCTTCTGTTGCACACCTGAAGCATAATATAAGGCGAAAAAATTAAGCTTTCATTAATTTTGTCTCCTTTAAAACATAGCCAAGTCACATTAAAATCGCAGTAAACCATCACGCTGACCTTTCAAGTGAGTCTAGAATAAAATTGAAAATAATTCTTTTTATTTTAAAGGGACGTTATTAAAGTTTAAAAGTATCTTGAGAGAGAATATGAATGTATTGGTGTTTTACACCATAAGAAATTATTTTATCTTTCTAGATAAATAAATGAATGAATAAATTAATAAATGAATTAATCGTTAAGAGAATATCCGTACTCATTGAATTAAAATAGTTCATGTTTTTGTTTTCCCTATTATAAAAAATAAAAATAATTCATAATAATGATAATAATAATTTTTTGGTTGCATACAAGGCACTCTACCTCATTTAATATATTTCAAGAAAATAAAACAAAAAATACCTATAATAATAAAAAAAAACAAATTTTTAGAGTGTACTTTATTTTTTCAACAAAGCGGCATATACTTGCTCTGTTGAAAGTTAACGTACTACTAAATGAAATAATTGTATTTTTTGTGCTCTTAGCTGTGGGATTTGTTGACATTCGTGTAGTGTACGTGTAAATTGCCGATTGTGTTCGGCCCCTGAGTGCTATGAGTGCCGATCACTGCTCTAAAGCTATTAGCAATGTTTAAAAAAATATTGAATTAAGCTCTCGCTAAAACCACAACAAAAGCTTTTCCATTAAGGACAAAAACACAAAAACATGATCAATAGCTATTGATACTACAAATCACAGTGTTTAAGAAAAAACTCTTTCCGAATAATTATAATCTTTTTTTTAAATAGAGCATTATATGTTATAAAAGCTTTTATAAATATGCATTATCGTACCTTATAAAAGCTTTAATTTACAGTTTTTAAGGCCATAATATTGGTTTATTAGATCAGCCTTAGGTAAAAGCTTTTTGGTTATAATCCAACTTAGATATTGCATATATATACTCGTATAATTAAAGCTTTTTTATTTAAAAAAAAAAGGAAAAAGGAAATTGAGCTGCGAAATTATCTTTTATCCCAACTAATAATACACAACGGGTAAATGTGTTTGTTTATAATACATACTCTTGTTTTTTCCCTGGTTTAATATATATGGACATTAAAAGCTATATAGCAATTTGAACTTTAATATGACAAAACAATCATTTGATTTTGCTTTGTTACCATATTCCTTGCAAACTTTCCTTGTTGCAAAATGTGTGTGTCCGGGTATACATGCAACATATATGCGGTATATTAAACACCCTTGAAAACAACTGTCAAGCACATTTATTGAACTTTAGTATGCCTGCATATAGCACAAACCAGCAAACAAAAAAAAAAAATGGAGGGAAATACAAGTTTTGTTTAAGCATTAAATATTTGCATTTATATATCCTTCACTTTTTTGTGCAGGATATGAAAAATTAATTCATAATCTTTTTTATATATTTAAGATGATCTAGGTATGTCTAGCAATACATCTGTCTTCCAAAATCAAGACCACTCCCTCCATACATTACAGGTATTGGTGAGATTTGTTAAAAATGTGTATAATTATCTTGAGTAGTTTTCTATCAAATGTTAGCAAAATCAATCACAGGGATTCACACCTCTTAATTTCATTGTTTATTAAATTGTGATTTTTGATAAGTTTTCAGTTAATTTATTATTTTTCTATCAATAAATTAATCATTTTTTTTTTACTAAATTAATGAATTCATGGTTATTATTAATAAAAATGTTCATTAAAATAAAATCTATTTATAAAAGCTTTCCTTAGTTTACTAAAAAAAGCTTAATTTTAAAGTGTTTAAAATATTCATTTATTTTGTATAGAAAATTTAAAATTTTCAGTAAACAGCTGAAGTTAAACGAATTATTTTCTCTTACTTCTTTAAATTTGTTTGCTGGGTTTATAGGCATATGCGATTGTGTAGTATGTATGCATTATTTTACAGGACTTTTAGTAATTTACAGTGTTCGGTTTAAAAAAACGCAAAATAAAGAATATGACTGATGCTTTATCCTGTTCATACAAAAAAAAAATATAAAGTTAACGTTATCTATCTTACAATGTACGAATATGTATATCTGAATGTTTGTACTTTTTGCAATGACGAGTTGTTGATGGACAGATGCATGATTGAATTTTGTTGAATTTTTTTTTTATTTATATCTGTTATTGTTGTTGGTGTGGTTTAAATAACAAAGATGGCCGCTATTTGCGAACATTTTTCCCCACATACTTTGTATATCCTTTTGTCCAACAAAATAATAAAAAAAAAATCTAAAAAATTTAAATTTTCTTATTTGCCATCAATAAGGATTTTCTGTTAAATTTAAATATTTGATTTTACAGAATTTATTTTTTTATTTAATATTTTACCTAAAACATTTGTGTACTTATTTTGAGTTTATTGTTTTACTTTCAACAATTATTTATAATTTTATATTCTATGTAAACAATAATTTACATATAAACTTAAATATGTTAATATTTTAACAAAATTTATTTATTTCTCACTCTATTTTTTTATAAATCTATTTAAATACAAATTTTTATTTACCTTACACGTGTTGGGCAGAAAAAAAAGTAAATCAAATTGAAAACAATTTAAAAATTAAACTCAAGTCTGTTATTGCAGTAAAAATAAACAAAATATTGTAGAAAAGGAAAAAAAAAGTTTTCAATAAAAATAAATGTAAACTGATGTGTACTATGTGTGTGTTATTTTAAATTTATACTGAAATCCTTTACAATGTAAAGCACCTAATGGCCAATATTAATTCCATATACCAATCAGTTTGGTTTCGACCAATAAACCACCCACCCACCTACAAAATATCTGTTGTAATTTAGTTTTTCAATGTATTGCTGGTGTGTGTATGTATGATGCAGCTATACTGTCTATTTGCATTTTTTTGTTTTTTTTTTTTGGTAAAAATACATTCTACATAAATAAAAAAAGAAAAAAAAACAATTTCGTCTGTCTGCCCATATAGCTCGTTGGCTTATAACAGTATGGCAACATTTTTTTGTGTAGCAACAAGCTAAAAACAAAAAGTAAAACTAGACACAAAAATTGGAAAATGCGTAAATATTTGGGATAACATCGAAAAAGAAAATGTGAAAGACTAATTGAACTGGTAACAAGTTTGGAAAAGATAACCAACAACTACGACGGCTTAAAGATACGTTACTTTCAATAGTACAGTTTTTAACTATGAAACTACAGGATGGGGCAAAACACATCATCTGATTTTCTTTCGCTACGAGGGCGGACTAATAAGTCCGTGACTTTTTGAACTTCCCTTGTAGTTATATGAAATGCAACACTGCTCCTATCAAGTACGACCTGTTAATAGACTACTGTCAAATTTTGAGCAAGTTCTGTCATTTACTTTGTGTTTAACAGCTGTTCAAAACATACAACCTCGTGGATTTTTTTAAAAATGGAAAAAAGTGAATTTCGAGTTCTCATTAAACACTATTTTTTGCAAAAAAAGCCGTCAATCAAACCAAGGAAAAGCTTAATAAATACTATGGGGACTCTGCACCATCGATTACAATGCTAAAAAAGTGGTTTACTGACTTTCGTTGTGGTCGCACAAGTACAATTGACGCTGGACGGCCGATTAAGGTCAATACACCCGAAAATGTCGAAAAAATCCACGATATGATGTTGGCCGATCGAAGAGTAAAAATGCGTGAGATTGTTGATGCCATAGGCATTTCATATGTCAGTGTGGTTTCGATTTTAAATTATCAGTTGGATTTATGAAAGCTGTCTGCAAGATGGGTGCCGCGTTTGCTCTCAATTGACCATAATGAACGGGTGCACGGCAAAATTCCATGAATTGGGCTACGAATTGGTACCTCATCCACCATATTCTCCGGATTTAGCCCCCAGTGACTATTTCCAAATCTAAAGAAATGGCTGGGTGGAAAGAGATTTAGCTCCAACGATGAAATTATTGATCAAACAAATGACTATTTTATGGACCTCGAAAAATCCTTTGGAAGGGATACAAAAATTGGAGAAACGTTGGACTAAGTGTATTAAGCTATAAGAAGATTATGTTGAAAAAAATTCCTTTTTTTTTGCAAAAAAAAAAAAAACTGTGTTTCATTCAAAAAGTCACGGACTTATTGATTCGCCCTCGTATAAGTTTTGTTTAAAGTAAAAAATCATTTGTTTTTAAACTGATTACTCACACTTGTAAATTTTATTTTAATTAATTGTGGAAAATCATATCCTGCAAATAACCGCCGTAGCCGTTGCTGCAAAATTTGGGCTCTTTTTATTATATTTTGCATAACTGTGCACAGCATTTGTGGTATCACATTGTCAATACTCCTCCAAGGTGAGGGGCATTTTCTCGTACTAATATCCCCAGATAGAGAAGTCTGGGACAGTCAACTAGGGACATCCAAACGTAAGATTATATGCGCTGAGAAGGCATCCTTCTAATAAGGCAATGTGTTAAGTGCAGGACGACAAGTGGTTCCGCCCTGTTGGAATCACATGCCATCCAAATCCAGGACGTCAATTTTCGGTAAAAAAATTCAGTCGGCAGGGCTCAATAGCGGTCGCCGTTCACCGTAACAGCTTTACCCTCAGCTTCTTCAAAAAAAAAACAATAAGCTTCAATCAAATTTTCCAACATAACTGCACACCAAACGGTGACCTTGAGAGGGTGTAATGGTACTGCATGAATTATGCGTGGATTTTCCGTCCCGCCAAACCGTGAATTTTGCTTATTGACGTGAGATAAAATTATAAACTTTCTCATAACTTCACTGTTAAAAAGCGCTAACAAATAATAGGGAAAATATAATTAAAGGCCCATTCTGAATTATGAAGTACTTCAATCTGCATGGTAAAATTTATTTCTTTCTCGTTTGCACTTACAAATCTTTTGCATCATGCCATCTCTATTTAAGTACACCCACTCTGCAGCATTGAGTACTTCACACTCTAAACAGTTTGTGGTTTAAGTTAATTGAAAAAATAAAAAGAAAAATCACTTAAAAGGTCTACTTATATTCCATTTATTTTTAAACTTTAATAGCTCAATTTTTTCATTTAATTTAACTGTCACTTAAAAACAAATTATATTTTCTTTATTTATTTTTTCTAACTGTTATTTTACTAACTACAAAATAAGTAAAACGAAATGATTTTTCTCTTATTTCTTGTTTTAAATGCAATGAAAATTAACTACAAATCTTGTATTTTTTACTGTCCACAAATTAACTACAAAATCCGTTAAAATAAATGATATTACGCTTATTCCGCTAAATGTCATAAAAATTAACTACAAAGAGTATGTAAAAAATTACTTTTCATTTATTTTAACTATAAAATAAAACAATTTTTTTTATTTAAAATATTTCTTATAAACATTTTTACACACATTACATTTTTTCTTTACTTACCCAAAGTAAATTTAACAAATTTAGTGTAGGAGTACAGTTTACTGCAACAAATAGGGTAAATATAAACAAAAAGAAGTTAAAAAATTGTGAATTGTTTTGAAACTAAATTTTGCTTAAGTCCAACTATTTAAAATTTCGCAAACATTTTATATTAAACTGCTCAGCAAAACTTTTTTAAATCATTAACTCTTTCTATTGCCGTCATTTATGGCTTTCTTGTATTCGTTATCATTAAAATTATATTTTTTTTTGCTTGGTCAGGGCGAAAAAAATCACAATATTTGTTTACATTTTATACTTTAGCTAGTGACATTAAATTTTAGTTAAAAAAATCAAATAGTTAATACCTTTTATTAGTACGTTATGTATAGACGAGTCTTTAAAATGTTTAAACAAAAAGAAAAATATACAAAACATCACATGATGATAAGAATTGAAAATATTTTAACGACCCAATTAAATACTCAGGTACTAAATATATGTTTACTATCAATACATTTTTAGCAAAGTAACGGTAAACATTTTAAATAATTTAATTTATAATGGCGATGAAATTAGAAATTCATATCAAAATTTAATTTAAAAAGTCATATTTATTAGTTTTATAAAAACAGTAGGTTATTTAACTATGTTTAATAATTATTTTAACTAAAATATAAGACAATTTAAAAACACAAAAATAATTTTTAAATTGTATTAACAAATGTTTTAAAAGAAATAATTTATTATTTAAAATAATTATTTTAATTAGTTATGTTTATTGAATTTATCAGTTATTTTTTTTTTCAGGTAATTAAGTTAAATTTACCTGATGGTATCTTTTATATAAAATATCTTTAAAATTAAAAAATTCTAAAGAATAGATAAATCTTTTTTAAAAAATTCCAAAAACTGATTAAAAATTCCTACTTTTTTTATCTATTAAATAAATGCAAATTTTCTGTTAATTTTTTTTTTGTCAACAAAAAACAATTAATTTTTTAATTTTTTTTTCTACAAAAATATACTTATCTGTATTTATTATCTGTATTCATATTAAAACAAATAATTTTTTCATCAAAAGTATAGCAAAAAAAAAAAAAAAAAAAAAAACTATATAAAAACAGTTGTTTGGTTATGTCGAATATTTGAAATCCCTATACAATAATGTGACAACAGCAAAAATATAATAAATAAAATTTTAAAGACAAAAAATTTAAGGTAAAAAAATTTCGAAAAAATATTTTTTTATAACATAAATTTTAAAAGTCTCTTCATATATTCCGTCATAACTTTTTGACTGCTCGACAGATGTTACTCATTTTCATTGTTCGAACTGTGTAAGATAATTACAAATGTGTATCTGTATTAGGGGGCAATTGGTATTTCGGTAGCTTAATCAACATATGTAGATTGATAAACCCCAGATATTAAAATATCTTTTCACATTTTGCGTTATAACTTTTAAACCCATCGTCCGATTTTGCTCATAAAAAACTGCTCATAGTAGAAAAAAAAGTATTTTCCTCAAAACTCACAAACCCCGCTTTTCTGATTTGGTTACGATTGTGATTACAAGAGGAAATTAAAAGCAAATAAATATAACCAATCTGAAAAATATAAACTTTATATGATTTCATATTTTTGCGAATAACAAATGAAATATCAATCTATATATTCAAGTTTGCAAAGTAGATATTAAAAAAAAAAATAAATATGTTATCAAGTCGCGTTGATTTTTTTTAAATATTATTAACACAGAGAAAAAAATCTGCTTCAGTATATCATATACGTACAGGATGGTGCAAAAATCGTAATCTGATTTTTTTCGCTATAACTTTTGCTTAAAGTGTAAAAGCATTTGGTTTTTAACAGATCATGTTTGTTGGCATTTGTAAAGTTAATTTCAATTAATTGTGGAAAGTTATGCCCGACAAATGGCCGCCGCCGCAAATGTGGTGTCATGTGGTGCAGGGCTTATTCGCATACACCAACGACCTCAAATATCCCCAGAGCCAGAAGACCAGAACAGTGAAATCCCGAGATCTGGCCAAGAAAATCATTAAATCGCCACACGGTGACTTTCAGAGGGTGTAGTGATGCTTCATGAAATATGTGTGGATATGCCGTCCCCAATAACCGAGAATTTTGCTTATTGACACTGATATAAAATAGAGCCTCGTCGCTCATGATCAATTTTGAAGGAAAAAGTGTCTACTTCGTGACTGAGTATTAAAGTCGCTCGTATAGCATTTCATTGTGATTTACTATAAATTTTGCACGTGTCTTCTTAACGAATATCAAAACCAAACAAAGCAAAAAATTACAGCACTTTCCAAAAGAGTGATATTTATTGCCCCACCTTGTATTAATATTGAATATATAAATATTATTAAAACAAAGGTAAAATTCCGACATTAGTATTTACTTATCAGTGCGACAAAAGTAAATACTAAAAAAAAATTAACTTTTTTCAAAGGTTGATATACACTTGTTTTATAACTATTTATAATGTTTAGTGTAATAACTGGGCTCAAAAATATAAGTTAGTAGAAAATTTAGCAAAAGGGATATTATATAAATTATACAAGTTTTCAGAAATTGTGCTTTCAGCAAAAACATTAGTTAAATATTTTTGTCAGCAATAAACTAACTTTAAGCTAATTTTTTTTTACTAATTTGTTTTGCTAACAAAATTGTGCTGACTAACACATTTATAGTGAAGACAACAATCAGATTAGTAGCAGGTAGATGTCGCAGCAAAATGTGGTACATGCAAAAAAAAAAAAATAACACTAAAAATACAACTCTTCCAAGATATAAAATATACAACCGTGGAAGATCTTTCATGTATATATATAAAACGAAAGGATGGCTAAAATGTGTGTATCTAGAAATTTTAATGTATTCTTTTCTGTTATATGAAGGTGCCCAAAATTGGAACATTTTAGACATCCATCCATAACGTTGAAACAACTTTTTTTGTTTTTCTTTTTTTGAGTGTAGGGCAAGTATATATTTTTATCCACCACCTTGGCAACCCTGTCCAAAAACACGGATAAGGATTGTGCTAGTTTAAATTTACACAGAGTTGTAAATGTCTTCGAACAAGTTTAAACACAACATTGAACAACTCTTAGATATCTCTGTCCAAAAATACCCTTAGTTTTTTTTGTAATAACTCGGGAGAAAATGTCAGAAAAAACAAAAATTTTGAACCAAAACTTTTCCTAATGACAACTATTAAATTAATTATTAAGCCCAGTTACACTGCAACCAATAACTAGTAGAACACTAAAAATAATCCATGCATTTAAATACCAAACAGAAACTTTCGCAAAATTAATGAAAATTCCTTTCGCCAGCGCCATGCACTGCATTATTAAGGGTATACCTGATAGGTATACGAGGGGGAATCAATAAGTCCGTGACTTTTTGAATGAAACACAGTTTTTTTGCAAAAAAAAAGAAATTATTTTTCAACATAATCTCCTTTTAGCTCAATACACTTAGCCTAACGTTTCTCGAATTTTTGTATCTCTTCCAAAAAAAAAGGATTTTTCGAGGTCCATAAAATAGGCATTTGTTTGATCAATAATTTCATCGTCGTAGCTAAATCTCTTTCCACCGAGCCATTGCTTTAGGTTTGGAAATAGGAAATAGTCAGTGGGGGCTAAATCTGGAGAATATGGTGGATGAGGTACCAATTCGTAACCCAATTCATGGAGTTTTGCCTATTAGACAACACACGTGTGCACCCGTGCATTATGGTCAATTGAGAGCAAACGCGGCACCCATCTTGCAGACAGCTTTCTTAAATCCAACTGATAATTTAAAATCGAAATGAAATGCCTATGGCATCAACAATCTCACGCACTTTTACTCTTCGATCGGCCAACATCATATCGTGGATTTTTTCGACATTTTCGGGTGTATTGACCTTAATCGGCCGTCCAGCGTCATTTGTACTTGTGCGACCACAACGAAAGTCAGTAAACCACTTTTTTACCATTGTAATCGATGGTGCAGAGTCCCCATAGTATTTATTAAGCTTTTCCTTGGTTTGATTGACGGCTTTTTTTTGCAAAAAATAATGTTTTATGAGAACTCGGAATTCACTTTTTTCTATTTTTATAAAAATCCACGAGGTTGTATGTTTTGAACAGCTGTTAAACACAAACTAAATGACGGAACTTGCTCAAAATTTGACAGTAGTCTATTAACAGGTGGTAATTGATGGGAGCAGTGTTGCATTTTCTATAACTACCAGGGAAGTTTGAAAAGTACCGACTTATTGATCCGCCCTCGTATTTTACGTAAGTTTTTTTTATTATTATTATTGACATTTTTTCGTATTTTTATGCATAAGTGTAAAAACTATCAATTTTTAATTCAAAATTTGTATGTAATAAAACAAATAAATGCAAGTTGTATTAAAAAACTACTTAAAACTGCTTTAACATCTTCTTTAAAGGAAAAGTTAAAAAAAAAAAAACAATTTTTTTGCAATTTATTTATTTAAAATATAGGAAAATTTTTTCATTATCAACCTTGTGTTTGATATGTAAAGTCATATATTTCCGCATCTCACTCTTCAATATATATAATATTAACTAATATCATTTAATAACAGAGATGGGCAATCAATAGAATTGCAAAGGGCCATATTATAAAATAGATTACACATATTTTGTAGCAATCGCAAAATTCTCAAATTTTTCATAGTTTTTTTGAAAAGTTTAATTTGGTTTTATACTATAGTTACACTTAAGCAAAAATAGTTTTTGAAAATTGTTTATATTTATTTATGATTTACTATAAAAATTTTGAAAAAAAACTGGAAGTTTTAAAAATTATTAATTAAAGGAATTACAAACAAAAAATATAAAATTTTTATTTAATCGCTTTTTATTCGGCCGCCAACGACAAATATTTTTTTCATACAATTTCTATGGAAAGCAAAATGTCTACATGGCGTCGTAATAAAATCGATTTTATTTTTACGATGACACACTTATACAGCCGCGAATTATTTGCCAAATTGTTGCCATGAATTAGGCATACCTATCAAAACACAAACACAGCTGTCATATGTGGCGGATGAGTTATACTTGAATTGTATATTAATCATACGTACCAGTGTTCATTTTTATATGTGATATGTATTATTTTGACTTTTTCAGGATTTTACAGCCGTCTTATAGACTTTTTGTCTTTGACGACCCCTAGTAAAATTTAGTTGACAATATATTCCCAGAACATATAAACTCTTAAAAAGCACGTTTAGAAGCACCTTTTTGGTCATCAACAAAAAAATACTTCCAACCTTCTACAAAATATTTCGTTGTGAAATTTGTTTTAATAATATTGTTAAAAATAAAAAACAAGGTAGTCCATTTCTGCATTTACCTAATATAACACTATTTAAAATAAATACAAAACAAAATATCATTTCGTAATACCTTTTTACGTTACAAAAACAAAACTATGATTAGATAAATATTTTTCTTTCTAGTAGAAGTTGTTGTTGTTGTTGCTAGTTACTTAGTAGGGGGGGGGGGGGGGGGGGACTTACTTAACATTTAATAATTACAAACATGTGCAATTTTTAAAAGAAAATTAATTAAACGTTAACAATTTTTTTTTTTTTTCATTTAATATGTAATCAATTATATGTTTATAGATTTTAAATAAAAAATTTTTAAATATTGAATAAAAAAAAATACTATAGACAAGATTTAAAAAAATCAGCTAAAACTTTATCCTATTAAAAATTTATATGTTTTTAATGTGATTTTTGGTTTATTTTAGGCAAAAAAATACAATACAGAAAATATAGTATCGAAAAAGATAAGATAACACAAAAAGCTACAAGTTTTCTAAAAAATTATAATTAAAAAAAACTGTTACACAGTGGAAATAGAGATACACATTTCAATATTTTTTTTTCAATTTGAATTTTTTTTAGATAAAAAACACGGTACAAATACCAATGACAATAGTACAGGTTGGTTGAAGAGATGGCACTGCTAGCTCCAAATTTTTTTTCTCAAGTTGGTATAACTGTCCTGAGAACACATGCAAAGTTGCAAGTCATTCTGTCAATTCTTTCTTTGTTTACAAGCCATTTAAAGTTGACGTGTCATTGATTTTTTTTAATATGGAGACAATTGAATATCGTGCAGTCATTAGATTCTTTGTTTTGAAGGGTTTAAAAGCAAAGGAAATTTATGAACAATTGTTAGAAGTGTATAAGGAGTCCTCACCTTCAAAACGCACCGTTGAATTTTGGGCTGGTGAATTTAAACGTGGTCGCATCAGCCTTAAAGACGATCCACGCGAAGGACGACCAAAACCACTGCAGAAATCATTGAGCAGGTACATAATATGGTTAGTGAAGATCCAAGTTTGACTAAGCGTGAAATTGCTAATGCCATAGGCATCTCAGATGAACGAGTACTCCATATTTTACATGAAGAATTACGTATGAAAAAACTGTTTGGAAAGTTAGTGCCGCACACATTAACAATTCAACAAAAACTGGATCGAAAACAAATTTCTCAGCGTGATTTGGAGCGTTTTTAGCCGAATAAAACCGACTTCTTGCATCGTTTTATAACTATGGATGAGACTTGGATCTACCACCATGATCCTAAATTGAAACAAGAACGTTAACAGTGGACTGAAGCTGGTTGTTCAGCTCCAAAGCAGGTGAAGTCACTACGATCAGCAAAGAAGGTTATGGCATCAGCTTTTTGGGATGCAAAAGGAATTTTGTTGATTGATTATCTTCAGAAAGGTAAAACAATGAACTTTGAATATTATTGCAGCCCTTTGGATCAGCTGGATGAAAAAATTCGTGAGAAAAGACCTGGTTTAAAGAAGAAAAAAATAATTTTTCATCAAGACAATGCACCTGCTCACAAAAGTGTTTTGACGATGGCTAGATTCAAAGAATTAAAGTAAGAATTGCTTGAACATCCACCGTATTCACCAGATTTGGCTCCCAGTGACAACTATCTCTTCAGAAATCTCAAACAATTCCTTCGTGGAAAGCATTTTTCGTCGAATGAAGAGGCTGTAGCAGCCGTAGACGGTTATTTTGCAGAGCTTTTGGAAAACCATTTTAAGGATTGGATAAAATTATTGGAAGATCATTGGAACAAGTGTATTGATCTTCTAGGAGATTATATTGAATAAAAAAATATATTTCGTAACAAAAACAGTATTCTTTCATTTCGAGCGCAGGAACTTTTCAACCAACCTGTACAAGGTAGTCAAAGTTTATACATAATTGTAGTACAGCGTCCCAAAAATAGTAAAGTCGGCAAAAAAAAAAAAAAAAATGTAGCTAAACTAATAAAGTGACTAAATATCAAATTATGATTACAAGGCAAATTAAATTTTTGTTGAAATTTTTCTTCAAAAATTGTTAAGATTTCCCTAAGTTTTATGTTTAGAGAAACCGTAAAAATTACAAAGTTTTAAGCCTATCAAAAACAGTACAAATAATATTCATAAAACCCTTATTGAATACAATGTTATAAAAAAAAGATAAATAGTAACCTATTATACAAAATGTAAATATTAAACAATCAAACAATTTCTGTTCCGGGTTGTCAAATTAATCAGATAAATTTAAACTTTACAAACGCTTATATATGTTATTTCATCTACATGCTATTTACAATTTAATCAACACAAACAAAGTTTTAATGAAAGTTAATCTTCATAAAGTGATTAAAAAATTTCTTAAATTTAATAAAACAAAAACTTTACAATTTATATGAAACTAGTTTTAAATAAATTTTCTTCGATTATTGAGTGCATTACGACTTTAATAAATAAAATGAAACTTGTCATAAAATTTATGCGAACTATTCTCTCAGTGTGGTGTTATTGTTACCAATAACACTATCGTTTCGTCTGCCAAGAATGATTTCAACAGATTGTATTCAAGGTTGAAGATCAGAAACAATTACTGTTAAACAGTTCTAAAGTCCGATACTTTGTTACCGGTAGTTTTTAATAACGTCATATATTTAGAAGATTATTCTTCAGTCTAAGGATGAAATCTTCCGTCTAAGGATTTTTCTTATAAAATTGTTTAAATTTTCAAATTTTTAGCCTAATCGGTTTGAACAGGTTATTAACGGAGACAATTATTAGGAGGAGAAGGATGTAAAGGCCCTTCCCGTAAACGTTTAAAAATCTCGTCTTAGTAGTTATCGAAGTTGGAGATATTCACATGCTAAATTTTAAGTTCTTAACTGCTGCGCTCACTGGGGCACTTTTTTTCCTTTTTAAACCCATTTTTATTACTTTTTTTTTGGGGGAATTTTAAAAGTAATCTCTTTAGTTAATTAGCTAATATGCCAGGGGACATATATTTAATACTTCAGATTTCTAGGCAAACGGGTTCGGGCAGGACGTTAAGGGGGGCGGATTTCCCTTCTTTCCTAATTTTCAAAAATTTCGTCTAGGCCGGAGGAGAAACCACATTTTCTACATCCAGTTGGCTCTTTTTGCTCTTTAATACCATTTTTACTACATTCTAATTTTAAATTTCAAAAAGAATCTACTCAGTGAATAAGCCCATACCACCGAAAACACATGTTTTAATTTAAAGATTTCTAGTCCAAGTAATTTAGGCAGGACTTTAATTTTTGCCCTTCTCTGAAAAATTTGCAAAAATCCTGTCTTGGAAAGAGGAATATACAAGAAGGTGGGGCAATAAGTATCACCCTATTAGAAAATGCAACTATTTTTGCAAACGGCACCGTATGCCAGTTCGGTTTTGACGTTCGTAAATCCAACACGTGCGAAATTTATAGTGAATAACAATCAATCGCTATACGCCGAAGTTGTAAGATTTTGGAACTCAACGAAGAAGTGGGTGAATTTCCAACAACATTGATCGTAAGGGACGAGGCTTATTTTGATTTCAGTGGTCACGTCAATAAGCAAAATTTTCCATTCTGAGGCATGGAAAATCCACGTAAAATTCATGAAGCATCATTACTTCTTCTCAAATTCACAGTGTGGTGTGCAGTTACGTCGGAAAAGGCGACCGCTACAAAGAAATGCTAACTATATTTTTCGTACCGGAAGTTGAGGCAAGGACCCCATAAACCAGGATAAACAAACTACCAAATTTTTAGCCACCCAGGATGACAAATGTAAATCTTAGCCGATTTACAGAAAAACTTAGCCTCTAGCAAGGGTTGTACCAATTCATACATGTATACATTCACATCACAATCACTGTACTTGCACTACAATCCTTTCTAGCGGCTAAATGTTTCTGTAAATCATTTGGCATCATGGGTAGCTAAAAATTTGGTAGTTTGTTCATCCTGGTTTATAGGGTCCTTGGTTGAGGATCTAGATTTGAGGGACGGGTGGTTCCAATAGGACGGGCTCACTTTTCATACTGCATGCGACACAATCCGTAATTTGATTGTGGATGCGATTCGGTGAATTGTTTTGGCCATCTAGATCTCTTTATTTGACTATCCAATACTATTTTCTCTGGGGATATTTAAAAGCGTTGGTTTACGCGAACGAACCCAGCACCATGGAGGAGTTTAATAACACTGTTGAAGTCGAATCTGACAACGTGTCACCACAAATGCTGCGCACTGTTATACAAAATCTAATCACAAAACCCCAAATGTGCATCAACGCCGACGGAGGCCATTTGTAGCACATAATTTTCCACAATTAATTGAAACACAATTTATCAGTGCGTAGAAATGTAATCCGTTTAAAAACGAAGGAGTTTTCACTTTATAGCGAATGAAAATCAGATAATGGTTTTTGCCCCAACTTTTCAAGTTTCTAGCTTTAGCAGTTTTGGATGGATAATTAAGGGCAACTTAAAAAACGTTTTTTTTTTTAATTCAGAAGCAGTTCTGAATTTCTTGTGTAATAGATAACTTAATTTTTCTAAAAAAATTTTTTCAGATATTTTTCTTTCTTTCGTTTTAGAGACAATAATCGTTTAATATTTAACATTGCAAACATTCAATAAAAATTTTAACTTTTTTTTACCAAATTCCCTAAAGACCATTTTTAAAAAATTATTTTGAGGTTATGTGATTATTTTATTCATAGGACTTTTTACATTTTTACTCATAACTTTTGTTTTTATTGGTGAATTTTGCTCATCTACTTTAAAATCAAAAACATTTTTCTTTAAAATTCAGCATTCTCATCCACTAATAAGAAGCTCTTTAACAGATCAACGTTATTTCGCGAATAATATTATTGAAAAACACACAAAAGTTTTCTAAAAGTGCTAATTTTTCCAATCCCAATCCTAATAGGAATTCGCGTTAAAAACAAAAAAAAAAAAAAAAACACATAATATTATTACATTTTTGAGGTTATGCTAAAATTAATTATATCAGATGAGATCTCAAGGAATAAGATTATGTAGGTTATTTTTGGGATTAAATCAGATAAGATGTACTATGGAAATATAAATACATGATATAATTATATTGGAACTTTTTTTATCGGGTTTTGAATCTGTCGATAGATTATGCTTACTTTTAGCGCTAAACTGAATTTGATTAAAATTTAAGCATTATTGCCGACTTGTGAGGAGCATACACGACCTTTTAGCAGGCGGTCGTTATGTTAGGAAATTTCACGAAACAAATTGATTTTTTTTCTTAAATTTCGTGTAACAAAAATGGGCGAAATTAATAATAAAAAAAAACATTTTCACCAAAAAATATAATTTCCTAAATTTCGTAACTTGCGTATTGTTTAATAATATGAATTCATAAAGAGCATGCTTTTAAGATAATTTTAAGGATATGTTACTCCTAACTTTACAATTTGTCGATGAATTTTGCTCATTTATAACACCCATCTGCTTAGTGAAATTTTAAAAAATCTCCTAAAAAATCAGCATCCTCTGCTTTCTTATTAGGGACCTGTTAATCCTTTCAAAGTGTTAACGATTTCTAAGAGGTCTGACAACGCCTTTTGATTGCTAAAGGCTAACATCACTTGCCTTATATGATGTAAGGGGCCTTTATTTAAATTCTTAAACTTAAAGTTAATTTCAAATTCTCATATGTATGCAAAAAATTTTTTTTTTCAAAACTATGACTTATTCATAAAGCCATTAAACCAATAATTGATCTTATCCCAACCAATTATATGATAAAAATCTCAAATTTCTATAGTCAAGTTATTTGAGAAAGGAACTCTTGACAAACGTCTGCTTTTAATTTAGTTGCAAGCGATAAAAAGGTGGTGTTTATTAAAAAAAAAAAAAACTTAAAAATCAATTATATAATGTTTTGTAGCTTTTTAAATTGTAATTTAGGGGTTAGTTTTATAGTTGTTAATTTTGTTCCTTAAGTCAGACTGCAAAGTAATAACAATTGATATAGTTTCATCATCACACAAAACAAAATGAAAAATTGAAAAAAAAAAAAATGAAACATTAAACAGCGTGTGACGATTTAACGAAACTAAAGAAACAAATATTTAACGTCATCATTAAATGAAGGTTAACAACATTAAAGCAATTATGATTATATCCCCGAAACTAAAGTACACATAGAAATTTAACAAAACACTACAAAACAAACTAAAAACAAGTAAACAATGTTAAGAGTAGTAAAAATTAATAAAAGAGAAAAAATATTTTTTTTTAATTAAGAGTTGTGAGTTTAAAAGAGAATACTAGAGAAAGAAATTTATAGAAAAGAGCAAAAAGAGTGTTTAATATAGAAATAGGCATAAGAAAAGAGCATGAAAGAGTTAATGATTAAGGTCAAGAGTGTTAAAGAGTAGAAACAATATAAATGATCTTGTTAGTGGTTCCCTTAAACTTTTTATTTCTCTATTAGAACTCTTTATTTCTCTCAAATTTTATGTTGTTTTGCCTGGTTTGCGCATGCGTCTATTTTGCAAATAAAATAATCTTTTTTATTTTTTTTAAATCCGTAAATGGTTACATGCTGGCTTTGATGCTTAATATATTTATGTATTTTGCTGCTGCTGCTGCTTCTACTGCTGTTTGTTTGATTATTTACTGGCTGTTTGGCTACCTTCACTTTTCGCCTGTTAAACCATAAGAAAAAAATTAAATTGTATGTACAATTTTCGTTATAGTATTTCATTAAGTGGCTGAATAAGCAGAGTGGAGTTTAAATGACGAGACTGCTATGATGACTGACTTATTTAAAAGCCCTAAAGGGGGTTGATTTTTGCCACCACTTTGGTTTTTAATGTTAATTCTTTCTAAATATGTTATTGTTGGTGTTGTTGTTTGTATTCCCTAAATAACATTGGTAATATGCGTCATATTTGTTTGATGATTTGGGAAGTTGTTGGTTTTATTTTTTTTTTGTTTTGTTTTATTGAGTTCCCGTGTGAAATTCTTCTTTTATTTGAATTTCAATATTTTTTTTTTGCTACTTTTAATATGTATGACGGCCAACAAAGGCGACAGCAGTAACTGGTAGTAGTGGTGGTGGTGGTGGCAATGGTTATAATATGTTGTTGATGATGATGTTGGTGTGGTATAGAATTTATAAACGGTGGTGGTAATAGTGTTGCCTTCGTGTTTTTTTTTTTTTTGGTAATTTTAATTTTGCAAATAGTTTCCCTATTATGTTTTAAGCATTTGTTACATTTGTTTTTATATTCTCATTGTGTTTGTAAAAGGAGTTACATACAAATCTTATGTTTTGAGTGGATGTATTAATTTTATAAAAGGCTCTTTTCCTGCAAAACATATAGGCAGATGATATGATATAAGGATTAAATTGATATTAATCAAATAGGGGTGGTGTGTATGTGTGAGTTGAGAAATGTTCACTTTTAGTAACTAATTTAATAAAAGTATTAGAAAAATGTATCTTGAAAATAACTAATTTTACGACCGTTCATATTATGAATTTTTATGTTTTTTGTCTTTAGTGTGAATGAGGGGTAAATATATTATTATAGAGGTAACTGGTAAACAATTCATTTAGAACAATTTTCCTTATCCTAAATGATTCGAATATAAAATGGAAGGAGTTTTAAACAGGCGAAATATTGAATAATTTAGCACTTTGAACGTGTCACTCTACTTTGTTTAAAATAAAGTATTCGTTTAAATTAAATACCAATATTTGTTCTAAATTTAATTAGCACCACACTACGTATGATAAATACGATATAGATTATACGTACGATGTCCTACATCGAATTTTGAGTTTACATTTCATTGTTTTTGGCTTGTTTTTAAAATTGTTCTATAGCAACACTGGACAAATTTTCCATTAAAACTTACCATTATTTTAAATGAAAACATATTGAATTTTCGCATATTTCCGATAATTTACAAACTTTTTTTTGGCACAGAAAAAAAAAGTTTGGTATTTTCTAATTCAATAAATGAGGAAAAAAATATCACAAATTTTTTGAAAATATTTACAAATTTTTAATAGCTTTAAAAAAAATCTGTTAAAATTCTATAGATTTGTTAATTTTTAACTGATTTTTATTGCCAGCTTCCAAAAAATATGTATTACATATTTATAAACGTTCATTTGTCAAGCTCTGTATAGGTGCATGGAGCTGCTGATTTTTCTTAAAGTATTTTTTTTTATAACCATTAATAAGAGCTAACTGAGCAAGAAGGTTCAAAAATTTCAAGTGAAAAGGTAAAAACCATCAGTATCCTTAAATTTCCCCCATTTTTTGTACCCCAATATTTGACTTTTTGAAAAATATGTAGTATTTTTTAATATTGTAAAAGAATAATCAAGAAAACAAATATATTATCACATCTTATGAATTGTTTACATTGTTGACATAATTATTTACATTATGTAAAAAATTAAAAATGTTCTTAAAAATTGAAATTATTTAAAACAAACATTTGAAAAAGTGACATTTTACATCAATTAATATCTGCTATAGTGCACTACATAATGAAAATAATGTAAATTTAATGTAAACAATTAAAAATTAAACAAAAACTATTATTCCGATGTAAACATTTGCTGATATTTATAAAATACAATAATTTTCTTAAATTCCCTCTAGATTTCCATAAATTTTCAATTCGATTATTTACATTATGTAAAATATTAAGAAAATTTGAATTTAATACAATTTTTACGATTTATTGTTAAAATTTATCATATTTAGGTATAAATGTATATTTTGTATATCATTGCAAAAGAATTGTCCAAAAAGTAGACAAAACTCATATTATGAATTGTTTACATTGTTGACCTAATTATATAAATTCTGTAAAATATTGTAAAATGGTAAAAAAATCTAAATTATTTAATATAAACATTTGTAAAAGTGCAATTTTAAATTAATTAATATCTGCTATAGTACACTTAATAATGTAAACAATGTAAATTTTATGTCAACAATTAAATAAAAAGCAAACACAAATGTATTCTGATGGAAACATTTACTGAAATTTATAATTAAAAATAGATTCCTTATATTTTTTCCCTTCCAGATTTCCATAAACCTTTAATTCCTTTATTTACATTATGTAAAAAATTTTAAATTTAAAAACTTTTTTACAGGTCATATTTAAGTATAAATTAATTTTTTTTTATTATTTTAAGATAATAATAAAAAACTGACAGTTTACATACATATTATGAATTATTTACTTTGTTGACATTATTAATTATGTTATGTAATAATTAGAAATGTTATTAAATTTCTCAATTATTTAACATAAACTTTCGTAAAAATAAAATGATGTATCATTTAATATCTGCCATGATGTAAATAATGTAAATTTTAATGTAAACAATGTAAAATAAAGCAAAAAATGTATTTCGATGCAAATATTTGCAGAAATTTATAAAATATAATGACTTTCTTATATTTTTTTACCGGCCAGATTTTCAAAAAATTTTAAATTCATGATGTAAAGAATTAAAAATAGATTAAAAATCAAAATTTTTTATACAAACATATGTAGAAATGAAATTATATATTTCACAATATATTTCAGACTATAACATAATGTAAATTTAATATAAACAATTAAAAACTGAAAATGTATTCGAATGTAAACATTAGCTGAAATTTAAAAATTACAATATAATTCTTTTATTTTCCCTGCAACTCCTTGAATGACCTCATAAAATTATTTTAAAAAAATTTCCTATATTTTGCTTTTCAAATAAATCTCTAATGCCCTTAATACAATGTTGCCACATTTCATTTTGTTTCTGTAATTATTATTATTTTTGTTTCCAAATGTTTATTTAAACATCTATCTATAATAAACCAAAACAATTAAATTTCGAATATCAAAAAATTTCTCACTATTTAACATATTTCAAAACATTATTTTAGATACAAAACAGAAAAGAAAATAATATTTTCACACACTCACAACCACTACAAAAAAAAAAAAGAAAAATAAATATATATATATTAAACGCTAGAAGAAATAAAGACATTCATATGCCACTCAGTCACTCCATTGATTAAATGTATAAGCGAATGTATAGTGTAATGTCTATTTTCCCCCGAAAAATGAAAAAATACATGCACGTACTTCTATAAAACCAAATAGACAAATAGGCTGGAAGTATAGCAATCTTTAAGGAATTTATGAGGTCTTTAGTTATGTATCATTATTATATTACAATATATAGAACAACAACAGCAATCGTATCGAGCTGTAAAAATGAAGAATGAATTTCCACTTATAGTGAAGTAAAAAAAAAATCTGGCATGTTCACCAAAACAAGAGGAAATTATCAAAAGAATTTTCCTTATGTGTATAAATAAAAACTCAAACTTATACTACATGTAGTCCCAAATCCCCTTCTTTCAATATACATAAATATATGTATATATTTTTTTTTGTTTTGGTGTATTGTTAATCTTAACAATTTTCCCACTACTTCATTTTTATTTTCCTTCTACACATTTCATTTCTTTTCGTTTATTATTAAGAATATCAGCAATTTTTATTTTTTTTTTCTTGTAATACTGATTTTATAAAGAATTTACTAGACCTTCTTTTTTCATTTCGTTTATGTTTCTTATTCTTGTTGATATGCTGCTGCTTCTTTTTCTTCTTCATTGAAGCATAGGAATTTTCTTGGGAAATTTTTTTCTTTTTTCTTTTTTTGTTTTACTTGAAAAATAAAGCAAAACTGGGAAAAAATGTTTTTGGAGTTTTAGAGTAAAGCGAAGATAAGCTACAAGAAAAGGTCATTTATGCATCTTTTTTGTATAAAAATGAATTTAATTTAACCCTAAAATGGATAATAATTTATAACAAGAGATAAAAGTTAAATTTGATATGGGGCCCAATATGGGACCTATTAGAGAAGTTTTGTGTTAATCATGTTTTTAAATAGGAGTTTTTAAAGAAATTAGTAATTTGTTATTTTTGGGTCTTTTGTTATTGATTTAAAAAAAAAACATTTCAAAATTATTTTCAATATAAAAAAATCTTAATAAATTATGCATGGCGCCCAACGTGGGTCAAATTGAAAAATTTTCATTTTATGATTTACTAGTATATAACAGGGACGAGCGGTGAGATTTTCAAGTAAGTGTTCTCCACCCTTTAAAACATTAAAAATACGTATATTTTAGGGTTTTACCAGGACCACTATTACAACTTGATATACAGGGCGCCGTTGTAAGCTTTTCGTTGTTGTGATTTGCTGTATTCTGTTAGTTATTTTATCACACCGTTGGACTGCATGCGAATAATTTTGTTCATACTTATTTATGTGTTCTCTCCAAAATTTCAACTACTGGTTCTTTTTATTAAGTTGTTCAGAATTGAATACAGCACATTTTTAATATATATTTTGTTAAAACTTTCTTGCTTGACATATAATTTTTTTTGGCGCTACGAGGGCGGATCAATAAGTCCGTGACTTTTCGAACTTCCCTCGTAGTTATATGAAATGCAACACTGCTTCCATCAAGTACCACCTGTTAATAGACTATTGTCAAATTTTGAGTAAGTCTATAAAATAGCCATTTGTTCGATCAATAATTTCATCGTTAGAGCTAAATCTCTTTCCACCGAGCCATTTCTTTAGGTTTGGAAATAGGAAATAGTCACTGGGGGCTAAATCCGGAAAATAAGGCGAATGAGGGGGCAATTCGTAGTCTACTTGATGGATTTTTGCCATGAGAACACTCACACGATTCCGTTGGTCGTCGATTGTGTGCGGATAGTTGTCTCATACACAATTGATTGTTCAAAATTGAATCCACTGAGCCATGTGAGATGCCTATCTCTTCCACAATCTATCGCAGATTAAATCTCCGATCGGCCAACACCATATCGTGAATTTTTTTAATTGTTTTGGGTGAAAAGACCTCAACTATGCGTCCAAAACGTTCGGCATCTTCCTTGCTTGTAAGGCCACACGAAAGTCAGTAAACCACTTTTCTACCATTGAAATCGATAGTGCAGAGTCCCCATAGTCTTTAACAAGCTTTTCTTTGGTTTTATTGGCGTTTTTTTTTTGCAAAAAATAATGTTTAATGAGCACTCGAAATTCACTTTTTTCCATTTTTAAAAAAAGCCACGAGGTTGTATGTTTTGAACAGCTGTTAAACGCAAAGTAAGTGACGGAACTTGCTCAAAATTTAACAGTAGTCTATTAGCAGGTGGTACTTCATGGCAGCAGTGTTGCATTTCATATAACTACAAGGGAAATTCGAAAAGTCACGGACTGATTGATCCGCCCTCGTAGATATTGTAATCTTTTTTTAACGTATTGTGCGTTCCTTTTTCTAATTCTTTTTGTTGATATTCAAACTCTAGTGTGGCACACTACTAATATTATTTTTGTTCCTGAATTTAATTTTTCTTCAGCGATAGGTGCAACAAGACGGTAAATATTTTACACCGTTTACATATATTAAACTGCATAGCACAATAGTACACGATCAACCTAATATACATAAATATACTGCCTAATGTGCGGAAATATTTTTGAACCCTGGACAATATTATAAAAATATGCAACGTCACTGGTGTATAAGTATTCCGATTCTTAAAATATTACTTATAAGGTTTACCAAATATTGTTATCGAATATATAAAATCGAATATTCTAATATGAAAATTTGAGAATCTTTTAAATTTAATTTAGGTACTATTAACATGTCTATCTATATATACCAATTCAAAAACATTTTTGTGATGATTTGTTACAACTTGGAACCATAGGAATCTATATATATAAAGAGATTTGTTTTGGCGCCCAACTTGGGAGCTTATGGAAAAATTTCAAATTTACGAAAGTCGAAACATTAAAAATTAAGAATTATTATTTTTATAAATATAATCAAAATTCAATGGCCTTTTTCGACTTCTTGTATCTTAAAGGTTTAAAAATACTACAATATCTAACAACAGTAAGTTTGAGTGAATGAATGTGGTATATACGAGTTAATGTTTTTGTAGTATACAAATTTGTTACATTCATACCAGCACAGAAAATGGTTTCGAAACAAACGAACGAAATTAAACTCTTTGTTAACTGTCTCAGCGTCAGTAGAAGCAACATCATTATTATCATCATGTTTATCTTTATCATTATGCTCTTTTAATTTTACATTTATTTTGTCTTTGTAATCATTATTTACAGTTGTTTTTATTTCTATGTGGTGTAGTTTGTGTTTAAATCATTTTCCTACTTTCTTTACATATTTTACAGTTTAAAGACACAAAAAGAATTATTTTTGAAAAAAAAATTTCATTTCCCATTTCGTCTTGTTGTCTACCTACCTACCTACAACACATCATGCCACGCAATTCATTTAGTTAATACCTTCAAAAAAAAAAAATTATGCATAATTTAAGGTATAACATATCTTCTTTTTCTTCTTCTACACAAAGTATTTATGTTTTATTAAAAGAAGCTTATGTTTTAAAGTAGGTAGTAATTGTTTTCTTTTCAGTTATATTATTTCGTATTTTTGAGTTATGTTCATCATGTATAGTAGAGTCTTACGGTTAAGCATTTGTTGTTGTATTTAAAATACAGGTGCCTGTGATGTTTTGATATCTCTTTTTTTGTGTATAACACATTTGCCAAATATATATTTTTAGGGTTTTCTATATAGAAATTAGGGTTTCTATTTATTGATACTTAAAGTACAGTTTCTGCAAAACAAAATTGTGTAAATTTTTTGCAGGTAGAATTTGAATGTTTTACTTGAAAAGATTTTTAAAAAATTATGATATATTTCGTATTTAATACATTGCGTTTATATAACATTGTAGGCATGATGTAAACAATTAAAATAATTATAAACAATAATAAGAATTTAACAATTTTTAGTGTTAAAAAATTTTGAGACTATAATTTAAAAGTGAAAAATAATATTATTTATTTTTATTTTAAGGGAAACAAGTAAAGAGCCTTTAAAGAAACATCTTTAAAATTTTACTTTTTGCAAAGTAAAGATTTTAAAAATGTACCATGTTTAAGTACTGCAAAAGAAAATAGTCAAGAAAACTCATATTTTAACAAATTTTATGAATTGTTTACATTGTTGACATAATTATAAACATTTTGTAAAAAATTAAAAATAATGTAAAAAATCCAAAATGAAAGTTATATTTACAAAAATTTATGGTTTACACTGTAAAGATTGCAAAAATTAAATTATTAATAGAACCATATCTTTCATGCGCTAAAAAATCTAAAATATTTGCTTTTTTTAGATTTTAAAGAATTTTTTTTCATACTTTTTGGACAACCCTATGCTGACATGCAACCAAACAAAAAAAAGTACCCAAAAGTGTCCGAAATGCCCTGGTTATTAATAAAAAATAAAATAAAAAAAAATAATTTCTCATAAGTTTTCCATTATTTGTACATCGTCTACTTAGTGTAAAAAAAAGATTGTATTATAAATTAGTTACTAATTTAACAATTTATAAAGTCTAAATTGTATTATTAACAAATTTCGATAGCTTACACAGTGTAAATAATGCACACAAAATATATTGACAATATTATGTATAAATTTCACACGAAAATAGAAAAAAAATTTATTTATACTCAAGATTATTAAAATGTAAAGTAAAGAATTTTTGCACATTCCCAAAAAAAAAAAGAAAAATTAATACAAAATTCTTTTGAAAATACAATTTCTTACAATAGAGTTTTTCAATCGCTAAAAATTTATCCAGCCAGAAATAATGACTCTAAATACGAACCTTTTCAGAGCGTTACAATTTTGGAGTTATAAATCAAACGTAATTGACTTTTATTTATGAGACTGTGGGAATTTTGTTGAAAAAGTTTTCAATACTAATAAATGAGCAAAAATTGCTTAGAACATTCTAAATAATTATGAGTCATACAAGATCGCTCAGCGGTTTTAAAACATCCAAATATAGCTATGAAAGAAAGTTCTTTACTTCTATGACCATTTTCGAACAGTAATTTCTTAAAAAATATTCTTGGAAAAAATTTCTTGTAGAGTTGTTTTTACGTACTTAATACTTAAAAGTACCTACTCAATACATTCAGAGTTGTATTTTTCTATATATAAGCGAAATTTCCTCCATGAAAAACAAAAATTTAACTCTGTTTTTTTTTGTTTTAATTGTAAAAATATTATTTAATTATTCACATATATTAATAATTCATTCTATTGAACTGGTTCGCTAATAATCATAAGCAAATTTAGCTATTAAACTAAGTGAGCAATCGATCATTAACTTTTTCATGTAGCTCATATGAATAAAGCATTCAATTGAACTAATATAATTATCTCTTTTAAATCAATTTAATTTAAACTAGAATTTTTCTTAAATTACACAGAGAAAAAAATTCATAGGTAAATCATATCTGTATCCTATTTTTTGTTTTTTTTAATATTTTTAAATTAAGTATAAATAATATTAAAAATGATTCTAAATAATATTATATAAACTGATTAATTTCAAAGTTGTTTCTATTTAATTTAATATTGTTTCTGCTGGACTTAAACTTTTTTTTTTTTGCTGTATCTATATTTTTTTTTTACCTTTTGAAAAAAATTTTCATAATTACTCTCATAGATAAAAAAAAAATCTAAAAAAATTCCTTTAATTAGTAACAAAATATTTGTCTATTCCATATCTACAATGATTCATTTAATAACCAGTCAACAGGTTTTTTAAGACAAATAAAACTGATTAGTTTTTTTTTTTTGATAATTCTTAACTATTTTATTTAACAATTATTTTAACATTTTATCGAAAAAAGTAAAAACTAAAAAAATACATTTTGTACTGACCCCAAAAAACACAAAACCTTTAAAAATTTGTGTTCACGTATTCAATAGATAAGAATTGTATGAAATAAGCGGAAAAAACATTTAATACATTGAAAAAACAACATAAAAGCACCTCATGAAAAAAAATTGATAAAAAAAAAATAAATTTAGGTGACACTAACGAAAATATATATTTATGTATCTATAGCAAAAAGAAAAAAATTAACATTTTTAATTAAACCATACAACAAGTACAAACAATTTTTTGGGGTATTTTTTTATTGTTTTTTTTTTTAATGAATACTAACAAAAACAACCATAAAAAATTGAAATAAAAAACAGATAATGCGATCAAAAAATACAAAAAAAAATAACTCGAAGAAAATATTTACTTGTTTGTTTAAAGAAATAAAAACAAAATGAAGACGAATTTTGCAAAACAAAAATAAATACAGAACAAAAAAAAAAAAAATCTGACGGAATAAAACGACAATTACCTTATAAGAGTAAAAAAAAAGAAGAAATACAATTTAATACCAGAACAAAGAATTAAAATGATTTTAAAAAGTATAATAAATACAAAATACACAAAATTTGTATTTTTTTTGTTAAATATGTATGTATGTTACATTGAAAGAATACTTTGAACTTTTTTAAAAATACTTAGTGAATATGTAAATTTAAAAACACTAAATACTCAATTAACGGATAAGTAATGAAAGATTTTTTTTTTTAAAGAAAGAATTCAGGGTTTATTTTTCTTACCAAAATTAAGCAAAAACTTGGGTAAACTAAAAAAGGTATAAATATATTTTAATAAATATTTTAAAAATGCTTTTCTAAGTTTACTCAAGTTTTCATCTAAGCACGATTATTAATATTCTTCACTTAAGTAAAATTAAAGTTAAAAATCGCATTTAGGGCATTTAGGCATTAAAATATTCTTGGTTTTATGTAAAGCAAAAACTTAGCAAAATTTACCTTGTTTTAGCTGTTTAATTATTTATAAATGTTTTGCTTTGAACGACATTAATTAAATATTTAGTTTATTTATGTGTTTTGAAAAAAATTAACGAAAAAATATTTATTAAAATGTTTTTTTTTTTCAAAAAATTTTATTATATTCAAAAAAAAAAATGAACTGATAAATAAAAAGCAACCAAAAAAAAATTTTAAATAAAATATCTAATTAATGTTTTTTTAAATTATAATAAAAATAAATAATATTATTAATTTTTAAAATTAATTTTTATCACAACAATTAGATATTTTACCTTAATTTTTCATAAATGTCATTTTCTTGGTTGTTGTTGTTGCTATTTTAGTTATTATTATCATTTATCAGACACTTTTTGTTGTTGTTTGTATTTAATTTGTTGAGAGAGTGATGAAATGAAAACAAGTAATCCACAAATTTGTTAAAATTTTACAACGTGAGCAAGAGAGGGAGAGAGAGAGAGTGAGAGGTCAAATTTTAAAACGTGGAATTTAGATCAAAGAAGATTGTTTTTCTTTTTTTTTTGAAAATATCTATCATTTACAGTTATTTAATGAAGTTTAACACGTTATATTTGTTATTTTGTTAGTTTTTATTGGTTTAATTTATCAAAGTTTTTGATAAAATTTTTCAAGTTTTTGAATTTTGTTTATTTCTTTGAAATCTGCTACACTTTTGTTTTAAATTTTTATAAAAATCAGTTTAGAATTGTTTGAGATGGTGTTATATTTTAATTTTAATAATTTTCGTGTTTTTTTATAAAGCTGTAGTAATTTTGATTTACTTTAAATTTTAGAGCCAACTTATTATGTAATTTTTTTTTATTATTTTAAATTCAGTTTTTAATAAAGTTGTTGGAAATTTGTCACTTTTTTAAAGTTTTTGTTTAATTTAAGATTCTACAAAGTTTTTTTTTTTGTAAATTTTTATTTTATAATCTGATTAAAGTCATTTAGTTTTATTTTAAAATTTAATAGTCTGTTTTATAAATTTAATACACTTTTTCAATTGTTTTAAGGATTTTTACTACTGTTTAAATTTCAGTTATTTTAAGAGTCTTTACTGTCAGTGATTGTTTTGTAGCTTTAGTTGTTTTTTTTTGCCATTTTATTTACAGTTTTGAATTTTTTAAAGAGCATTGCTTTTGTTTAACAGCTGTTGAATGAATTTGAAACTTTAGTTAATAGAAAATTAAGTAATCTGTACTCATTTAACAGATTTGACAGTTTAAAAAAGTTAACTTTCAAGTTCTGACAAAAAAAAAAAAAATCAATCTTTACAGATATTTAGTAGTCAATAAGTTTTTTTTCACAATTTTTTTAGTTTATAATTTAACAGATTTTTGAAATTGCGAGTTTTAAATTATTTTCAGTTCACAAAGTATTTGAGAAATTTGTTACGTTTTTTGACAGTTTTATTTATTCTAATAAGATATAATCATAATGCAGTTTTAATATCTTTAAATTTTCATTAATTTATAAAACTTGAGAGATTTTCTTTTTATTAATTTCCTGGATTTAAAAGCCAAAAAAATTTTTTTTTAAATAATTTTTTTTAGATTTTTAAAATTTTTTTCACAGAATTTTTAAAAATTTTTTGACAGTTTCTAAATTTTTTTTCTTCTAAATTTTAGCTAATTTAATATTTTCTAACAATAAAATCAAATTTTTAATAATTTTCAGATTTCTGGGTGTCTTTACAAATTTGGTTAAAACAGTTTTTAAAATAAGTTTTCACAGATTTGTTTACAAAATTTCTATGATTTCTGACAGTGTTTTTTGTTGGGTTCTTTTAAAAGATTTTATTTTAGCACAATTTTCAGAGTTTTTGTTGAGAAATGTTTTTATTTTTAAATTTAAAAATTAATTATTTGTTAGTTCCTTAAAGTTTTTAATTTATTTATTTTTTTTACAGTTTTCATATGCTTTAACACTTTTATAATTCATTTTAAATTGTTTTTGTGTTAGATTTCATATTTTTATTATAATTTAATTAAAAAATATTTCATTGTTATTACTCTCAGATTTGTTTTAAATTTTAAAATTTCTTTACAGTTTTGTGTTTTTATTAAATTTTATTTTATTTATATAAGTTATTTATTGTTTTTCTATATTCCTCTCATTTGTCAATTTTGTTGCAGATATAATTATTCTTTAATGTATTAATTGTTTTTTAAAAATTAAATTTAAATTTTATTTTTTTGTATAACCAATTATTTTAATTTGTCTTTTAAAAATGTTTTTATTAAAAATGTTTAAGTTTTAAAACTTTTAAAATATAATTAAAAATATTGTTAATCAAAAAAATTTAAGCACTCTCTTTTTTTAATATTAAACATAAAATTTATGATTTAATTTTTTTTGTAATAAACAAAAAAAAATTTACACTCTCTTTTGTTATAATTTTAAAAGTTTTTAAATTTTAATTTAATTTTTTTTTTTATAAAATTTTTACGGATAATAAATATTTCTCGTTAATTTTTTGTAAACACTTTAACACCTGTTTTTTTTTTGTTGTTTCCTTAATTATTATTAGTTTTTAACTTACTTTTTGGAATTACGTTTTGTTGTTTGTTTCGAAAACATGGGAATTTTGTCAACAATTAATTGCATTTCTTGAAATCCTGTTCAATTATAAAATTAGAGAATTTTTTTCAAAGTTATTCTCTATATTCCATATGATTTAAAAAATTCAGCATATATTTCATAAATCCATATTAAAAATTGACAATTGTTTTGTGATGCTAATTAATCCAATAAAATGTAGATTTGAGATTTTTAAAATTTATTTTTAATACTGTTTGTGATGAAATGTAATCCAATTTTGGTGGTTTAAAAGAAAAAATTAATTAGCAAATCAACAGGAACTTTTTTTGTAATTAAAAAATAATATTTTGGTTTGTGTGGAATTTTTTTTTAGTTAAAAAATACTGGTTTGTTTTTAAAATATTTTTTTTAATATATTTTGAAATTTTTTTTTAAATTTTTTGTTTATGTTTATTATTATTAAACTTGATTTACAATTTTTTATTATTATTTACCACTTTTTTTGTTTATATTAAAAGATAGTGTGTTTCTTTTAGGGGCCTTTCACGATTTTCTTGGCCAATTGAAAATGCTTTTTTTTTATTTGTTTTTATAGTTTTAAAAACTTTTTCAGTAAACAAAAAATTTCACTTGCTACACTTCACTTGTCTTCAAAATTAACCGGTTTTTTAATTTGAAATTTTTTGAAGTACTATTTTTTTTTTTGAATTTCTCTTTAAATTTATATTTTTTTTGTTGTAACACTGTTTTAATTTTTAATAATTTTTGTGTTTTTCTTTTTTAGAAATATTTTGTGTTTTTATTTTCAATTACAAGATTTTTTGGCTTTATTTTGTTTTATTTAAGAAAGCCGTGTCACGCGTTAGATTTTTAAAACATGACGACATTTGACAGCAGCCAGAAAGGAACTAAACAACCGCCAGAGTCACGACACCGCACAAAACTCACTGACTGACGACAATGGCGATTATGAAGACAACAAAACGTATGAAACGACATCGACATTATGAACAATAATAAAATGAAGAAAAACATACATACACATATCACACATAGAAAAACCAGCGCATACACACTCATATATTCGTAAGAAGAAAAAAAAACGTAAAAGCAACATTAAAAAAAAAAAAATGAAAAACAGCAACAACATCAAGTATAACCTACAACAACTACATAGTGTATACGGTTTTTATAAGCATGGTAGAAGCTGGCAACTCGGTTGCCAGAGAGGGGGGTACATTAACAACCGAATACAAAATACAAAAAAAAAAAAAAAACAGCCAAAAGAATTGAATCCAACCTACAAAAAACGTTGGTTTAAATCATATCAAACACTTTCAAACCACTCTGTTTTTAAATCCAAAGGTATCCTATAGATATACATATAACAATCCCACAGATACAAATACTTACTTTATCATATCGCTTGCAACATGTTTGGTAAAACATTTCAGTAGAATGATTTTGGTTGCAACTCTTATGTTCGTTTAAATTTAGTTGGTATGAAAAAATAAATTGTAATAAATATTAAACAAATTAAAATATTTGTTTTTTCTTTACGCTTCCATTATTGATTTTAGAGCAGTAGTCAGTCGCAGTCATTCGTCGTAGTATGAAGTAGTTAATGTAATACAATCTACACAATTTTTGTGTTACAACCAAATATAATATTTAGCCATATCTTTGCACCATCATTGGTTAGCGAAAACAAACTGTATGACCAACATCATCATACGTTTTGGACATGTTGTTGAACCAACTTTTATAGATTTAAGTGTGCAATTGTTTTATTATTTTTTTTTTTTTCAGTTTGCTGTTTTGAGTTTAAATTGATTTAATTTTTATAAGATTTTTTTTTGAGATATATTTGTAGTTGTTATTGTGATATTATTTGTTGTAGTTATGCATTGTTGCCAGACTTGTTATCCCATATGGAAAATAGAAATTCCCTAAAAATCACCAACAAAATTTAAATAATATTGTGACTGAAACTCGCCAACTTTGATCCTTAGCCAAACTGGATTTAGATCCAAACAGCCGAAAATTTCGGTTGATTAAATATTTTGGTTGAAAACAAATTTGGAGATGAGATCTTAACCTGCATATATTGTGAATCACTGAGTCACCCGCGTTCATATACACACGACGGCACTCACACCGAGCATACAAATTTGTTGCCCTAACCGAATTTGTTTCCAATGAAGCCAATCACCCTACTAGGCACAGATTTCCAAGGGGGATAGTGTATATTCACCAAGGAATTGTAGTCTCCTGCCGCGAAGCCTAAGACACACGCAGAGTATATGCTCCGCTGTCTCAGCGTCCAATTCACAGAACCTACATGTATCCGAATCAGACAGACCTCTAATCCTCAAAAGGTATCTGAGATTACAGTGTTCAGTGAAAAATCCTGTTAAGGTCCTTAAGTTCTTCCTGTTCAGATGGGATTTTCCACTAGATGGGACGTTAAATGTCTTAGCTTGGTGCTGGCCAATGGTAGCTTTCCGAGATTCAATGGTCTTGGATTCCCTCCAAATCCTAAGTTTTTTCCATAATATACCTTATGTGTACACCACAGAAAAGGTTCAGGGCTAAATAAGTGACGAAGGGACCCGCATTGCTGCAACTTAACATTTGGTAGTGACAATCCTAATTCTGTTTGCTCTACCCCCGGTTGTAACAATCATATTTCTGTTCAAAATAGTGTTGTGACAACCGAGTTATAGGTTGCGGCAACCTAACGATTTGGTTGAAACCAAATATGGTTGTGACAACAAATAATTTTTTTTTTTTGGTGCAGATAGGACAAGACGTCTTTCCTCCGAGCTGGGAATTCGAGGTCAAATTATACACCAACACCTCACAAATGAATTGTGGCGTTTGATCCGATTTATTTTCTTACCGACTTGATGCACAATGCTTCTAAATGATGTCTTACAAGGAAGGTATCCCCAGCGTCATCCACAGATATTTTTTTTAGAGGATCAATTTAATGTTAAAAAATGCAGTTTTTAATTTTTTTTGAAGAAATTTAATTTTTTTTAAGAAATCAAAGAAAACAGGAAATCAAATGGAAGCTATTTGAGCCATGAGATTGGGCCACTAAAAAAATATGTGTAACTATATTTATTTTCCCTCTTCTATCACTTAAATTGTTGTCGATTGCAAAGCGGGACTTTTGTGCTTGGGCTTATATATTTTATCCCAGTTGGAAATGTCCTAAAAACAATTTCACGACTCCTTATAAATTTACTATGTTTAATGAAGACGTGTTTATGATATTTCCAACTGGGATCTCTTTTTCTCGATTGTCTCTGTATGAAAAAAGCTAAGTCGCTTGCCCGTGATTAACAAAATATAGGTCTTCGGCCATAGGGACTTTCACAATATAAAACGGACAGACATGTTAGTCAAGCCATGATCTGGTTAATTGTGACTCAGTAGAATTGTAAGACTAACATGGTCAGTATAATTCAGCCTACACAAGATGTGGTGTACCTTTAAATCGACTGCCCCATACAACAGATGATTATTTTAGTGCAAGAATTAACTTTGGAATTACATTTATGGTGATGTTTCGTTCAACATACGAAACGTATAAAGTGATATGGCGTCGGAGTTTGACATCTAAGCTGCATTTTTGTGACGTCTGATTTCTTCTAATCATAAGACGCTATTAAAAATGTTTAACCAACCCTCTCCCTTTCGCCACCTCGGGAGGATTTTTTTGCTTCAACAAAAACAATTAACGAATTTTAGTTTTCACTAGATTTGGATTCGGGACTTCTCATCAACCTCCTCCACCAAAATTCAGCATTAAATTCGAAAAAAATTCCCTGGCTGGTATAGGTTTAAGGAAAGTATTCTAATTGTACATTTGGCTTTAGTGTGACGGCCTAATGGCATATTTGTACTTGCAACTTACATTCTCATTTGTATGTGTATGAAAAAACTTTCGAAGGTAGGTCCACTGTGCAGCTTTTTTATGCAAGTATTTTCAAGACTAACCTGCGTGTTGTCTGGTACTCAAAAGAAAAATGAAAAGATTTTGAAATCTGTAAAAAGGGGTAAATTTAAGTTAAAAGGGGTAAATTTATGTTGTGCTCAATGGTTAATGTAAACAGCGGCATAAATAAAGGGTATTCGCTTGCCAAATTGCGAATACACTTGGAGGTAATGAGGACCAATGCAAGTTTCCCAGTTTCGCCTAAAAACCACCATCCTCAAAGTTAGAGACTAGATGCAGATATCCGAGTTGCCGATCCTTCAGTCCAGGCCATATAGAAAGAAGATTGATTAAGAGTGTTGTAATAAAAAAGCAGAGCCAGAAAGGAGTCACTGCCATCAGGCGAAGTGCGGCAAAGTTTCTCTAACATAAATTCCTTTGCTGATAAAGGAACATTACCAGAAATTATAGAAAATATTATGGAATTTGTAGCAGGCTACTTATGAAAAAGTTCGTCGGCTTGGGGTATTTGGAATTGTATTTCTTGCATGTATAATTAATTCTTGAGGGAAATGAGTAGCTCAGGCTAAACATTTAATTGAATGCACAACTTTTTCTGTTTTCTTTCTCAGTCCCAAAGAAAACACCTACAAAGTTTAACGTAGTTTTAAAAAATGCTGCTCTTATCCTCCACTTGTTTCCGAAAACGACGGTGTTCTATACAGGATGAAGTTTCTCGACTTATTTTTTGTTAAGCCTTAGGTACATGAGCTTCGAATGTTTTTTGATATATTGACCCTGGCGCTTTGCCAAAATGATGTTTATTTCGTCAGTATATGCGAGCAGATTGGATTATCTTTTATAGATAATTCCATCATTCTGTAGCCCTCCCCATACATACATTTTTTCCCTGGCTATTTAAATGTAACGGAAACATCTTTGCAAGCGAAGCGTCGATAATCGACTAGTAAAGGGTGTCCCAAGAAGAACGCAATTTTTAAATCTGGCAACATTCGAAGTGTCATTGTTTGGCATTTGAACAATTGTTATTGTTTGCTAGTAGAAGGTACGAGGTTAATAAAAATGGAGCGCTACACGAATGAACAACGCATTCTCATTGTGAAATTGTTTTACCAAAATGGTGAAAGTTTTGCGGCTACAGTTCGCAAATTGCGATCAATTTGGGGTCACAATAATGCTCCAAAAGAGTCAACTGTAAAGAGATTAATGGATAAATTTGCCGAAACTGGGTCTGTTAGTGATGTAAAGGCAACAACGCGCCATCGACCAGGTCGATCGACCGAAAATGTCGCAGCTGTACGTGATGATGTCGCTCAAACTCCATCCACCTCAATTCGACACCGAGCTCAGCAAATTGGTGTCTCCAAATCCACTTTGCAGCGAATTTTGACGAAAGATTTGCATCTTCATGCATACAAAGTTCAATTGACTCAGGAACTGAAGCCAGCTGACCATGGACAGCGAAGGGAGTTCGTTAATTGGGTATTGGAGAGACAACATAAAAATGCTGATTTCGCCTATAAAATCATCTTCAGTGATGAGGCCCATTTTCATCTTGATGGCTTCGTCAATAGGCAGAATTGTCGCATTTGGGGTGAGGAAAATCCTCGAGTGATTCACGAGAAGCAAATGCATCCTCAACGTGTCACTGTGTGGTGTGGTTTTTGGGCTGGAGGAATCATTGGACCTTTTTTTTATGAAAATGAGGCAGGTTAAGCGCAAACAGTCAATGGTGTTCGGTATCGTGAAATGATAACCAGTTTTTTCTTGCCTAGAATTGAAGAAATGAATGTGGAGGGCATGTGGTTCCAACAAGACGGCGCCACATGTCATACAGCCAGAGAAACAATTCAATTGCTGCATCAGTCATTTCCCGGTCGTGTTATTTCGCGTTTTGGAGATCAGAATTGGCCGCCTAGATCGTGCGATTTAACACCATTAGATTTTTTTCTTTGGGGTTTTTCGAAGTCGATGGTTTACGCGAATAAGCCGACGACGACTCAAGCCTTAAAAGAGGAAATTGGACGCTGCATTAATAAAATACCGCAGCATTCATGCAAAACGGTCATTGAAAATTTCATTAAAAGGTCGCGTGCATGCCAGCAAAGCCGCGGCGGCCATCTGCACGATATATTGTTCCATACATAACCTCATTCTGTCTACTTTACGATATAATAAAGTTTCACGATTTTTTTTTAAATATCTGTGTTTTATTTAAAATTTAAAAATTGCGTTCTTCTTGGGACACCCTTTATATATAATTTCAAATTGTTTTGATATTTTTCAAGATATGGGGTTATTCGAAACACTGCTAGATAATTCAACAGGTCTGGAGGCAGACTAACAAAGTACTATCAGTTTCACACGAATAACACCAGATAAAACCCTTTATATTAAAGCGAAGAGTTATTTTCTTCTAGAGTTTAACATATAACATATCTAACCTGTCACTAGTCAGCATACTGTAGTTTCTAGAGTTTCTTGGTTAGTCATGTGACGTGAAACAAGGGGTACTATGACAATGCCATGTAAAAAGGGACCGGTGCAGTGGCAGTTAGTATAAATTCCCCTGGGGTTATAATATGTTCAATGGACGCCAGACCTTAGATTGAGACGCCAGAAACAAAAATATATATCAAATGCATAATTTTGAAAAAATCTAAATACATATGTAAATCGAAATGAAAATATGCAAATTTGGTTTTGTTTATCTGGCAACACTGTTACATAGTTGTTGTATCTTATGGCTACCTCAAACTCTCTAAATTGTTGTAGTTTATTTTTTCGATATCATTATTGTTTAATTTTTTTCTTCTTATATTTATATTGCTTTGCTGTTGTTGCTTTACATATTTTTTTTTTGTTTTATTTATTTTTTTTTCATCGTACATGAGCGTAGTTGTTTTTTTTTTTTTTGTTTTTGCTTTGGTTTAAATTTTCCAGTGTATGTTTAGTTGTTGGTTTGTTTTGTTGTTGCTGATTTATATTGTATTTGGTCTCGGGGTCGGTCGTTGGTAGTCTTTTGGGCGACGCAACTTATACACTTAATTCAATATACATAATCGTAGCAATAATAACAACAATTCAACACTTTATACATAAATTCATATACATTTAAATTACACTACATATATTACACTTCACTTCACTACACTACACACTACACACAACAGTTTAGTAGAGTAGTATCGTGTCGTGGTACACTGTATTATTATAGACTACTACTTTGTTGTTGTTGTTGTTGCTGGAATTTAGCTTATTGTATTATTCTCGTGTATATTCGTAATTATGTGCACATATGTCAATACTTTTCGGTTTTAGTCGTTGTTGTTGTATTTGTTGATTTTTATTTTAATTTAAATCATTTTATAGTCGCCATCACAGCGATTTGTTTTTTTTTCTGTTGTAGATTTTGTTTAAAGTATTTAGCGTTAAGTTATAAACTGATTATGATTTATTTCGAAATTTTTATAACAATTGCGCATTTGTAAAAATTATGAAAGGGTCAATTATTTTGATCAATAAATATTATTAAATTATTTGAAAATTCAAAAAAAAAAAAAATCGACAAGATTTCTGCACAGACTTCAACTTAAACTTTTCTAAAGTATTTTGGTGCCCCAAAACGGTGGCATGACATAATCTTATTCGAAAATGTCTCGGACATAATACCCACACTGGTAGCTGAGACTATGACCGAAGCATGTTCGTCATAATATCCAGAAGAAAGCGGACATAAAGTCCAGAACTACTTTTCCAAATAAAGAATTTACTGGTGGCAAGCCTTTGGCCGAAATTGGAAATTTTTTCCTTTGGTATGTCCAATACCGGCCTTCAGGCGGGGTTAAGAATATTTTCTTCGACTACGGCTTCGCTAACTATAGCCTTTTTATGTGTTTTTTGACTATATTAAAAAAAAATTGGCCATAGTCCTAATAAAACCGGTGATAATAGCCATTGGTCTTAACGCCCATTTTCACTATTGGAATTATGATCGAAAGTTTTTCGCTAATAATTTTAAAACAGGATATTGGAATAATGTCCATTGGGCTAATGTCCGGACTCCTCCTAAGCCCGAATCTAAAGTCAAACATGTTTTTATCAAATCTTCTTTCTTTTTTTAACTCTTGTCCCAGGGAAAGGGGGTCAAACTTGCGAATCTTTTTTAAATGGAGAGTTAGCCGATGAGAAAAACTATAATTTCCCTACGGGGGATTTTACAAGGTGTAGCCATAGGAGGGGTAATTGGAACTTTTGACAGAACTCACTTAGGACGTGTTAATGAACTTTCCTCAAATAAAACAATGCTTGGACTAGGTAAGATCTATGACATATTAAAGGACATATCGCCGAATTTTGTTTTTTTTTTCGGAGAGCTCAATGACAATCACAAGAGCTTAATTTCTTACTCCTATCACAACGCCATGCCTGGTCCTTCCTAATAAAGCGTTCGCGTGTGCGGCAGCTTGTATAAATTTCCCGTACATATCTAAACTTCTCAAAAGGTTTGGGGACATAACCCCCTAAAATAAACCTGCCTGGTTTGAAACTTGATTGATAGTAAAGAATGCCAAGGATTTTCTTATGAAATCTCATCATGTCTAAAATAAGCCGGTCGCAAAACCGAAATTGTGGGTTTTGGAGGTAAATGAGTGGTTCGATCCTTAGTACAATTCGAAGTCGAGAGCCCACAACAAGCCGACTTTTGGGCTTCAGCCTATGTCCCATTCTAGGGCATGAGTTGGTTCTTCTTTCTCAATCTAACCTAAGCCTCAAAATGGAAGTTAGGACTTTGACCAACATATCTTAGTTCATACACCGAAGAAGTAAGTGGACTTAAAGCCTGCATTAAAAGCGTACGTATTCTTCATATTTTCAAATAAAGGTATTGATCATTAACGAACTTTTGTCAGACATAAGGGCATTCTCCTTGTCCAATACCAGTTTCGTTGACTAAATGGCTTTTGTATCACCATTATGAGAAAAGTATTCCCATAGAAACCTGTATTGAGAAAGTAACCTATGGTACCTCCTCTTGGAAGGGGATATAAACTCCCTCACCTTCCTTTGCCCCATTACATTGTCCTAGAGACAAGAAATTTCGGACTCAAATCAGATCCACAACTTTTTTTGGATATGTCCATTAGGTATAACGGTGAAGGGTTTAAAACCCATGAGGGACCTGCGTGCGCTTCTATTCGCCAGGCAATTTACAAGCTTGTTGCCCACGTGGAACTCATGCCCAGGCATCAAATCCAGACTCAGCTCATTCTGGTCACCCTATTCATTGAGGGATTCCGGACTGTCGGATATAATAAAAATATTCACCCCCTTGGTCTTCTCCTCAAACACTCCGATGCAGAGCAGATCAAAATCACATTATCCTCACCAAGAAATATGGACGGATACTTCGCCATCGGAAAGATACGTAATTTTCTCAAGGTCCCAGAATCTTCATATGTACCGTGAAGTCACTACTTTTCATGTTGCGCACACTCCGAATATAAAAAGCATTTGCCTCGTCCGCCACAAGAATGAGGAGAGGAAAAAAATGCACCAATAGCTGAAGTGCAAGCAGTAGACCTTATTCAGCAAGTTCTTAGCCGTCCCTTGCTTCAGCCACCTATCCAGTGCCGCTTACGTAATCATTGGTCTTATTATGGCATTAAAAGACCAGTTAATCTGTTATATGCCATAACCCCCAGTTAAATTAATCCTATTTTTCATTTGGGTATTATGACATAGTTAGATCAACTACACAGAGAAAAAGATTCAATGTGGTAACCGAATTCCTTGTAAACTGAATTATTTGGTTGCGGTAATCAAATGTATTCCTGACAAAATTTTAATATTTTGCTTTAACTGAAATTCTGTTGTATTAACCGAATTTCTGTTACCACAAACAAATATAATGGTGACTCCAAACAAACAATTCGGTTGTCACAATGAATCTGTTTTCTCTGTGTATAATATAATTTTTAAGTAAACAACTTATTTTTTTACGACCATGTTTAAATTAAATATGGATGTTATTAAAATAAATTTAAATTCATATTTTAATATTTTGTGTTCTCATTTTAAAAATAAGTAGAAATGAATTGAAATTAAAAAAAAATAAAGAAACAATGTTTGATTTTAAAAATATTTCTTTTATTTTAATGCTGTATCTGCTTAATTTATATTTTATTTTTTTGGGTTCATTCCAACATACACTTTAACGTTAATGTTAATTGATTTTAAAATAAATGTATATTGATTTTAATATCGATTTTTTAAGTCGAAGGCTCTAAATTTCCATTTTTGCAGTTGAATTAAACACGGGAAACGAGTGCTTGATTAAACAAAAGTCATTTGGCACATTTAGTTACAGGCAGTTAGCAGGTATTATGATATTTAAATTAGTCAAAGTTTTTATTAAATAAACCTTTTTTAAGTCGAAGGCTCTAAATTTCCATTTTTGCAGTTGAATTAAACACGGGAAACGAGTGCTTGATTAAACAAAAGTCATTTGGCACATTTAGTTACAGGCAGTTAGCAGGTATTATGATATTTTAAATTAGTCAAAGTTTTTATTAAATAAACCTTATTCCTAGAAATATGGCAACTTTTTTTTATAGTTATAGTATAAAGGTGCGTATGAGTAATATGGGAATATAACATAGAAAATATTACTTATACGCATTATTACACTATTACTTTAGAAAAAGTTATAATATTATTGCAAATATAATTGATTTAATTTACATGTTTAAGAAACTTGGTTATGGTGATATTATTAAGCTGCGTATGAGTAATATATTTTATGTCATAATCCCATATTAATCATACGTAAACCGTTAACTTAAAAATATATATATATATTTTATTAATTAATAAAACAAAATTAATTTGTAATTTTAGTCAAATTAGAAAAAAAAAACATATTAAATATAATCATAGTAGAAAGAAAAATGAAATTGAATATCAAATGAACACCCACAATGTAAATACTTAATAATAACATGTATGAAATTTCCACTTATAAAATCATATTCATTTACATTTTCCGAGCATTTCATTTCATTTTTTGTTTATTGTTGTATGAAATAATAATAACAAGGCATTTAACATATTAATCCAACAAAACCAAAAGAGCATAAATAATAGTTAAACAACTACAGCAACAATAAGCAAACAACAACAAAACAAGCATATCAGTTAACACCACTTGTAAAATATTGCCTAAAAACATTTCATGTCATTCTGCCATACACTTTATCTACACTCTCTCTCTCTCTCTCATTACAACATAATATAAAATACCAAAAAAAAAAAAATTATAAAAATTGTTAAAGAAATATGTATGTATTAAAATTATCAATATTTAACTGAACTGAAAAATATTGTTATCCCAACCAACCAAACAACAATATTCATATTACAAAAAAACAAACATATCTCCTCGTTTTGGTAGTAAACTAATAATAATCGTTATGGCTGTTGGTATGTGAGATACCAAAATTGAAACAAACATGTATGAAATCAAAAAAATACGAAGCAAACAAAAAAGATTGTTGGCATATAAAAGTAAAGATGACTTAACCAAACAATTTATCACTCAATTAGCAATTGAAATAAAAAAAATAACATCCATGTACGGAGTATAAGTATGAACAAACTTATTTTACTACCATTTGACATACAACACCACAATATAAAAAAATAAAGCAACACTAACCAACCAAACAACTCTAGAGGGACAAAAGATATCTCAAGTTGTATATCTAACCACTAAATTTGGTTGAAAAGATGTAAATACTCACAGGCATGTACATATACGTAAAGTATTATAAGAGAGAGGGAGAGTGTATGTTTATTTTAAATGAGAGCCTAATAGAGAGGATGTAAAAAATTAGCTTTCTTCTGTTTTGTAAAAAATGTACTTATTTGGCCCAGATTTGTAAAAGGAAGTCTATGGAGTTTTGATGGGATTTTCGAGAGGGTCAGTGATTGATGTTCACCAAAAAGCAATGATTAAGGGTTTTAGAAAATCACACAGATAAAACAGAATCATTGTGACAACTGAATTTTTTGGTCAACTGAATTGTTTATTGGCAGCAAACAATTTATTTGGTTAACGCTATCAAGTGTATATTTTACAAAATTAAAATACTTTAATTTAACCAACACTCTGTTGTGCTAATCGAATTTCTGTTGCCACAAACAAATATTTTGTTGGCTCCAACACAAACAAATTCGGCTCCAAAGTTGGTTCCAACCCAAGCAATTTGCCACAACGACTCTGTTTGTTCTGTGGAATTAAAAAATACTTTGTGGCTACGAGACCTTTAATCGGGGTTCTTACAAGACTTTAAGATGCCAAGAAGTTATAAGACCACCAATTGGTTTTCTATTAGAGCCAGCTAAATGTTTTAACAGCGGTCCCATTTTATTTTTAATTTTTTTTATTTATTATGTAGATCGATTAGCAGTACGTTAATTAAGTCTGATGTAATTGATATTCGAAAAATGGCTTGCTCTCTAGGAGTTTTATCATTCTATCTTCAATATATGTTTTAATCGCCACTAACCATTCATTCTGCTTGCTTTTCAAGATCCGCCGTCTATACATGTCAGAGTAAAAAACCCCTATCAGAAGCCTATGATAACAAGAGTACCTTTAGCACATTTCCCCCTTCAAATTAATGTGTTGTGGTTAAATTTAATGAGATAAGGTTAAATATAGTTGTAAAATCTTATTGTCCCGTTGTAACATAGTGTTTTCGGACGTAAAATGATACCAGCTAAGGCAACACTTTCTTGGCGAATTGTAGAGTTTATAACATGCTAACTTTAGAAATATGCCCAGATCAGCATAAGAGTTGTAAACAGTTTTAGATAATATGATACAGTCCATGTTCAATGGCCATTCTGTTTCGTGATTTTAGCTTAGTTTTTCTCCTTTGTTTGAAGCCGGTTTTACTGAGCAAAGCTATTTAATACTTTTTGGAATTAACTCTATTTAAATATAAAAATTTTAACTTTGTAAACGGTTAAAGCCCCCTACTTCTAGTTTGAGTATAATATTCGAAAATTTCAGATCATAATCTTTTAAAGGGGAAGCGGTATAATATCTGTTAGGGATATGAACTCACATTGATCTTATCAGGTACATATTTAAAAGAGTAACGATGCAGGTATGGAGCTTCCTTCTCTAGCGTAGGTATCCGCAAAGATGGGATTTTTGGGAATTCCTACAGGAAAGTTTTCCTCCCAAACCCTATTGCCATGAACACTGAAATTTTAAATATCTCTTCCCTGGGAGTATCAGCTAATTCACTGATTAGGCACTTTTTGGATTTTCTGCCAGAAAAGTGTAAAAGTAAGTATGTAAAAGGCGGAAAATATCCCTCTTAACAGACGGTGTTTTTGGAAATTATTTTGGGAAAGTTTCCCTCTTGACGCGCTTTCAAAAGTAGGGATGTAAAAGTTAAAGTCTTCCCTTAACGGCCTGCTCAATTCGCTTCGGCTACAAACCTGAAATTAAAAATATGTGTTCTCTGGAGTATGGGCTATTGGCTTTCCTAACATTGAAAGATCAGTGATGTTGTAAATTGACATAAAGTTTAACTCAATCTCTTTGGCCTTTCTCAATGGAGAAGAAGCATTTGATAACATCTGCTAATCGGCAGCCATTTCTTCTCAAATAATTATAGAGTCATCAAAAGTTTATGAGGCTATCATAACCCAGTTTTTGATAATAACCCGCAGCTCTGAGCAACTCCTCTGCTCTAATACCAATCGTAGAAAATTTAAAGGTCTCGAAGTTCATTCTGCTCTGTGGCAGTTAGAATAATTTTCCATTTGTCCAATTAGTCATGCATGTAAACGGTGATTGGTAATAAATGCTGAAGGTTCACACACGATAGTTAAAGCAAGGACTAATGGCTTATGATTGGTTCAATGCTTCCAACTCTGTACATTCTAAAAGTTTCAAAGTCCTAACTAAAATGAAGGTATTAAAAGTTTCGCTGCTCGTTTCTGAAAATGGCTTTTTGGTTTGGTGGCTTTTTGGCTTTGTGGGTTTCTGGTTGGCTTTTGATTTTTCATTTTGCACATCCTATTGTTAGATAGTCCTTGGTTAAGGTTTTTACAACTGAAATCGGTTGGTACAACGGAATATTGGTTTCCACAACAAAATTCGGTTAATACAACTGAATTTTTGGTTGCAACACTTAAAAAATTTGGTGATCACATTTGAACTTGATTGTGCTAACTGAATAAATTGGTTGTCGCAACCAAAATTCACTTTTAAATTCGATTGGCATTTTATTTTTATGTGTGTGGACATTGAGATGGACTTACATTTACCCAGTGGAAAGCAAATTCAAATTCAACCCAAATCCTCAAGAAGGGTTTAGTACTCATAAGGGATCTATGCGCCCGCCTCTTTGCCAAGCAATTCGCACGCTCGTTGCCAGCGTGGCCTTCATGCCTAGTTGCCCATTGAGGCATTCTAAACTTCCTATTTCAGCGGAGACGTGACCTCGTTAGCTCTTAAACCCCTGAGAGCCGCTTGACTATTTCTTCTCCCCAAACAATCCGTAGAGGTGTTAAAATAGCAGGGTTGGCAGGCAATACCGCTAAAATACCGTTATCGATTCAATACCCTTTAAACTGACTATCGTTACCCCTAAAATACCGTTACCAAAATAACTAAAAAAATCGTAATCCTTAAAATACTGTTACCGAAATAATTAAAAAAAAATCGTTATCCTTAAAATAGCATAATAGAAAATAGCGTTACCGTTAAAATAACGTCACCAGCGTAACCCTTACCGATAACCGCATGTTGTTCGGTTAGCATCCATGTAAAATAGTATTAAAATGAATATAGGCGGTTGCTTTTTCTGGTGGATTTGTTTAATGATATCTCGCAATTAGCAGAGAAAGAAACCAGAAAAGTTAAATTTCCTTGACAGCCTGAAGGATAGTTTGGATTCCAGAACCGACGCTTAATCTAGGCATTTTTTTTTAAGTAAAAATCAGTGGATTAAGAACAAAAATGCAGCATCTACTTTGCTTATGTCTAGAACTAAGTCTGCGAGGACTTAGACTTATGGGTATAATTTCTTTCAAGGTTTATCTGATCTTAGAGACGTATGACTTTCGATTTTTATTAATTCAATCTAACCTTATTTATTATGTTCACTTAATGTCGGATTTTAAACCAACTCTTTAAAATTCTATTCCGCTACATATTGACATACAATTGGATTTTTTTTAAATATATAAATCAAATTTGTTAGGACTTGTAACAAGAAATCAAATAAATCTTTTACCGAATACCTGTCATTGTACATTAATTGTCATTTAGATTCGAATCAATTACCAGTCGCTTCCTTAAAAGGAAATTTAGTACAAAGTGTACCCATTAAACGTACTTTTGTTAACACGTTTTCATCCCTCCTGGTGTGTGTTACAACAAAACACAGTTGTTTGGTTTAATACACTAGTAGTAGATACAAAATTACAGAGCATATGATGTTTTACTTACAATTAATCTGAAATTGTGTTTCATTACACTAACGAAATTGTTACAAACCTAAAATTAACAGCATAGACAGGCAGGTATGGAAAATGTATTAAGGGTTTATTTTGCCGAAGACCACCAACAATGAGAGATAAAAAAGAACTCTCCCTCTCTATGTTTGAACTCATTGTAAGTTTTTTGTATCACACTAACTGACATACTCCTAAACATATTTCATCCATCATTACTAAATTTCATCATTATAAGTATGAATGAAATGTTTGTTGTTGGATTTTTCTGTTTGTTATCTTATCATAATTCAGACTTTAATAGTGTTTAACAGTATGATATCTATTGAAGAGAAAGAGAGAATGAGAGAGAGTTTGAAATCAAACTAAAATTATATTAAAGAGCGTAAAAAGAAACAGCAGCAGTAATAAAAATGGACTGAGAGGCAGCAAAAGTATGTTGTACGAATATTTTGGTTATGGATACAATGAAATAAAAACCTGATTGTTGTTTTGTATTTTCTACATTTGTATGCAGAAGCTGTTATCAGGTTAAGTGGTTGAGGGAGGGTTTCGTCAGTCACTAAAGGTTTGTCGGTTATTTAAAGTAGACAACAACAACAGCAGAAGTAAACTAAAACGATAGTGAAAAAAAAGAGCGTTACAAAAATATGTTTTCGTTTATTTTTGTTATTTTGTGCAACAATATACTGTGATGTTGATAAAAAAGATTATAAATTAACCCATTAAATGAAAACAAACCAAATGATGAATATTGAAAATATTGTTGAAGATAATGATTGAAAATGTTTTGTATTTTAGGTTGAGATAACATATCTGTAATCTCTGTTGTAATACTTCCAACTGTGAAAATAGGGTTATTAATTCAAGCTACGCTTGCACACTGGAGAAATACTTCAGTGTCCAATATGCCTTTCAGAAAAAAGTGCTGTCAAAAACCGAACTCCTATTGTTCACAAGAAGATATTATATAAATGAAATCGGTGACCTAAATAAATTAACAGAGGGTTAATTCTGGAGCCTAGGTTTTCGTTAAGGAATGTCGAGGAAGTAATGTTAAAATCTTGATTTGTGTTATCACCTGCAAGACGTATTTTTAAAACTGCGAGTATAAGGCGAATATTATTTTTCGAATCCTTGTTACATGCATAATCATGAACATGGTTACATATACCTAACTTTCAAATAAAAAAATATCTGGTACAACTTTTGAATATATTAGATATTACAGCGATGTTGACTTTGCAATACGCAGTCACATAGTTGATAGTTTTCAATACATAGTCACCAACTAGTCTGATTGTCTCAGAGCTGCAGGTAATGCTAGCCTACGAGAAATGTGCAAATTGCCACTGGTCATGCGACTTATCAAACAAAGGGTTTCGGTATCGAAGCAGTTCGTATAAATTCCCTGTGGGTTTAGTATCCAGCTGATGGATATGTAAATCCTGACCACTCACGGTCCCGATGAAATTGCTGTGTCAACGCTCAATACTAAGTGAAGTTCACATCTCGATAAAAGTATGGATCAACTAAATAGGACAAGACCATAGATTCCTTATATTATTCGAAAGAATGAAATTTCAGTGGTCACGGATGGCACGGGGATTAAGATGGCAACAGGGTTGAGGGCTTATCCAAAGGAATTAAACATTTAAGTCTCAATAAGAATTGCAAACGAATGTTTTATTTTCCAAAAGGAAATTAATACAATCAACATATCCCAGGGGATAACAAGGAAAACTAATAACGATTCATAAGCCATAAGTTACTTTGTGCACATTTTTACTGCTCTTAAATATGTAAAGTATGTAGAAGATTGTATCTTATATCACGAACAAATCTATTTGCACGTGGTTAAGCTGATAGAAAAGGCTGGTCATTTTACCAGAGAAGGAGGATTTACTATGCAATTTAAAGAATTGCTCAAACTTTTTGAAATTGTTTACAGAAATCATAATTGATGAATTTGTTACTCTGTCAAGCATTACTGTATAAGCACTGGAATTTTAGCACTGGACCCTCATATAAACTGCACTGGACCTTCATATAACCTGTCAACAAGTTCACCAACTTTTCGCAATAACTGTTTTAAGATTTACCATTTCACGCGTTGCCATATTTAAAGCCCTAAATCTTTTACCACATTTTCATCTCCACTCGATCCTCTTTTCAAAGAAAGCAACTCAGCCAGCCTGCCTGATTTCTTTTCTGGGCAATGTCCAACTTTGGCTTTGCTAACTAAAGTTATTCTATGTATAGGTTAGGTTAATTTGGACTGAAAATGAGGAAGCGAACGTGCAAATGATATTCACTACCGACTTATGTCCAAATACAGTGCATAAAAGTAAGCCCGAAAGTAATGTTGTTGTGCGCTCGAATTTTACTGAGGATCGGACCACTCCTTTACCTCAAACAAGATTTCTGAAGAAAACTTTTGGCTTACTTAAGTATCAACAGGGCGCCCCAAAGAACTGTGCTACAAATAAAGTGCGGTTAGAGTCAAAATTTTTTGATTATTAGAAAGAATTCTCATGGCTAACGCCTACCCAAGAGATTTATTTTTCTACCCAGGGGGCGGAACTCAGCGTTCCTTGACGAGGTACTTTTGTGGGCACTGTGATCTCAGGTACCAACGGTACAAGAAGGGTCAATCGGGTGGCCGTCTCATGTCGCGTTTCAACATTTGGAACATTTCACCCGGCAGGATTCTTAGCTTTATCGGAAGGTTAAACCCTTAAAGGAGCTCTAGGCAGCACAAAAGGCGGTGCGTAGTTCCATTTGAATCTAATCTATAAGTCCTAAATTAGTTTTGTTGCATATTCTGGATCATCAAACTGTGTTTTTTAGGAGAGTTCTGTGTAACTTCCTTCGTTAGGCCTGTGACAATGGTTCAATATCCTCTGACCATAACAACGCCTTGTAAAATTGACAAATCCTTTAATACAAATGCATCGGTTCTGTGAAAGGTCACTTGGAGTTATTTAACTTGGAGTTATTTAGCCTGGATCCGATTCAAGCGAAAATGGTTGTCATTTTAAGTCACGTTACCTTCCCAAAATGGGTTAATTTTTCATTTATGAATTTTTATTTTTAATCTTCTTCCTTCTCGCATTATACAGATATTTGTAACAACGAGAATAAGAAGAAAACAAACACACATTTATCATCATACATACACGGTTATTGTAGGTTGAGTGTTTTAAATATTATTATTGTTAATATATGACAGAAGAACAGAATGATGATGAGGACGATGTCGAATGTGACTGCTTGCTACAACTGCTGCAATGAAGGAAGTCAAAAGAGAGAATGAGTAAAATTGAGTAAGTGTGATGATGATGATGGTGGCTGTAGTAGTTGTAGTAGCATCATCATATTTTTAAGGATATAAATGATGAGTTATTATTTCCCCTATTGTAAAAAAAATTTGTTCATGTTTCTTTTTCTGCCACAATACAACATAATAAAGGTGATGTTTGGGTTGTATTGGGATGATGGTTGGTTATGGTTGCTTATGGTTGGTGGTGGTGGGTGATGCTAAGGATGATGATGTTGTTGATGATGATGACGACGTCGAGGTTTACAACAAGGCAGCTAAGGCAAAAAAACAAACAAAAAAGAAAAAAAAAAGGAAAGCAAAGCAAAGCAAAGCAAAGCTGACTATAAGTCTGTCAATGTAGTTAAAAGAAAAAAAAAAAAAGAAATGGTGGGTGAAAATATTTTAAATGTAATACGACAGATAAGAACAAAATAATAGCTGCTAAAATATATTATAATCTGATGAAGTAAACTATTTGCAATTCGTGGAAGTCTTAAGTAAATTATTTAGAGTCGATCTTGCGTTGTTCTTCTATTTGGGGCTGCGATCATAATACGTGGGCGCTGATGATAAAGTTTGAAGGGAAATATTAAAAAATTCTCTTATCAATTATGAGCAGTTTTTAATTTTTTTTGCTTTGCTTTTCCCACTTTTTAGAAGAATACTTCAGACGATCCTACACCACGGGAAATTAATACAAACTGGCATTATCCTGGAAAGGGACTTTGCTCTTTTTGTGACATATCACTTATTCAATCGAGCACGTGCCACTGAACTTTCCTAAAAAGCAAAATTTCATAACATGACCTCGGTCACTTAACAAAGCCTAAATATTTCCTTCTTAAGACAACACCTTGTAACAGCGACATATTCATTTCCTATAAAGGATCCAATCCTGTCAGTTTGTGTATTATTTCTGAAAATTGTTGAAATTGTTTTTTTTTTAAATTTTACTTTGCTATTTTTCTGCCCTCTACAAAAATTTATAGCATTATGATGCTTGAATTTGTTCCTTTTTTTTGCTATTAAACGTTGATGACAAAGTAGTAGATGTTCATGGATTTTTTGCGTTACATTTTATTTCTTTTTCATCACAATTTTTGTTCATTTATGAAATGAGTTCTTAAATTTACTTTTGCGAGTTTTTGCTTATTTTTTTTCCTGTACACTTTTTGTTTAAGGACATTGTATTTAATACACAAAATGTATTGTTATAAAAAAATTATGTTATGTATACAGTGTATTGTTATTTGTACAATACTACAAACATACGTACATACATGTTGGTAGTATTATCAACAACAACATCATCGCCAGCATCAGCATCATCATCATCCGCACCACCACCTTTTTTAGTTTCATCATAGATTTTTTTTGTACTTTATAAACCTTTTTTTAGGACGTTATTTTTTAATATTCTGTATTTTTGTATTTTTTGTAAAGTATGGTTTATTTTTCGTTTGAAAAAAAGGTGGTGAGAGCTGGTGATAACTTGGTATGCAGTAAATGACAAGCTGTTAAAAAAACATCATGTTATAATATTTTTTGAGTGGAGTATTTGAAATATGGAAACACTAACTGTTGGGAAGTCAAATATGTTGTGTAATATAATAATGATGATGATAACAATCATGATTTGTTTGTTTAACGCTATTAACGCTCGTGATATGGAATCTATTTATTAAAATTTATTTTGGTAGAAAATTTTGTTCAACAATTTTGAATAAGCCTTTCATGCTACAGTTTTTATTTGCAATTAATAAAAATAGATTGTAAAAAATAATATTACATAACCTCTGTACAATTTGGGTCATATTCCTGGAAGTGGATTAAATTCTGGAAAGTGGATTTCAATTAAAAGGTTCAATAAATATAAAATTAAAATCAGCCTACACCAAATATAATTTGAATTCAATTTTGGGAAGCGGGCCAAATTCTTGGAAGGGTTCTGATCATTTTTTTATAAATAGAGCAGAAAATTTGTTTACATTTTGATTCCTGCTTAACGGTCCTATATAACATTTACAAACTTCAATTAAATATCTACTGTGTGTCTAACAGAGAACAGCAAAATCAACTTTTTTCTTGATTTAATCATACACAAAAATTTTTGTTCACATATAATAATTCAACAAAATTCACTGTAGAATAAAATCAGCATCATGTTACTGAACGCGTAATTCGGATCACTTTGAATCATATGTCGATTATGTTTACTGCAAATTTAATCACTCAACAAAAAGTCAGCGTTGAATAAATCAGGAAAAAGAACAAACAACGCGTATGAGTCTATTCATAATTAAAACAAAATAGAAACACATTTCATAAATGATATTGTTTACATTAGGGTGAGTCTTAAATCCGCTTTTTTAGAGTTCTTCTTTGTGAATTATAAATATTTTTTTGGAAAAAAAATTTAGGTCGATATCTCAGGCTTGCCTAATTCGGAAAAATTTATATATTGTCTAAATTTTTTTTCATCTATTTTGATTGGAAAATTAGGCAATATTTAACTTTAACCGGATTGGGCGAGCCTGAGATGTCGACCTAAATTAAAAAAAAAAAATTATTTTCACAAAGAACAATATTCTTGGTATTCCTAATAAAAACTCGAAAAAAACGTATTTTAGACCCACCCCATATAACATTTATGAAATGTGTTTCTACAAAACCACCCCCTTTTTATAGATAAGAAACTATTTTGTTTAAATTATGATTACACTCATACACGTTGTTTGTTGTTTTGTCTGATTTATTATACATCAAAATAATTATTGTTGGCTCGAATGAACAGAATAAAACAATTTGCACGTCGTTTGATTAATTTAAAATCATCAACAAATATGTGTGTTGGAGTATATTCAGCATTTGAACGCAAACACATATTTATTCTTGTGTTGATTGCGTATGAATGTTTTGCAATCAGCAAATGCAGTTCTCTGGTGTCTAAATACCATATCTATGGTAGGTCCGAATATAAATCGATTAAAACTATACTCAATACGGATATAAATCTGCACGAATTTTGATAATAAAATTCAATGATTTGCAAACGTTGTTTGTTTGTAAGTCGATTTATGGTTAAATTGTAGACCAAACTGAACATGTTTGACCGTAACATGTTAAACAAAAACAGCTGAGCTGCCAAAAACAGTGTTGCCAAAAAGAAAGTTGCTAAAAACTCACCCGATATTATGATTCGAAACTATGAAAAAGTCCTTTAAATTTAAAAAAAATTTTTTAAGAAATATTTTTCCTAAATAAAAAAACTTGATAATAAGGCCTTTTTCAAGAAAACTTCTTTCATTCTATGGACTTTTTTAAAGAAAAATATTTAAAATAAAATCTAAATTCGAAGGACTTTTTTTTTAATAACTGACTTTTTCTAAGGACATTTTTAAGATTTTTTTATGTAGGCCCTGAGGACTACATCAAAATTTTTCCTTTAAAAAAAGTTTTTAGAATCTAAGAATATTTCTACTAGAAAAAGTTCTTAAAATCTAAGTATTTTTCAGGATAAAAAGTCATCAGAATCTAAGAATTTTTTAGAATCGAAGTTTTTTTTAAGAATATATGAATTTTTTTCTATGAAACAGTTTAAAGAATCTGAGAATGTAAAAATGTTTCAATTTGAAAAATGTCTAATAATCTAGAATTTTGTATTATATCCAATTTCGTACAAAAGAACTCATGGGTTATACAGACTTTTTATTATAAAAAATTATTTTATTTATGCTTTATCCGAGTAGTTTTTCCACAAGAAAGTCGTTATTTTACATGAAATGAATTTAAAATCCCATCTAAAAATCGAAATATATATGAGCATACATGATCATACATGGGCCTGTATATGATCACACATAGGCATACATGGTCATATACGTCCATACATTGTTCAATATATGACCATACATAATCTCATATATGATCATATATCTTCGGATCCGAAATTTGAGGGTATATGGACGTATATGATCATATGCGAGCATACATGAATAATATATGAGCATGTATGATAATATATGCACATATATCACCATGTACCCTCAAATTTCGGATCCGAAGATATATGGTCATTTTAATTTAGGGACTAGGTCCAAATATAATCCAATTTTCTTTACATTTAGTAGCCCTATTTATGACTCCATATAACATTAACAATTAAAGTTTTAACCAATGTTTTGTGGTATCCAAGTACCAATATAGCTCATTTCAAAAAGGAACTTTCTGTGGGAGTCAAGTCTGAATATAGATAGATCTATTCTATCAACTTGATACAATTTTGATACCTTTAATTTTGATGCGATTTTGTTTTTCATGGCAATCATTGCTAGATTGGATAATCTGGATTGGCCAATTTTATTTCTCAAATAGTTTTTAATTTTTTTTTCATTTAGGACCTTTCATCACTTCCTAAGGTCACTGGAATTGTGTAAAATAATGCTGTATAGACTTCCGTCAAGTCGCATTCAATTGCGCTAAAATTTGCAATCATTTTTTGAAAAACTTGATGCATATTATAGTCTACATTTCCAAGATTTTGGCCTCAGTACGTTAATCCTTGTTTGTACGTTATTTCAAACAGTGCTTTTAATATGTCAAACAATTTTAATTGCAGAGATCGTGGAAATATTACTTGACCAAGGGCGGCCAGTAGACTAACAAGAATGGTCAGCTTGTTAACTACTTGTATTTGTTTTTGTAATGACCGTCAAACAACGCTTTATGTTGTACAGTATGGATATGTTGTACAGCATGATTGATTGTCTAAGGCCCCTTTAACATATTATATGATTATTAATATATTGAAATCCTTAAAAAAATTGTATGCAAATAATTTTCTTATTTTAACATTCAATTTTTTATACATATAAAAAATACATAAAACAAAAAAAAAATATATTTACTACTCTCAACAAAAGGCACCTGTTAGCCATGGGCCCTTGTGCAGTGCACCACCCAGCGACTATGAACTTTCGCCACTGTATTTGAAGCCCTTCATCATTCACAAATACCCTTATCTCTTCTCTATACGCTTTCCAAGGAAATCAACACATTAATAAATAGGAAATATTTCCTGAGTGTTGCTTCTCTTTAAAAAAAAAAAAAATAAAAAGGTGGATCTAGTTCTGATATTTTTCGTAGTTACACTTATCAGCTCAACCTCATTATACACGTAGTGGCGTAGGAGGGTATAAAAAGAGGGCTTTGCTAGTAAAGGATAATTTTTTTGTTGTTTTTTTAGTGTAAAATATGAGTAGACTACCAAATGAAAAACTCTTGCAAATCATTGAATTTTATTATTAAATTCGTGCTTTGTGAGATATGTGTTTTCTATCCAGATATTGTCTTCAGCGACGAAACTCATTTTTGGCTCAATGGTTACTTCAACAAACAGAATTGCCAAATTTGGTGGGAAGAGTAGTCAGAGCCAGTTCAATGCACCCTAAAAGATGCACTGTTTGCTGCGGTTTGTGTGCCGGCGGCATCATGGACCGCACTTCTTCAAGAACAATGAAAATCGCAACGTTACAGTCAATGGAGCAAGATTGCGTGCGATGATTACTAAAGTCTCTCGTGTATAGGGACAAACCAGCCACAATTCCAGGCCTAGAAGACAACATTACAGCTGCCATTGGTGAGATACCGGCCGAAATGCTGGAAAAAGTTTGTTAAAATTGGTCACGGATGGACCGCATACTGCGTAGCCTCGGGCAACACTTACATGAGATAATCATTAAAAGTAAATGGCAGGCATTCGTTTATCGTCCCAAATAAATATTTAATTAACTTTTGTAAAATTTTCTATTTTTTTTTTTAATATTCAAAACTAAAACGGTTAAAAAATCATCCTTTGTTACAGTGGGAGTAAGAAGTAAACTATATTTGTTTCTGAAAACAATTTACAAATCAGGTTCCTAGTAAGTTTGATTTGTTTTGTTAATTTTTCATATTTAAAGATGGGACAGTAAGGTTCACCCTATCAGTTGGGATTTGATATTCGTGAATTAGTCAAGCACGAAATTTATTGTGAAGAACATGGAGTCGCTATACGCCTCAACAACTCTCAATTTTGTATAATTTATCTCAGCGGCCTAATCATTAAGCAAAATTCTCAGTTCTAGGGGTCGGAAAATCCACGCTTAGTTAGTTAGTTGGAAAAGGTGATTGGACCTTAATTTTTCGAAGGAGCCGAAGGAAACGCTGTTACGGTGAACGAAGACCGCTATAGAGCCAAGCTGACTAAATTCTTCTCACCGGAAGTTGACGCTGCATGCCAAACCGTGCTTATATTGAAGGATGCCTTCCCAGTGTGTGTAATAAAACGTTTTGGGTGATTTGGTTTGGTCATCCTGATCTCTCTATTTAACTGTCCCCGACTTCTTTCTCTGTGAATTTTTGAAGCCGATGGTGTACAAATACAAGCTCAGCTCCTTCAAGGAGTTAAAGATTAACATTCGAGCCGATATTGAAAAGTAACTCCATAAAAGATTCGCATAGTTAAGCGAAATTAAGTAAATGAGCCCAAATTTTTACATCAAAGCTGAAGGCGACTATATTGGTCCAACATAAATTGCCAGAATTAACTGATAGAAAATCTTTTAGTGCGAATAAACATAATCAGTCAAAAACCAAATGGGTTTTCATTTTAAACAAAAGTTTTAGCGAAAGAAAATCAGATGATGGTTTTTGCCCCACCCTAAACAATGTTGAAATTAGGGTAGTCAAGGCTATATAAGATCATAAAGCATGCCTTCATATTAAAAAAAGAAATCGAAACATATTTGAACTTAAATCCTATACAAATTCATCTTCACGGAATTTTAATATTTTCCACCCTTTTATAAAATAAAGTTCACAAGCCCTCTCGGAGTTTTTACCGCTTTCCAAAAGCTTACCCAAATTATGCTAGGCGTAGGGTATCATATAGTTGGCATGCCCTATTTTATAAAATATTTTTTGTCAGTATCAATTTTTTAATACAATTTTTGTAGCCGTAAAGTGCTTGTGACTAACCAACTATTTTTTTTGTTTGAACAACCTTAATATTATTTAGCTTTAAGTTTTTTTAAATTCTGGGATTTTTAAAAAACAAAATTTATAATCAGAAAATGTTTGCATTGAAAACAGTTTCAGATTCTAAGTTATTTTCGTAATAAATACCTTTTTCTATACAAAAAAACAATTAATAAAAATATTTATTTAATTTTTAAAGTACAGTAAAGGCACAACTGCAATTGACTTAAGTGACTTAAGCTTTGAAATTTTAGAAATACAAATTTTTAATTTTAAAATGTTTTGAATTTGGGTTTCACCCCGCTACCTAGCATTAAATTAAAACTAATTCTGTTTCCGCCTTAACAGATTTCAAGAAAAATGTTTTAAATTCTAATAGGTTTTCTTTTTAAAAAGTCTATAAAATAATAATAATATTTATATAGCTTTCTATTAACGCCTCAAATACCAGCAGATACATCATTGTATCTTAAATATCATAGTAGCACTACGCTACGTATGAGTAATATTGAATTGGAAAATTTCACATGTAGCAATACAAAAAATAAAGTATTCAACAACAAATACAAAAGAAAAAAAGAGAAAAAGAACATTTTTGTATTATGCTCAAAATTTCGAGAAGATTCAAAATAATATAATTTAAATGAGAGAACTCTTAAAAGGATATACATATAAGCTAAATGAGACAAAGAGAGAGCTAGAGAGAGAGCACTGAAACAATAACAATATTATTATAATATTACAAAAGTGTAGATGAAATTATGGAAAAGTTATTTGTTAAATGAATTTCGTTAAAGGAAAAAAGGCCAAAATGAAAGCTACTGTTGTTAGCTCTCTTAATTTTGTTGTTGTTGTTGGGGAAAAAGTTGTTATTGTTATGGAAACTTATGTTTGTAACATAATATGATAATGATGTTGAGACGAATGTTTGCTAGTATGAGTATGAGTTTGAATGTAAATGGAATAATGTATTTTGGTTGTATCTCTACTATTTTGCACTGGGATTTATTTAAAGTTCAACACTATAATATGTGTGTATAGTAAACAATTGTTTTATGCCAAAACAAACAAAAAAAAAAAAAAAGAAAGAAAACATAAACTGAAAAAGAGTAAATGTATAGTGAAGTAGAGTAGAGTATAGTATAAATATTGTGTACCTCTAATCATGATGTTTGTCGTACTCGTTGGTTTGTTGTATACAACAAGTACCTTGTATTGATGGCTGGTGGCTACGCTTTATTTATAACGCTTCACTTTGCGCACTTTAAATATTAAAGTTATTTGTTTGTTTGTTTGTTGGTATTTACACTTAGAACAAAAAGTATTATTAGGAGGTTTACCTGATTCATTTCCATAAAAATTTGTCTTAAATAACATTACGAGTTAACACTTAATATAAGACAACGTTGATAATTTGCCTTACATTTCAAAATATGTAATGAAATAAATAATTTTTTTTTCACACATATAAGAATGAATATTTTTTTTTTTTTTTTAAATTTTCTTTTCGAAACCAGAAATAATGTTTTTTTTTTTTTAAACCAGATTGTGTTTGAAAACTTGTGCTAAAATCTATAGACTATCTATTGATGCGGATATTGTAAAAATTTAAAGCTTTTCATTGAGATTTTAGATTTTATTTCCGCATACTTTTTGTTTACGTTGTTGATAAAAATGTACATTATATTGTAATATTTTTTGTTGTCTCCTTTAAATGGCCCGAACAAAGTACGTATGAACTCAAAATGTATGAATGTAATATTTGTGGCTTTCTGGAATAACCGAGTAAGTAAATTTTTCTCGATTTAAAGTTCTTGATACCAAATTGTTGAATTTTAAGTTTTAAGTCATATTTTCCACCGTAGATTTTTGTATCTAGATTTACAAAATTTTAAACGCCAAATGTTAATTTGTACAAATTTGATTAGAATTCTAAAGTTGCAAATGAAGTTATATGTCGTACTTTTGAGATATTTGTCATAAAATTTTATATAAAGTTTATACAACTTACTGTTAAAAATAAAATTTAAAAAACTTCATATTGTTTCAAAATGTTACAAGAGAGTCAAATCTTGTAAAATTTTTGATTTTGTGATTTATGCGGTTATTCCACAAAACCCGAGATACTAAATATGGTATGCTTGTATGTTTGAGAATTTCTCTATCTGTATGTGTGTTTTTATATTTGTTTTTGGATATAAATGCTTTGGTAATGTTGTTGACGTTAACGTTTACGTATTGTTGCTGTTTGATTTCGTTCGTTCGTTGATTCTTTCGTTCGTACGTTTGTTTGGCCTCAGCGTAATAAAATTTTATTGAAATTATATTTTTTTTTACTTTGTTCTTTCAGTTTTTTTTTTCCATTTTATATATTTTGCTTTGACTGTTTGGTTGGTTGTGGTTCGATTTTATATGATTGTTGGATGAATATACTCGTATTATACATGTCAATACACTTACATACATACACACATTCGTACATAAGTACATTCCTATTTAGTATATTCAGTTTTATTTTTGAGTACTCAATAGTGTACCGCGAGTATGATGTTTTTATACCCTACACTACTACGTGGTCAGGGTAATTCCAAAAATATCAGACTTTTAGATTCAATTAGATTGGAATTTTAGATTAAATTATACATTCTGTCCGCCGGGAAGGTATACTACTTTGTTTTGCCGCCATTGTGGTAAACATTAGTCTTGACAGTTAATTTTTGGCAGTCGTGAAGTAGACACGTGGCAAATTTTATAAAATATTCGATAAACCAACGTGTTTTAATCGTTAAAACATTTTATCAAAATCAATCATGGATTACTGTGACGATGAGAAAGTTACGTGAAATTTTTGGGAAAAACAACGTGCCAACAAAACGCACTATTTATCGTGTAGTAAATGATTTCAAAAAAAGAGGGTCTGTAGGTGATAGATAATCATGATAGATAATCATATGCCACCAGAATGGCTCTTTCAACAGGACAATGATCCTCAGCATTCTTCAAAATTAGTAAAATCTTGGCTGAGTGCACATGCAGTGTCAGTTTTGGAATGGCCTTCACAGTCCCCCGATCTCAACCCGATTGAGAATTTATTGATGGAACTGATAAGAGTCATTGCCAAGAAGAGTAAGGGGTTTTTTAGACAATAATGGTGGACATTCAGGATATTAGCACACATACAACAATATTCCTCTTCAAGAAATTAAGAAAAAAAATAAGTTTTTCTTTTATTTTGTTTTTTTTTTCAAGTCATTTGTAATAAGATTTTAAGTAAGTCTATTAATTTTAATCATCCAAACTGTGAATTTTTTTAAATAATAATAATTTTTTTTTATTAAAATAAGAGTATTTTTGATGTAGATTATAAATAAATAAAAACAGATTTCATTAATTTTGACTTTAAAAAAAAAAATTAAGAAAAAAAGAAAATAACTTTATTATTTTGCAAAGCACTGTAAGTTAAACGTCTTGCCACAAAAACTAAATTTTTCCTCCATTTAAGAAAAATGTACTCGTTTTTTTTTTAATTTATCTGAAGAAATTTTTAGGAACAAAATCCTATACCTAAGTTTATTATTTCCCAAAAATTATAAAACATTTACTTAAAAAAAATTAATATATTAAAATTTTTAAATGTATCTGAACTAATTTGAAATTTATTACTTTTTGTTTGTAATTGCCTGAACTAATTTTTAGAAAACAATTCTTAAATATTAAAAAGTGGTAGCCTTAAAAACTGAATTTAGAAATTGGTTTCTAAAATTAAGGTAATTTTACTACTCACGAAAAAAAAATGTACATAGATTAAGTTCAAGTAATTTCTCATTTTAAGTTGGAAACATATTTTGAACTATATGGGAGTAAATTATGTTCTAATTTTTTTTTCAAACTAAACTTATTATACTATATTATTCCTTAAAATCGAGTTCAAGATCTTTTTAAAAAAAATAATAATAATGATTATTTATTATTTCTTTCCTTCTAATATTTCGTCTCCACATTGGGTGACTTCTTCAGGGAAATTATATAATTTTTTATTATTATATAATTTTTTTTTATTGCTGAAAAAAAAAAAATTATATAATTTCCCTGCAGAAGTCACCCAATGTGGAGACGAAATATTAGAAGGAAAGAAATAATAAATAATCATTATTATTATTTTTTATAAAAAGATCTTGAACTCGATTTTAAGGAATAATATAGTATAATATTGAAGATCGAATAAAGGAAGATAAATATAAACTTATTATTTTATTAAATATACTGAGCGCCCCGGTAGGCTAGTTGGTAGCGTGCTAGCTTATCAGTGCGGGGGTCGTTGGTTCGATTCCCGCCAGAGGCTCTGGTCTGTTTTCGTTGCTAGTGCTCGGTTAGGGAATTAAGATATAATTTGTAATTATATGTTTAATAAAATAAATAAATAAATATTAAATATACTTGTTTTCCCCTAATACAAAGAAATATTACTTTGGAAAGATATTAACTATTTCTGGGTATATAATATATTTCGTTTTTATCCAAACATAGAAATCTTTTTAAGATTTTTTTTTTTATTTTTAATAAAATTTAATTAAAATTGAGAAAAATTTTTAAACTTTTTTAAAGAAATTTTTTTTTGAGTTTTTAGTGTATGTCTTTTTTTTTGAGCGTGTAATACCTGCCAAGATATTCATAACATATGTAGATTAAAAATTTTGGAGTAATTGAACATTTTCGCGTATATCTTTTCAAAATAGTGAATACAAAAAATATTTGTTGTAAAAACAGTCAGGCAATTAAATTAGAAATATATTAATGTTGTATAAAATATAAAGATATTGGCGAAAATGTGTTCTACCTTATAATAAATTTGGAATTTTTTTTTGTAAAACCAGCTAAAAAGACGTATGTACACATCCAGGGAATTTTTTTATTCTTAACTTTCTAACGTTCTCACGCAGTTTTTGTTTTTATTAAAGTTAAAATATCATAAACTTATCATGTGAACACATCTGAAAATTATTGAATTGTTCAAAAATGTGTTCCTCTACGTATGAGTTATATAAATTTATATTAATCATACGCCCTCGAATTAACTAGTATAAGAGAAATTATATTTTTATAAATTATTAGTAGCGCCGCATAAGTTCGTTTTAAACCAATATGAAATTTTAATACTTGTTTTTTGTTTTTTTTTTTAACTTGACGTTGCCGTCATCGTTATCGTTTTGGTATGCATTGTTGTTATTGTTGGGCATTTTTATTATTGTTGCTGGCTGATTTTTTTTTCTTGTTTTGTTTTGATTTTTATATTTCACATTATTTTGTCTTTACATTCTCATGAGCTCAGTACGAAAAAAAACACTAAAACAACGAAAATTAATGTATGAAACGAACCACCAGCAACAACAACAACAACGAAATAAATAGTCAACAACAACGGCGGCAACAATAATAACTCGGTGTACAAAAACAATAAAAAAAAACAACAGTGTATTTTGTTGGATAAATATGAGGTTAAGTTGCTTCGTTTCATTTCATTTCATTTTGATTTGATTTGGATTTTTTTTTTATTTTAACTTATTCGTGTTTGTTTGTTGCTGTTGTTGTTGTTGATTTAATACATATTTTCAGTTGTTGCTGTTGTTGTGAATATAAATGCGGTCGCTACTTAAATTTTTGTGTTGCTGCTGCTAATGTTGTTGTTGTGTTGTTGCTGCTGTTCATTCTTCAGTATGTATATTTTTCAGGGCATTTAGTAGGTATTTGTTGTTGCATGGTGTTTTGTTTTTATTCAGATAAACTTTATTTTGGTGATTACTTTGCAAAGTATCTTTTTATTTAGTTTGCAAGTTTTTGCGAATTTGCTGTTGCTGTTGTTGTGTGTTACATTGAATTAATTTACCTTTTTATTTATGGATGAGTGAAGAAGAGAATATAGACATATAATGAATGAGAGAATAAGATTATTATTCAATTTGTATAGAGACAATTGAACATGACAATTATCAAGTAAATACAACAACAAAAATATAAGAACAAAAACACTTATACAAAGGCATAGTGTAAAGGTACATAATTAGTTAATTAATTTTTATTTGTGTTAACAGAAACATCATTTTAATTGATTACTTAATTTTATTTTTTGTGTTAACAAACAGTTTTGTTTGAGTCATTTACTTTATTGTAATAAAAAATATTGAAATTTTTGAATAATTTGTAACAGATTTCCGTAGTGAATTAGTCCATACCTCAGGGAACACATAATACAAATCCCAGATATCTAACACAAAGTTTCTGGGTTGGACGCAAAAGAGGCGGTTCCCCCTTTTTTGCTTCTCCGCATAATAATTTCTAAAAACCCGTCTTAGCAGATGTGTAAGCCGGCAGAGGTGCATATGCTAAATTTCAAGTGATCAACTGCAGCAAATTCGAGCAAGAGTCTGTTTCCAATCTAAAAATTTGTTAGTCTCACCACACTCTTAATGCATATTCCAAACAGTTTTTCTTCATGAACATGATTTTAGATTTCTAGCTGATGGGGGTTTTGTGCAGGACATTAAAAGCAGACTCCAGTTTTGCCTCTACCTGTAAACATTTCTCAAATTCCCGTCTTAGTGGTGACTTGCGGCAGAGGAGAAACCTACGAGGGCGGATCAATAAGTCCGTGACTTTTTGAATGAAACACAGTTTTTATTTGCAAAAAAAAAATATATATATTTTTCAACATAATCTTCTTTTAGCTCAATACCCGTCAGTCCAACGTTTCTCTTATTTTTGTATCCCTTCCAAAAAATAGGATTTTTCGAGGTCCATAAAATAGGCATTTCTTTGATCAATAATTTCATTGTTATAGCTCAATCTCTATTTCCACCGAGCCATTTCTTTAGGTTTGGAAATAGGAAATAGTCACTGGGGGCTAAATCCGGAGAATAAGGCGAATGAGGGGGCAATTTGTAGTCTACTTCATGGATATTTGCCATGGAAATTAAGCTGTCACACGATTCCGTTGATGGTCGATTGTGAGCAAACGCGGCAGCCATCTTGCGGAAAGCTTTCTCATACCCAAGTGATCGTTCGAAATTGCAACCACTGAGCCATGTGAAATGCCTATGTCTTCCACAGTCTATCGCACCTTCAATCTCCGACCCCAACTGGGCGTCCAGAACGTTCGGCATCTTCCATGATTGTAAGGCCACAACGAAAGTCAGTAAACCTTTTTTTACCATTGATCGAGGGTCCCCATAGTATTTATCAAGCTTTTCCTAATTTTTAGATTGACGGTTTTTTCGCAAAAATTAATGTTTAATTAGCACTCAAAATTCACTTTTTTTATTTTAAAAAAAACACGAGGTTGTATTTTTTGAACAGCTGCTAAACGCAAAGTAAATCACTGAACTTGCTTGACAGTAGCCTATTAACAGGTGGTACTTGATGGGAGCAGAGTTGCATTTCTATATAACTATAACTACGAGGGAAGTTCGAAAATTCACGCACTTATTGATCCACCCTCGTATATGTAAAAGATGTAAAAAGGAGACACCCCCTTTTGCCCCTTTACTTAAAAAGTTTTAAAAACCCCGTCTTAGAGAATGTCAACGCCAGAGTAGCAGCCTAAATTTCAAGTTGCCAGCTCATATGCTAGTATTTTAAATTTCAGATTTCTAAACGATGTAGTTACTCCGGAGAAGACACCTCAAAATTTGTTTTGGCTGAACTCTTGCCAAAAGGATTTTGGTTGGCCATTAAGTGTAGAATTTTCTTCTTTTGAAGCCACAAGAAATTCCTTTTCACTCCAGCAAATATTCGAGACCTTGAAAATTAGCATTTATTGTTTTGGGATTTATTGTGCAAAAATGTTTACGAATATATTATCGCTGGCCGCAACTTTTTAAATCTTTCTTATAATTTTCGGATACCAGCTCGGAAGAACGGCTCGTCTTTTGAGGCAATCGAATCATGTTCCCATTATTTGCATTATTCATATGAAGTGATTGTCCGGAGAATACGGCAGGTGGGGAAGGACTTTCAATTTCAGCGCTTCGAAGTAGGTATTAATAGGTCTTGCAACATGTGACCGAGCATTGCCATGCTGCACTTTCTCGTGCCATTCTTTGCATTCCGCATGAGTTTATTCCGATAACATTCCCCTGTGATTGTTTCGTTAGGTTTTGAGCAGCTCTAGTCCCACCAAATACAGGGCATAAGCAAAGCCCATAACTTTTCGCGATTGGGGTTGTCGTAAGGATCCACTTTCGCGCGGCTCAAGCTCGACTGGCAACAACTTCCTTGCTTTTGAATCAATCTCATGACTTTTAGGAGTTTGCTGACTGTCGACTGACTCATCCGTACCCAAAGACTCTGACAACTCCTGAAAAAATTGGCATTCCTCCACATATAGCAATACTTCGTCTTCAATCCCTTTGGGTTGACCCGGCCGATCCTTGTCTTCGAGCTCAAAATCACCACTTTTAAAGCGACCAAACCACCCCCGATACGGTTGTTCAGATAAAGCAAACTTGCCGTAAACTTTTACCAAGATTCGATGACCCTCGGCCTCTTCATATTAAAGTAATGAAGAACTCCCCGCAAAAAACACCTTATATGGTAAGAAATTTGACATGTTCTAGTCAATATTTAGTATTTTTGTTTACGTTTCAATTTGTGTTATTTTTAACAAAAATAAAATCTGAAAAGAGTTGGACAGGCCGTTAAAGGGGAGACTTTGACCCTATTGAAGCCTAATTTTTACTCATTCATAGCAAAAATTACTTTATCAGTAAATTGGCCCATAGTCCCTGGTAACATATATTTTCAATTTCTGATTTCTAGCTAAAGGGTTTTAAAGAGGTCATCACGGGGGAAACTTTTCTACATTTTAAATCTCTATTTTTACCACGTTGAATTATCCCATACTCCAGTAAAAAACATAATTATTGTACCTAATTTCATCGAAATAGCGTGTGACCCGGTATAAGAAACTATTTTTCAGTGGACACTGGGTTAAAACATTAATTAATGGGTTTTTCCTTGAATTAGTGTTGCATTTGTTAAATATTGAGTATTTGGGTATTGAGTACTTGGGTATTGGGTATTGAGTACTCAATACTTACGATTTTTTCGAGTACTCATTAGTTTGCATTTTACTGTATATAAGGGCAATTTTTCCATAAAAAAATAACCCTTTTTTCATTTTAGTATAAAAATACGACCCTGTAAAAAGTATTATGTTAAGTACTATCGAGTCAATACATGTAAAACATTGAGCAGTATTGAGTATTAAAAGGTATCACCATTTTACAACTCTAATCAATGTACCAAATTTCATTAAAATGTCTTTATATATGCCGAATGCCGAGCACTAGAGCTAATATATATTAATTATATGGATTCTCGATTGGTATACCAAAAGGTTAGTGTCTAGGTCCAATCAATATGAGTTTGAGCAGCCACAGTTTAAAAGAATTTGCGGGTCCATCTCTTTATTTTATTTTGTTTTATTTTATTTTATTTTGGAAGTAGATTCTTACAATAAATGACCAGTGGTGCATTGTGATAAAAATTGCAACAAAAAAATTCTTATTTTTGAAGTGTGTTTTTGTTGTTGTTTTTGAGTACGTATTGCAGAAATCGGTTCCGTATGTATTCTACCTCAAGACTAGAATATAAATTAGAATGTGCAGTTTGCTGTGCAATATAAATAATAATTTCTGTAATTTTTGTAATGATATCGTTACAATGTTTTATTTTAATTATAAGTTAACTTAGAAACTTATAGTATAATAAAATTATATAAATTAGGTGACAGTTACACAAAAAAAGAAAAAATAACTTCAGGGAAGTAACATGAATTAATGTAAGTTATTAGAATAAATGCTTAAAAATCAAATTAATTTTTTTTTTAAATACGAGTACAATAAATTGTTTTAGTACAGCTTAACAAATTTGTCTATAATTATGCTAATCAACAATTATTTTATTACAGTCAAGCTACACTCAAACAAGTTAAATACTAAAATCAGCAAAAAATGTTGTCCAGTCCAAAACTTTTGTCAGTAGGGTGCTTGTAGAAATATTGCCAATGTCAGCTAAATCGTTGTTGGTGAAAATTAGCGAGCTGATTTTAAGCAAAAAAACAAAAATAAATACAATAGTAAAAAAAGCAAAAGTTGTAAGAACACTTAGTCGATTATAAATAAAAATAATTCTTGTTTAAATCAATAAATTTTTTTGCGATTATTAGTAAACTCAAAAAATGTGTAGAAAAATTATATTTTAGTTAATTTGAATTTATATTTATCGGGAAAACACTAATTGCATTAAAGTAATTAAAAGTGGACTTTAATATATTTTAGTTAATATACTCGTATTTGCAAAAAATTTAGATATGAAAATTGTTTTTTTTTGTAACTTTGAAAATAATTTACAAAACTTTGTAAAATACAAAAATATCCAGACTTCCGCATTGTCGACATGATTTAATTGAAAATCTAAAAATACATATGTATAAAAATAATTATAAATAAAATAGAAACAAAATTATTTCAATTACTTATATGCTGCATTTTTGTTTTGTTTTAGTTAAATTTCATAAGGGATACAATAATATTCCACGGTTGTATTTTTTATGTCCAGGAAGAGTTGTATTTTTAGTGTTATTTTTTGTTGGTACTACATTTTATCTCTTGCCAATCTGACTGTTCTGTTGATTAGCACAATTTTTGTAGCAATATAAATTAGTAAAAAATTAGTCAGTTAGTTTATTGCTGAAAAAATGTATCTAAAGTTTTAGATGAAAACAAATTTTCAGAAAAAAAAACTTAAACTTTTTCTTCTCATATTTTTTTGGGGGTACACACTCAAAAAAAAAAGACATGAACTAAAATGTAATCAAAAATTTCCTTCAAAATAGTTTATAAATTGTCCTCAATCTAAGTAAAATTTTATTAAAACTTAGAAAAATTTTCTTAAAAAGAATAAAAATTCCTAAGTTTGAGGAAAAACGAAATAGTTTATATACTCAGAAATAGTTCATATTTTTCCTAAGTAATATTTTTTGATTTTAGGAAAAAAAACAAATGAATTAAATACAAATTTATTAATTTTAAGAAAAAAGATATAAGTTTTAAGAAAAATGCATACTCAAATGTATAAAATTAAGTTTAGTTAAAAAAAAAATTAGGGAATAGTTTACTCCCATTTAGTTAAAAAAATGTGACTAATTTAAATCGAGAAAGTACTTGAACTTAATGTTTGTTCATTTTTTGTTCGCGAGTAGTAAAATTAACTTAATTTTAGAAAGCCATTTCAAAATTCAGTTTTTAAGTATACCACTTTCTAATTTTGAAGAATTGTTTTCTAAAAAGTAGTTCAGACAATTTAAAAACAAAAAATAATAATTTTTTTCCTTTGTATGTAATAATAAAATTTTTCTTGATTTTAGAAACTGATGAACTATTTCTAAGGAAAATTTTCATGCAACTTAGTTCAGATAAATTTTAATAAAATATTATTTTTTTCAAGTAAAAGTTTGCTTATTTTTAAAAAATAATAAAATTTGGTATAGGATTTTTTTTTGGGAAACGTTATTTTTAATATTTTTTATTAAAAAAAAACAACTAAATAGAATCCAGTTAGTTTTCCAAATTTTCAAGGAAAAATATAATTAAATAAAAGCAATTAAAGTAACAATTTAAAAAAAACTATCGTGCTTGATTGTAACTTTTAGTTTGTGATCGTGCGTGAGCGTGAGGCAAAAATCTCTCACGTGCCCATCTCTAATCTTAACAGTGTTAAATATTGAACTTAAAGTGGCTTAAAATATATTTTAAAATTTTGTTAGAAAAAGGTAAAAAATTTCGAATTTGCGCTTTTATGTAATAAATTTCTTTGTTGACTACAATACAAAATATCACAGGCACATTTTATTCATTACGGCATAATGGCTTTCCTATAATTGACATAGCGCTTATTAAGCTTTATATTTATCGAACTATTTGTTTCATTTAATAATAAAAAAGTTTAAATTTGTATATGTCAATTAAAGTTTAAGCTAAAAATCCCATAAAATAAACTTATGACTTTTCCATTTTCCAATAATAACTGTGATATTTTGTATTTTTTCAACAATTTCCTTAAATTAGTTATTTTAAGAAGACAAAGGACCCCCAGTGTTCCTTAGTCATAGATGCAGTGTGTCACGTAGGGCGTCCCTTTTTGTAGTTCTCTCTAGCCGAACCGTTAATTTACTACATATAGGATCTGGCTTTGTCACAATTTATTACGTTTCAGTAATTTTTTTTAATTTTTTTACCTTTTTGCTAATGAAATTTAATTTATATTTTAAATACATGAATTTAGTATAATTCAATTTAGTTTTAAGGCAAAATTGTATAGCAAAAAGCTTGTTAAGAGCAGTGTCCTCACAAAGCGGAAGGCCTCCGAATACCTACTCAATGAGTGTAAAGTACTTTAAAATATATGTTAAAATATATTAACTTTACCATAGAAGCAGGATAAGGATAAAAAAACAAGTGCTATTTAACTTTTGTTAGAAAATATTTTATTATTTTAGTTTTTAGTAAAAAAAATTATGAAATGAACTTAAATACAATAAAATTTTTCTTTGAACCAAGGAAACATTTGCTAAGAAACAGTAAAATTTTATGAACTAATTAGGAGGAAATTTGACTGTTTTCTAATAAAAATTTACTTCTCAGTAGTAAAATTTTTCTATAATTTAGAAATTTTGACCAAATTTTAAGTAAAATTTGTTTCTTAATTTCAAGGAAAATTTTATTAAATATTGGTAAAAAGTGTCTTTGCCGCCGTTTTCATTTTAATTTTTCCTTTAAATAAGTTAATTTTTCTAAATTCTAGTTCTTTTTTTTGAGTGCAGTCGGCTAAATTCAATAGTAGTTGTTAGTATTTGACAACTTAAAAAAAGTTAATTTTATTTTTGAAATCAAAATCTAAATTGAAATCCTAATAAAATTCTGAATCGTGAATCGGTTATTACAACTTCGGTTTTTTTATTATAAATGTTCATTGAAAAATATGCATGTTTAACTTACAAATAAATAGTAAATATTTTGCATATTAACGATAATTTTAGTTTCGTTTTGCGCTATCATATCTGCTCATTAAAAGTTCAAGTCTATTTTTGCGCATGAGAGGCGATATTTTGATTTGTTTCGTGTGTGTTTGCTTGTCCGTCTGTCGTTTATTTGCTGATGGTGTACCACATGTACGTTTAGTTTACCACATCTGTTTGCTTGTTTGGTTGAATGTAACATACGAGTATCTATAAAATATAATGAAATTTTTATTTATAATTTACAATTTATTTTCTTCTTTTTTAAGATTTTCATTTAGATATTTTATGTATACACTGTACGGTGGTACTGTATGCTAAAATGTCACTAAATAAATTTTTAAGATGTTTTATTTTAATTCGAATTAAAATCTACCCTTCTGAAATTAGTAATTTGCTATTTTTAGCAAATATTTTTAATGAACTAGCTTTTGTTTACCGATTTTTAACTTATTCTACACTCTAATAAATTTCTGTTGAAATTTACCTAATTTATAGTAGGTAACTGTACTTCTACTATAAATTGTGTAAATTAACTCCGAGTGTGTAAACGAAAAAAACTACGTACGTAATGCGTAGGACAATTACACACAAAATGTGTAAATTTACATTAAAAATGCGTACACGATTTTCAGAAATTATGTGTAAATTTATGAAAAACATACCACGCAAAAATAAAATAATCAAATCATTTTTAAAATATTTTATTAATAAAAAATTTTGGAATAATATTTAAGCCTAATACAAGCCTCAGAAACTGAGAACATTTTTCTATGCAAAAATGATTCTGAGTACTTTTCCCCATAGATAAAGCCTCAGATTATAATAACTCTTTCCTTTAGAAAAATATCAGAATCTGAAGACTTTATCCTTTAGAATATGAGGGATGTTCAATAGGAAAAACATCATAGCATTATTTTTCTTTAGAAAAAGTCTTTCTAAAGGGTGTCCCAAGAAGAACGCAATTTTTAAATCTGGCAACATTCGAAGTGTCATTGTTTGACATTTGAACAATTGTTATTGTTTGCTAGTAGAAGGTACGAGGTTAGTAAAAATGGAGCGCTACACGAATGAACAACGCATTCTCATTGTGAAATTGTTTTACCAAAATGGTGAAAGTTTTGCGGCTACAGTTCGCAAATTCCGATCAATTTGGCGTCACAATAATGCTCCAAAAGAGTCAACTGTAAAGAGATTAATGGATAAATTTGCCGAAACTGGGTCTGTTAGTGATGTAAAGACATCAACGCGCCATCGACCAGGTCGATCGACCGAAAATGTCGCAGCTGTACGTGATGATGTCGCTCAAACTCCATCCACCTCAATTCGACACCGAGCTCAGCAAATTGGTGTCTCCAAATCCACTTTGCAGCGAATTTTGACGAAAGATTTGCATCTTCATGCATACAAAGTTCAATTGACTCAGGAACTAAAGCCAGCTGACCATGGACAGCGAAGGGAGTTCGTTAATTGGGTATTGAAGAGACAACATGAAAATGCTGATTTTGCCGATAAAATCATCTTCAGTGACGAGGCCCATTTTCATCTTGATGGCTTCGTCAATAGGCAGAATTGTCGCATTTGGGGTGAGGAAAATCCTCGAGTGATTCACGAGAAGCAAATGCATCCTCAAGGTGTCACTGTGTGGTGTGGTTTTTGGGCTGGAGGAATCCTTTTTTTATGAAAATGAGGCAGGTCAAGCGCAAACAGTCAATGGTGTTCGGTATCGTGAAATGATAACCAGTTTTTTCTTGCCTAGAATTGAAGAAATGAATGTGGAGGGCATGTGGTTCCAACAAGACGGTGCCACATGTCATACAGCCAGAGAAACAATTCAATTGCTGCATCAGTCATTTCCCGGTCGTGTTATTTCGCGTTTTGGAGATCCGAATTGGCCGCCTAGATCGTGCGATTTAACACCATTAGATTTTTTTCTTTGGGGTTTTTTGAAGTCGATGGTTTACGCGAATAAGCCGACGACGACTCAAGCCTTAAAAGAGGAAATTGGACGCTGCATTAATGAAATACCGCAGCATTCATGCAAAACGGTCATTGAAAATTTCATTAAAAGATCGCGTGCATGCCAGCAAAGCCGCGGCGGCCATCTGCACGATATATTGTTCCATACATAACCTCATTCTGTCTACTTTACGATATAATAAAGTTTCACGATTTTTTTTAAATATCTGTTTTATTTAAAATTTAAAAATTGCGTTCTTCTTGGGACACCCTTTATAAGAAAAAGTGTTAGAAATCTGAGGATTTTTCTTTTTTTTCTGCCTTGAAAAGGGACGTTGTAGTCAAACGTTCTCAGAAGCTAAGGTATGTATTCAGAATCTGTGTGTTTTTCTTAAGAGAGAAGCCCTTAGAATCAAAGGTTTTGTCTATTGGAAAAGCACTATTTATGTAAATCAAATATTTTAGTGATGCACAACCATTGCCTTTCGAAATTGTTAAAAAGTTAAGTGAATTTCTGCTCTTCGTCCACGATTGTGCTGTCCTGTCCAAGCCACTTCTAGTAGCAATGGAAGAGCCATCAATTTCCGATATGCGGTTTTTGCAGCATCCGACGATCTTATACAATTTTAGAGCGAATGGTTTTCTATGACATTGCGTCTTAGAGCTTGGCAATTTTGAAACGGGCACCCTGTTTTTGTATCTGATGCGAGAAGTTTTCGTGTCGAGAAATTTATAGTCACCCTATTTTATACAAGGTGACTTAATAGATAATAAAGTTGATTGCATATTTATTAAGAATTTTTTTCGAGATTCTAACTTTTAAAGCTGTGGTACATTTAATTTTGTAAAATTTCTTATTAGATAGAGAAATAACAAGAATACAGCGCATTATTATATTTTTTAGATTAATTTATATTTAGTTGCCTTGTGACTCACCCTATAGAAAGCAGAACAGGGTTACGTTTTACATGTTTTTTGCGACAACTTTATCGATGCGAGAAATACAGAAATGAGGTGCTGTTGAGAATTATATTTGTATAAAAAAAACTTTCGCCAACTTTTACAACTATAAATATACGAAAAACAAAATGAAAATTTTTTAACAAAAATCGCGCGAGTTTTGGTAAAAATTTTCGCCTGACCTATGATTTTCCGGTCACGATAATGTGGTAAAGAAATTAAAATATATTGCATTTGACGTTTCGTCGAAAGAATTTTGTAGCATAATAGGATTTTATCACAATGATTTAAAAGCGGAAAGAAGCTTCACAGCACAAAAACAATCAAAATGTACATAAGATCTCACTGAATATAGTAAATAAGTTTTAAATAAAAATTGTTTATGAATTTACAAACTTAAAATTTTGTTTTAAATCCTTCAAAATGGTCAAAAAAAAATTTGAATTTGCCAGCTTTAAAAAATGTTTAGAAAATATGTTCTACCCCCCCCCCCCCCCCCCCCCCCCCCCCACCCGAATCAAAATCATTGGCACGACACTGTACATAGATATGATGCAGTATTTTCTTTGTGTGTGGTCAAAGCGGTTTGGGCAGATCTTTAGGTGGTGAAGTGGGTCCTTCTAACCCCTATTGTTACCAAGTTTCTGTCGAAAACTTATAAAAGTATCTTATCAGTGAATAAATTTTTAGTTTTATGTTTTTAGCCAAAGCGGTTTGAGCAGTCCGTTAAGGAAGGTAATTTCCCACCTCTAACCTCTTTACCACGTTCCTGTCGAATGCTCCAAAAATTTATCTTATCACTAAATTAGTTCATATTCCATATTAGTTCATAGGCCTTTCGTCTATTTACCCCAACTCTAAAGATTTCCAAAATCCCGTCTTAGTGGATGTCTGCCATCCATGGGACTATTATGGGAAATTTGAAATTATGGGGCTGGGAAATTATTTTCATTATCATATTTTTAATAAATTAATGTAAATCGTATACAATTTCGCTTCCTGTGCTTATTGTTTCAATTCCACTCGTTCTCAGTTCCATTCCATTTCGCTCCTATTGTCTGGTGTTTCAATTTAACTCGTTCCCCGTTTCATTTCTTTCCCCCCTACCAAGTATTTTATTTCTTTGTGGTAAAAGCGATGTGGGAAGGCCCATTAACGACAGCCCTTTTCCCCTTTTGAATTTCTATTTTACCACGTTCTTACCGAAAATTTCTAGTACTAAATAGTGCAGCGAATACATACAATATTTCATATATCTGGTATTTCCTATTTTACCACGTTATCTGGTTATATCTGGTAACTCCTATTTTACCACGTTATTGGCCATTATTCTAATCAGTACTCCAGAGAACACATATTTTAAATTTCAAGTTTCTATCCAAAGTGATTTTCGCACACACGTTGAGGGACTTTCAAATCCTTTTTTGCCACAATCCTGGAAAAAATTCTAAAAGTATCTCATAAGCAAAATAGCCAAATCGGTATGGTCAGGCCGTTAGGATGATATATTTCCCTTTTATATGGACCGATTTCTAAATTTATTTAAATGTGAAAAATTCTTAAAGTTGAAAATTTAAAAAAAGGCATAAAAATAGTACTTTTTTACAATTTACTTCGAACTTTGTTAAAAAATCTATATAATTTTTAACCTTTTCTATTCAAAAGTATTTTAACTACTTTTTGAACATGCATCCTACCTTAGGCATTGGACGAAAAGCAACATATTTTGAAAAAAAATCATTAACAGTGTGTTAAAAAAATTGGAAGCCAAATTTGATTTTTTCTTTTTCAGATCATAAAATGAAATATTTCTATTTTTTATAATTACAAAACTTCTAGAAGTACATTTTTTTGATCCTCAAAAATATGACTTTGATTACTCTACCAAATTAACTCAGCGGTAGATCGTCTGACTTGTAATCAAAAAAAGCTAAGTATTTGTATTTTTTATTAAATATTTGTCTTTCTAATACAATATACAATATCTTATACATTAAGGCATTCGAATCTGATAAGCGATAGAGTTCGAACCTTAATTTGTGTTTTTTTATTATTATTATTTTTTATTGTGCCAAATTAGTTTTATTTATTTTAACTCTATTATAGAATTGAATAATATCATTTCTTTTGCTACGAAGCTACTGATTTTCTTACAGTTTGTTTGCTATTTTGATCGAGTAGTAACAACAACTAACTGGATATTATTTATAAGTTTACTTTAATTTTATACATTTTAATGAAATTTGTACATATTTCGCGTGTATAATTTTAAAGTCGTCGCTTACGCGAAGCTAAAAGTGAAAAAACGAAATAGTATTTATTGCTGATATAAAAGATCTTTGGAATTTAATGTAGAGTAGAGCAGTTTAGTATATAATTTGTGAGAATACCGTCGTACATATCCCAGTCAATTTTAAACTTACAGCATTTTTAGAAAAATAGTTTTCAAATATAATTAATTAGTTTGTCAATACAACAATATTTTTAATTAAAATTTCATCTACAATACAAATCATTTTGTCTGTTTATTTGTAGATATTACTGGATTTTTTTTTTGCTGGGAAATATATAAATAAATTACCCAGAACAATTGGGAATATTTTGTTATTTTCCGATTCTATTTTTTATTTTTTTTTTTCGTTATTGTTGATGTACGTTGGTTTTACCGCGTACTTGTGGTTTTATTGTATTTTGAATTAATTTGGGATTTTTTTATTGCTACAATTGTTGTTGTTGTTTTTTTATTTTCTTTACTATTCAGTGTTTTAGAATTTGTTGTACAATTGGTGATGGTGGCATAATTTCTTATTGAGTGTATTTAGATATTTATTATTCGATGAATATTTATTTGTTTGCTTTTCTTTCTTTCAAATGTTCGTTTTAATGTTTATTTATTTAGATGGTTTGATTTTGTTTTAATTTTTTTCTCGCTTCTATGTTCTTAATTTGAAATTATTTTGTGATGATATTTTTAAAATTAAATGTGTTTTTTTTTTTTTTTGTTTAATTAAACTGTTGAATTTTTTTTGAATTTTTTTATATGGTCTTTTATACAGATGCTGGTATTTATATTAAATTTAATTATATAAAATTTAAATTGAATGGATGGTTTATTTATTAACTGTTCATTCCACTTGTAATATATTGAATTATGGGATTAACAAGGATAGTTTGTTTTGTGGGTTTCCTCAGATTTTGATGAAATTTGGTTATGTGCTAGAGGGGACAAAATTAATAAACTTTCGGTAATAAAATTAAAAGTCCAAAGTGGATATATTAGGGGGCACAAATTTGTTTTTTAATCCGTTTTTTTTTTTTGTTTTTTGGATGTCTTATTTTTTTTTTCTACAGAAATAAAGACAAATTGGATATGAAATAAAAGTCATCTTGAAGATGTATCTAAATTAGGGCCCTCAGGACAGGATGTCTTAAGGTCTACCAAGTCTACCGCTCAGACCGAAAGACCGAGTAGAGCAAAACCAGTTTAAACTTGTTAGTGTGTACTTTAAAAAAAAAATATAACATTTTTTCCATCACAAAATACTTTTAAATTTTTCAAAATTTCAAATTTTAAGTACTATTTCAAAAAAGTACTTTTTTAAAAAAGAACCTTGTTCAAAAAGTACCTCCGAAAAATTTTCTATTTTTTCAAAATGAACTTTTTATAAAATAAGTACTTCTTTTAAAAATAAATTCTTTCTGTAAAAATAAGAATATTTTGTAAAAATAAGTACTTTTTGCAAAAAGTATTTTTGTTAAAAAAAAATAATTTTTTAAAAAGTATTTTTTTTTTTCAAAAACTAGTATTTTTTTGAAAAGTACCGTTTTGAAAACTTCGTTTTTCCAAAAAAATGCAATTTTAACAAATATAATATTTTTTCCATAACAAAAAACCATTAAATTTTCTAAAAGTGCAAATTTTAAAAAGTACCTTTTAAATTTTTTGAAATGCACTTTTTGTAAAAATAAATACTTTTTGTAAAAATAAGTACTTTTTATAAAAATATGTACTTTTTGTAAAAATATGTCCTTTTTTAAAAAAGTACTTTTGATAAAAAAGTAATTTCTTCAAAAAAGGTACTGTTTAAAAAAAAATTATTAAAAAATGTTTTTTAAGTACCTTTTTCAAAATATCCTTTTTCCAAAAAGTACCTTGTTAAAAAAATTCTTAAAAAAGTATCTTTTTTTCTAATACATTTTTCATTTATTTATATGGAAATAAGGCGGTTTTTTCGGGTAGTAGTACGGCGTTTTTACACTGTTTCAAAATTTACAGACATTATCTGGTCATAAATTTTATTAAGAACTATAGACATTATCGCATTAGAATTCAGAAAGAGTGCGCTTTCCGTACATTTATACGAAAACTCCACTTTGAAAGATCTTTCTTTCCCTTGAAAAAAGTTTTTTTTTTTACATTTTGTAATGTTATTTCTTCCCATTTTTACCACGCTTTCGATTGAAATTCTAAGAAGTATCTCTTTAGTGAATAAGCCAATATCCCAGTGCACACATTTTAAATATCAGATTTATAGCCAAAGATTGTTAGGAAATTTTTATTCAAAAATCTAGTTTTAGTGTATATCTAGGTTTGAGGAGGAATCTGCATGCCAAACACAACTTTCTAGCTCCGGCCTTTTCAATCCATTTTTACCACCTTATTGGAAATTCCAAAAATTTTTAAATTAAATTTCCAGATTTTCTAAAATTCTAAAAATGTAAAAAATTCGTTAAAATAAAAAAAAAATGTATCAGTGGATCACACCATAATTTAAAACATATCATATAATGGCGACCAACAGTGTTTTGTATTTTTCTCATCAGTTAGGCTAAATTGAAAACTTTAAATGCAATTTTCTCGGAATCACTTTTTTGAGTTATGCCGGTCTTCTCGAAAATGAGCGATATGTTGAAATCGATAAATACCACTAAATTACAGAATAGTTCCACTCAATTTAGTTCGCTGTGTTGATTGTTTGAATTTCACTCGCTTCCCGTTACATTCTATTTTGTTGCCCTTGTCTAGTGTTTAAATTTTCCCTCGTCCATTTTGTTGCCCTTTTGTAGCGTTTTAATTCCGCTTATTAACCGTTTCGTTTAATTTCGTTTCCTTTGTCTTGTATTTCAATTTCACTTATTCCCCGTTTTATCCTATTTCCAATTCCACTCGTTCCGCGTTCCATTCCATTTCCTTCCCGTATGTAGTGTTTCAATTCCGCTTGTTTCCAGAACTCTAAGTTTATATAAATTTGAAAATGAAGAACATACCCGGGTAGGTGGGTGTAGGCACAAAGGTTAATGACAAACATTTCAAAAACACATTTAAAATTTCTAGTTCCTAAATATGAGCAGGCCATCAAAGAGCAGATCTTTTATTTTTGCTTCTCCCCAGAGGAGTTTCCAAAAAGAAGTTTGATCAGCCCGTGAAGGGGAAAACTTTTCCCCCTTTTCCTTTTTGATGTTTTAAAGTGTGTGTTTTGTTGCAAATTTTTTTTTATTTTTTAACTTGCATGAAAATCCTTGCGCTAGTTATAGCTAACATTGTGGAAAAATTATTATTATCTTGTTGTAGTAGAAAACAACAAAATCAGGGAGTTGACAGGTTACCACCCACTTTAAATAATACAATTAATTTTTTTTTTTTGTATATAAAAATATCCTTTTTATATCCTATTTACGCACTCATATTTTCATTAACATATAGCAAGAATACAAATAGAATTTTTTTATCATTTAAATGCAAAAAAATCAACCCACACATAAAAAGTATGCAAAATTAGACAGAACCCAACATACCAAATAACTTGAGAAAAATATTATTATAAGCTTACAAACACAAGCCTTAAGCTTGAAAAAGACTTGAGAATATATTGAAAAATGCTATAGTAACAATTGTAGAAAAATCAAAACGAACCCTCGTTAAAATATTATGTGTGTATGGTTATTCTTGCAATTGTGGAATAAGCTTACAAAAGTAATATTGTATTAACTAGCGTATAGAAAAGCTTATTTGACTCAATATATTTATAAGCTTGTTTACATAATTGTAAAATGAGCTTCACATATAATATATTATTAAGTGTTAAAAAAGAGAAATCATAATTATTTTCTTTAATTTAATTTATTTTTTATTTTAATTTTAAATTATAATAATTCATTTTAAATATAAGAAATAATAATTTATTTTAAATATAAATAATAATAATAATTAATTTTAACCATAAATAAAAATTATTATAAACATAATTAAATTTAATATGCAATTACAAGTTCACTTCATAAAATTTGCAACCAAATGTACATGCGAAACACGTTTGAAAAATTAAAAAAAAAAAAAATAACGGCACTTGTTGTATGCATAGAACAAGGACAACAAGACAATAATGTATTGAAAAATATTTCTATTTCAGTCGTCATATTGCGTTGTTCAATATGTGTATGTTGTTTATAAGCATACTTTGGAAACAGCTATGTATAATAATCTTTTCTCAAGCATTGTTAAATACTGCTTGTGAATAAACATTTTAAAAACGAAATTAAGAAAAGCTTAAAACACACTATTTATATAAGCTAATTCTCAAATTGTATTGCAGTTTGATTGCTATATGGTATATTGGGAAAGGACAAACAACAAAAAAAAAGATAAAATACTTACAAACCAAATCACACAAACAAAAAAGGTTTCACCATTTTAAAATCCTTTCACTATTTTTTTTTTCTTATTATTAAATATGATTTGATATATTTAACATATATTGTATTCTGTAGTGTTGGGAATGTAAATTGTTTGGAGTAGCCTTTTTTTGCAATGGAAATGTTTCTGTTCTTTTAAGAAAAATAAAATACAAAAAAAATCAAACGTCATCGGTAGAAAAAATATGAAAAAGAAATTACAATATAAAAGGGAGGTTTTACCCACGAAATTGAACAAAAAAAATATTGTTCATAAGTAAACCATACAAACCTTTAGTATTTTTTTATTCTTAAGGTTTCTTTTTATACGGATTTTATTTAACTTTCTACTGTAAGCATTGATCCCAGTAGCTAGAAATTTTAATGGAGGGGGAGGGGGGGGGGGGGGGGTACATTGAAGTTTTTTAAGTCTACACCCTGAGAAAATATTGGTTGCAAATCTATTAAAACCATGGTTGGCATTCAATACTTTTTCATAATAACGGTAGTTGGCTACCACAGCCACTTTAAGACCGATATGAAAATTTTAAAATGGCGATTCCATTAAAGGCATTTGTCTTCTTGTATAACCGGGCTTATTGCGCTATTTTACCGGTTCAATTTCGACATACTTAAACTACCGAAACGCCGATTTATAACGGTATTTTGCAGATATAACAAAATTAACAGGTAATATTATGAAATAAACCCCATGATATTAGAAGGCACATGATGTCACTATTGGAATCGCAGTTTTAAAATTTTCGTATCGGTACTGATCAGAGCGTGGTAGACAACTACCGTTATAAAGAAAATGTGGTAAGCACTACCATGATCAAAACCATTAACATTTATTTGTGAGGTTTTAATTTTATTTTGGAATAACCTAAAATGCATTAATAAAGAAAAAATGTTGTATTGGGAATTGAAAAAAGTGATAAGAAATTAAAAATCAATCCTATTATTCAATTATTGGTATTTCCAATCATTTTTAAAAATAAAATTCGTTTGGCATTTGTGTGTGGTGAAAGCGACCATTTATTTAGTGAATATATTAGAAATTTGGTACAATCTATCAATTTTTTTTAAAAAATTGTCGATATTCAAAAGTGGTAACTACAAGTACGGTTATTCTGATCAAATATATCATTTAATTAGTTTTTCAGTAGAAGCAACCGAATTGTGGATTGTATTGATAATACGTCACTAATGATTGGTATTGATAAACAAATTTTAAAATAATTTTTGTTTTCCTTACAAATTGTTTGAATTCAAAAGAAGACATTAAAATTTATAAGTGTTTGTGGTGTGATGGGTAGACAGGATTTGAATTTCCGAGTTTAAATCATGGAAAAGGCAAACATTTAAAAAATTATTTTTCTTAATTAAAATAAATTTTTCAAAAGTTTAAATGGCAAATATATCAAAGAAAATTAAAATTAATTGTGGTGCAGTAAGCAAGAGTGCGAACAACTATGAAACTGATTGCCCAGTTTCGGTACCGAAAAAATCTAAAAATATTTTTTTTTAAATAAAATTTTGAGGAACGTAATAATATATCTGTGGAATATAAATTATACAATTGTAAATTATACAATTGGATATTGGCTTTCACAACTAAAAATATAATTTTATAAGAAAACAGTTGTCGTAACCGCCAGAATTCGATTGGCAACAAATTCGGTGGCCTCAACTGATACTGTTTTCTGGGTGTATTTCCATAAAATTAAGCTGGGTTGTATTGTCAATGTCGTCAAAGTTCTCGTAATATACAAATACTTGTGTTGTATGTATACGATATAAAAGTAAATACATAACGAATGAAAGGGTTAAAAATTGATTTATTTGTTAATAGAATTTACTTTTACAACAAAATATTGAACAATGTCTGCTCCTAGATATAAATAAACTCACATACATATCCTTTATTTTTTGCTTTCTTTACTCATACTTTAATTTTTTCTCATACTTCCTTTGATATGTCTACACATAATATGAAAAATGTATTCTGTGGTGTCCAACCTTTCGCTACCTTGGTTATAAAATTGTAAGGTTTGAGTCGTTACTTGTTAATATAAAAACAGAGAATACGAAAAAGGAAAAATTCAATGTATTTAAAACAAAAAATATTAGAATTTTTTTTTTTTTTTTTTTAAAGACCGAAAGTAGCAGAAAAAATATTTTTTAAATTCTAAAAAGCATTTGTAGGCAAAAAATTGAAAAAAAAGAAAAAGCTAATTTAAAGCTCAAAACTGGAAAATCCAAAAAAGCAGAAAAGGCAATTAAAAAAGCATAAACAGCAAAAAAGCAAATTTGTCTTCAAAATAGATACATAATAAAAATGTTCACACTCAAAAAAGTTTGGCAGTTACTATATAACAGTTGTTTGTGTTACTTCAGTAGTTGTTGATTTTAACTGTAATTGAAGCACCCAATGCAACAACCGGATAACTCCACTTTTTTGCGAAATAGCTTTTTTAATGCAGAAAAAACCAAAAAAAAAAAAATCTGCGTCGTTCGGTGCACAAAAAAAAAAAAAGTGGAGTTATCTTGTTGTTGCACTGGGTGCTTCAATTACAGATTTTGCAAGTTTTTCTGAGTTCAACAACAGTCTTTATGGAGTAATGCCTCAGTTTTATTATCTTCGAACTTTTTTTGGCTGACCTGGGCGGTCTTTGTCTTCCGTGTCGAAATCGCCACTTCTGAACCGCACAAATTATCTCCCGAACGGTGAAATCGATGAAACATATTCAGGATACGTTTTGGCGAGCAATCGCTGATCTTCAGCACAAACTACGATATTTTCGTTTACACCCTTCCGTTAAATGACTCATTTTAACCCTCCAAAATACCATACAAGTTATTAAAGAGATAAACCATATGCAAAATATACGCCATTTGTTGCGAATCCCGCTATTTTAATATTATGAAATGACGGGCTAGATATGAATTTCTCTTTGAAATTTGTATTTTTACAGTCATGTAGATAAATACAAGCAATAAAAACTTTATAAAATAATTTAGGCGAAAAGTTACAAAGTGTAGAGATCGATCCTAAAGAAGAATAAAAATAATGGATGGACCAAAAAGATTCATTCAATGTTATTTGGCTATATATTTAAAATGAAAATACGAATTAATTTTTTTTAAATCTTTATTTGGACCTTAAGTCCTTTTATTATTTTTTTTGAAGATGATATCGGTCAAGTGGACACCGCCATTGTTAATCGTTCTGGAGAGGACTTAGGCCAAAAAGTTCCCGCACTCTTGTCAGATATTTCCTTTGAGAGCTTCCAGAGTCTGTGGCTTGTTCACATAGGCTCGTAACTTCAAAAAATCTCAAAGAAAAAGTCTTGGCAGGTTAAGTCAGGTAATTTTCCTACAAACCGCTACAAATCGTCAAAACGAGACATTAGGCGACCCGCAGACGCATCCTTTTAAATATCCATTGTCGCACGAGCTATGTATGCAGTTTCGCCGTTCTGTTCTGTCCTCTAGTCTAAATTCATCAATAAAACTCGTTGATCATGGTTCTGTATCGCTCACCAGTCCTCGAAAAAATAAGGCAAGAAAACATTTCTTGCATTTAGTTATATTCTTATGAAGATAAGAAGGTATATTTCAAAAATATCCATGGATAAATTCCAAAGTTGTGACCAAATTTGTACAAACAAAATATTAAAAAAAAAATATTATTACTGATACACTCAGAATATTATGTAGTTAACTGTTTGTAGTTGAATAAAAAAGTTTTCCGTTCCATTTAAAAATAAAGGAACATACATTTATTTTTCAAAGAAATATCTATATTAACTTTTTTATACATTTATTCGAAATAATTTGCTATCATTTCCAATTTTTTCAGTTTCATTTATTTTTTTTTTATTTGTTAGAAATTTAATAAAAATTTACCCACAAACGGAAATTTGTGGTTTATTTATGTCCGTAACAGTTATTACAAATTTAAATTTTGTTTGCTGTCTGTTTCAAAAAAAAAATTTCAATTTGTTTTTTTATTTAAATTGGTTGCATACCAGTGATCACCACACACATACATTCAGATTTATGTTTGTGTTGGTAGTTTGTTTTTGAGCGTAATTTATTTTTTCTCACTTTACCAGGGCTGCCAAGACATAATTGTCGCTGTCCCCGAACAAATTCGAAAAAATCTACACAAATCCCCATTTTATTTTGTACTCAAACAAACAGTAAATGTAAAATTACAAAAAAAAAACTGTTCCGTACACCAAATCAGAGTAAATTTCTCCGATGTATAATAAATTAATTTCAGATATGATATTTTTAGTTTTAAAAAAATAGAAAACGCTGAAACTAAACTAGTTTTCAAAAGAATTCAAACAGATACTTTTAATATATGAGTATATATAATTCATAATTATAAAAAGGACAAGTTTTAAAACAAAAAAATATATAAATGCGTTGGCATAATAAGCACTCAGCTTTGCCGAAGTAATTTTCGGCAAATAAAAAGGCATTCTCCCGTTCCATATTAAACATTTTATGTGTTGTCTAGTACAAGCGACTACACAACCTGGTCATAAAAATATTATAAGATAAAAATGGCAACCCTGAATGAAAACAGCAAGCGACTGCACAACCTGCGCACGTGAAAGCTCAAATGAGACTAAATGTTTTTATTTAATAAAAATACAAATTATATTCTCATGCTCTCTTCATTTGTGTGAGAGCATTTGCACATCTGCGGTGTTTTGGGGATCTCTGTTGTATACCCTGTAGGAAGCCTGGGGTCAAGTGGCTAAAAGTCACCACTTTTGTCGACTATTTTGGGTGACTTATGGTGACATGTCCACAAAGCATCTATACTTTTTACATTCCTTTTTTGCAGCTGCAAAGCTGTGCTTGTTCTTGATTTTTTTATTCTTTTATTTTGTTGAAAATACATGTGCATAGCTGCATGCAAAATTAAAGTTTTTAATAAAAATATAAAGAAAAATGAATTTAAAAGTTAAATATACAAATTTGAATAAAATTTATAATGAGCAAAATAAATTACAAAAAACTTGTAAAAAAACAATTAATTTTGTATAAAAATAAAAATAACAAGAGGCAACAATTTTTAGTGGCATTTGCAACTCTAGAGATTTTGTGGAGCCTGTGGATGATTTTATGCGGTCTTTTGAAGATTTGTCTACTCCAAAATTAAATTTTCACGAAATTTTTTTTTTACTTTAATGAAATTTATAAAAAAATTTTATGAATAAAATATCCAAATTAACAAAATAATCTTATTTCCTTCCTAGTGTGGAAATCAAGTAAAAAGTGCCAAAAGTGTAGACTAGAATTACTAAAATGTACTAGTGAATCTCTGGTTCCAATGTCAACACCTAGGCAATATGTAGTTGTATAGATTCGCAATGACACGCACATGTTAAATGTCTACAGCAGAAAGCGTTCGCTGGGGCATAATTAGTCAGTAGTACTGGTGACAAAGTCAATAGTGAATCAGTACTGTTTCACTATCGACATTTCCTAAAGGGTATATATACAAAATTATTTAAATTCAAATTACAAGAACTTTAAAGCACACATGCATACACAAACACATTCACACAAAAAGTGTAAAAAAAAACCAAAAAATACAAAAAGGGAAACAATTTGAAATAAATGATAAAAATCATTTATTTTTTAAGGAATTGGTAGGTTAAATTTTGACATTTGTTTTTACTGCTTATATCAATTGTTTCTTACGGATGTGTCAGTTTTTCTTTATCAACATTAAAATAAATAAATAACAAGGCTTTTATTTTAAATGAAAATTAAGTAGACCAGTTTTTAAATGAAATATCATTTATTGAGAAGGACATTTTCTGTTATTTTAACTTACAAACTATTTTAAAAAATTTCAGCTCAAATTACAAATATTTTTCAATTCGAATTCTTATTTGATTTTACAAGTTTTAATTTAATTCATTCCACGTGCCATAGGTTGTTGATTGATTGTTACAATTTATTTTATAAACAAAATTATATTTTATTTGTACTCTCTCTCATACACACAAAATAAAGTAAACAACAAAGGAATGAGATATTATGCCAAACTTTAGTTCACTTTTTGCCACAAATGAAGATTAACATCATTTGAGGGTTAGAAATTGTTTTCAATTTAAATTCAATATACATCCGGTTGTTAAGACGCTGTGTGTATGTTTTGAAAAACTTACATTGTATTCGTCATTGTCGATGGTGATGACGACCACGGTGACGGCAACTACAAATGCTTCATGCACATCAGAATTCACAAAAAAGAAAAGGTCGCTTGGTCAAATAAATATAGTATTTTCCAAATCAACCACTTTTTTTTTCCTAAAAGAGTTGGAAACGAAATCCAATTTTTGAAAAAAAAAAAAATACAACAAACGATCAACAAAATATTCAAAACGTGCCGTACATTTGATGAATGACTGACTTACTGAGTGTGTATAGTTGAAAATATGGTACAAGAATGAATTGAATGGATGGATGGTACAAAAGTATGAAATTGATGTTAAGCTACTCTAACTACTCATCACACTATTATCGAGATTATCGTTCACAAATGTTTTTTTTAAGAAGATTGGATTTTTTTTATATACCCTACATATATACACGTTTCCTTGCTGTTAGGTGGAAATATTTACCCTTATTCTAGTTGTCGTCGTCGACACAAGACAATGTCGTCTTGGGATTTTTTTTTTGAAATTGGTATTCCCGTTGTCGTTATCGAAAATAATTGATAACTGTCGACAGGTATTTGGTATTCTGTAAGAAAATGTGACGACGATATTGTCTTGAAACGACTCTGATTTTGTCGACACAATTTTTAGTAACGACTTGAGGAAAAGTAATGACTAAAAAAAAAAAACGGAAAAAAATGGGAAGAAATATCAAATTTATTAAATGCACTTGGCCCACCGAGAATAATGTGAGATGGATGGCAGAAGGTAAAGAAAGCATGATCATATAAAGTGCATTATAAAACAAGTAAGAGCGGCTAAATTCGGCTATGCCGAATCTTATATACCCTTCACCATGGTATTCTGAAGGAGATGAATACATCGTTGGAATCTACTACCTCATAGCTCTCCACAAACAAGCGGTATCCCCATTTATTTTTTATTAAATGTCCAAAAATTTTAATCCAAAATAATATGTCATGTAAAATCTCAAATTTATATTTTTCCATATGTTTCAGCGCTTTTCTTGTCAAATTTGGCATTTTCTAGGCAAAAAAAAGTTGGCGACACTACTATTTATTTTTTATTTATATCATTCACAATAGTTGTGAAACGTATTTAACCTACGTATTTATCTTCACACTCTTATTAAACAAAGGGATTTTACTGGAAAAATTAGAGGTAGTCCTGGTTTTTTGCTAATATCTCAGCCATTTATTAACCGATCTGTCTGATTTTTAATAGCAAACAGAAATGGATCACATGTAACAGAAATAAAAAAGAATCAAGTCCTCATCATGTCTGGGTTCTTCGGAAAACCCATTTCAACACACAGACGGACAGACGGACAGACGGACATCGTTAAATCAACTTCGCTCTTCATATGGACCCAGAATATATATACTTTATAGGGTCTAAGATCAATATTGTAGAAATTACAAACGGAATGACAAACTTATATATACCCTTCCACCTATGGTGAAGGGTATAATATAACAAAATTTATTTATAGGTTTGGCGAGACTTAAAATTTAAAGTTAAAAAGAAAATGGTAGCCAACAAAGCCGAGTGTAATGCTACAGTTGGCGAAAGATTCAAGCAATTTATATTGAGCCCGCTGGAGGAAGCTGTGTCAAATCTTCTACAGTTTCAGAAACAGCTGAACCGTAAGTTAAAGTCGTTTCCAACACTGAGCTGGTACGACCCCTGGGCTAAAAATCTTAATGTAGCTGCCAACTTTATTGTTTTGGAAATAAATGTGGACTTGATTCCGGTTTTCAAATTAGGTGCTATTGTTTCCAGCACATCTTTGAAGGCTGTTTTATTCAGCCGAAAGTAACTTTCAAACCTTTTAAAAAAATTAGAAGATTAACATTCTTTAAAGTAACAGACTTTGATTTTGCTACTCACTGGTTATCCGGCAGATTAAAGATATTCGATTTCTGTATGAGAAGTCTTCTTTCCAATACTAGATTTTCTTTATTTTCTTCATCACTGGTATCAGAATTCAAATTACACATAAAAAAAATTTTTTCCGCAAAAATAATAAACAAAATAAATCTGCCGACTCATTTTTTAGAGATGTGTTTTTGTTTAAATCGATAAACTGTCGACGTCGTTACAACACTGTTTTAGAATACCAATTTGGTGTCGAAGTGATGTCGACGTCGAAGCAAAGTGATGTTGACTCAAAAACGACGACGACATCGATAACGACAATTAGAATAAGGGTGATTTATTCATATATAACTTCCACAAGTTATGTTTCGTCATCAACAACTTTATCGTTGCCGACGTCATCATCATCATCATAAGGGAACAACCCCAAAGGCGTTTTTCTACATCAACATAATTGTCAAATAATTTTTGTTTCTTTTTTCAATTGTTTTTTACAAGAAATTTATTTAGCTGTATGTAAATATTTGATTGCCTGCATTTGGTTTAGAAAATTAAGTTTTCAACGAAAAATGTTGAAAACACTTTAAAAATTTAATTTTCAAAGTATTAACACGGTGGTTGTATGAATGCATGATCAAATGTTAACATTTAGTTTCTCTTTATGTTTGGTTGTATAACTTCTGTCAATTTGTATGTGTATCGGTTCGTATGTATGTATGGGTAAACACGCATGTAATCGCTTTAAGGCATTGTTAAATGTCATCCTTTAACAATTATGATGATGATGTTGTTCCTCATGGTTACGCAGATGTTGTTGTTGCTGTTACTGTGTTTTTGATAGTAGAAGCGTATGCTAATATAATCAGGAAAGATATGAACAACAACGACAAATATAACACAAATCTGTTGAGTGTTGATGTTTGATATTATTTAAAATGTGTTCAAGTTTGAAGTGTTATAAGAAGTTTATTTTTTCTAAAGTTAATTTAAAGGAAATTATGATGAATTGATATAACATAGAATATGTTATGTATGTGATTTATAAATGTAAATATTTTGTATAGAAGTCAAGAGGATTTTAAGGAGTTCAACAATAATTACATTACCAAGGAAGTTTTTTTATAATTTTTTTTATACCCTTCAACCCAGTTATAAACAGTGGCGCAAGAGTTTTAAATACAATATTATAAGGCTGCCTAGTGGGATAGAATGAAAGTATTTCAGAAGTAATTCAGCCATATATGTGTGACTGTGTAACACTGTGTGTGTGAAGTCATAGCAAAAGTGATTTTGAGCTTAAATTTTGACGATCAATCGCACAGCTGCCACTGGGACATGCGACAAATGACTCTTTTCTGCCCGCATTAAAATCTTCTTTCAGAGCAAACATAGCATTTATATAATTCATTTAGATGTCTCTTCTGTAGAAAGATGTTTCCCAGACCCACTATATTCATATTTTGTATTTTTTAATTTTAATTTTAACCAATTATTTCTCTGAGTACAAAGCTTAATTTAAAAATAAAAAACTATTGCAGTTGTTCCAAGGTGTTGCTAAGGGGATGTAGTAAGTTCTGTTCCATTCCTTATGTAAATGTGGTCAAGACAACAAAAATTGTAAATATCCCATTTTTGGAAATTTTTTACTGTTTTTTTTGGGAATCGAAGGTTTTCTTTTAAAATCTCTAATAGTTTTCCATTTTCAAAATGACAATATAAACACATATGTACATAGAAAAAACTAAAATCGAGTTTCAATTAAAATATTTGTAAATACAATTAAAAATTTAATTAAATTTGGACCAATTTAAGAATTTTTTATATCAATTAATTTTTTTTGTAAACATTAATTTTAATTTTTTTAATTATTTTTTTTTAATCAAAAATCTTCAACATTTTCAATTAAAGTTTCATTATATCAATTAAAACTTCAATTAAGTTCTAACCAAAAATTAATTAGAATTTTAAAAAAATTTTAATTGAAATTCCGGCATCAAATCAACTAAATTTATAATAAAATTTTGATTAAAATTCCAGCTTCAAATTAATTAAAACCCCAAATAAATTTTCAAATTTGCTTGTTGAGGGATTTGAGATGCAATTTTGCAATTTGAATAACTGTAATAATAGTTAAGATATAAATAAAACAAAATAATATTACTTCTATTACAGCATATTAAGCGTTTTTATTTCTTTATATGGTGTCAATAGTGTTTATTGTAAACTAAAATATTTTTTACACCAAGTTCATTATCAATTAAAAATTCATTTGATATGATTAAACTTTTAATTGAAAATTAAAAACCAAGTTAATTGAAACTTTTTTTGGCAATAATTTTTTTCTGTGTACTTTAGCTTAATATTGCAATGTGTTCATTGCAATATGTTCATTAAATTTGCAATGAAGTTTTCAAATTCCTATGGGGAGGGACAAAAATAAAAAATCGCTACCTTGAGTTGAGAGCCTGATCATTAATAAAAAATTTAATAAAAAATATGGGCTTTCTCATTGAAAATGTACTATTTTGGAATATCCGCCACGAACGTTGTAAAAAAGGGGGAATTCTACCCGTTAACGGTATGTCCTCACCGATTTGGCTAGAAACCTCAAATTTAAAATATGCGATCCCTGAGAAACCCAAACCGCTTTGACTGATTATCTAAAATTAGAAATATCGCCTTTTACGGCCTGTTCCAACCGCTTTGGTTAGAAAGCTCAAACTTAAAGAAGTGAAATTGAAAATTAAAAGTTGGTAAACGAAGTGAAATGGTACGCGGAACGAGTAAAATTGATACACTAGACAAGGGAAATGAAATTAAATGGAACGGGTAACAAGTGGTAATGAAACAGTAGACAAGGGGAACAAAATGTAATGAAATGGGAAACGAGTGGAATTGCAACACAAGACATGTGGAACGGAATGGGGAATGAGTGGAGTTGCAACACAAGACATGGGGAACGAGTGGAATTGAAACTTTAGTTAAAGGAAATATAATGGAATGGAACAGGGGAACAAGTGGAACACTTAGCACGTGGTAAAAATGGGAATTATACAGTCAAAGCGCTGGAGCTAAGTAGCTGGAATTTGTCATATAGGCTTCTAGATGTCCACTAAGACGGGATTTTTAAACATTTTTGTGGGTAGGGTGCAAAAAAGAAAAAAATCTCCGATTAGTGTCCTGCCCAAAATCCTTCGGCTAGAAATCTGACATCTAAATTAGACTTCCAATTAGAATCCAATTTATTAAAACAGGAAAATTCTTAAAAAAAAGGAATATAGTCACATTCTTGAATATGTTGGGCTAAATTGCATAACTGAATCAAAGCGATTTATAGCAATTTCTTACACAATATTTTTTAAAGTTTCGGCAAATGTCCTAAAACTCGATTTTGTTTTTATTTAAAGATCAGTTTCATAAAATTACCCCAAAATTGCAAAAAAATGATTTTGTTAAAAGTACAAAAATCAAGAAATTTTGGAAAATCAACGAGATTTAAACTTTTTTTCAGATTCGCGTTTAGAGTGCTAAAATTGTTCTGAAAACATGTATTGCAGGAGAATTTCTTAAACCGCGTATTAGTGTGAATATCACTTTTATCCAGCAGCTATGTTTGTGCGGTAAATTTTGTTGAAAAATTTAAAATTTGAGATTATTTCATCTTAAGGTTTGACACGTAAAATTATTGACGTTATTCTCAATTTTTTGTTTAAAAGGGGTAACAGTTTACAGTGAATGGTACTGTTAACACTATGCTGCTAGTGTTTAAGTATTCAAGTTGAATTTTCAATTAATGCAAAAAATGAAATAGGTTTTTTTTTTTAAATTTGTTGTTTATAAAACACAAAAATCAATATACGCAGCCTAAGCGGAGGGGGGAGGGTATATTTTTCAAAAAAGAAAAAAAAAGTATACAAATAAAATCAAATATAATATAATAAAAGACAAACAACATCTTTTGTACTTAAATGAAATAAAGTAAAATATTGTAGCAATGACACCCGATGAACAGCCGAAAAGAAAAAGTCACCAAAGCTATTTTTGGGATAAGCTGATGTTATTTTCATTTTGTTTATTTGTTATTTCTCAATCATTGCAGCGGTACTGAAAGAAAGGTAACAAACAAGAGGGTTGTTATCGCTTTTATATATTTTTGTATATGATGATGAATAATTTTGGAAATCTTTTTTTTTTCTTTCCCTTGAATGGATTTTTTTTTTGTTTTTTTTGTTTTGTAGTCAGTAGATAGATGGTTGGTTGAATGTTTGTATGTATACATACACTTAAGTTGTTGGATATTTTATTCACTGTTGATGTTCAAACAAAATATCTTCCGGTTTCCGGATAAAGCAAAGTAAGAAAAAATAAAATATTATAATACAGCAATTACTGCGAGTATGCAATAAATGTTTGTACACTTATAGAAAAATTCTATACAAATTTTTGATATTTAAACTAAAGATTGGTTAAAAAGAGCCCAACAGAAAAAATTTTGAAATCAGTAAAATTTATTTATTTAATATTGGTTATAAGCAAAAAAAAACTATTAAATTAACAACACTTAAGTTATATTGGAGTTTAATTCTAGTTTATTGCAAATAATAATTTACCCTGCTGAAATCAAAAAACGAGGTTAGAAATCTGAAATTTAAAATATGCGTTCCCTGGAGTAAAATACTTAATGAAGTTTTCTTAAGGAAAGTGGTAAAAATATAGGTTCAATAAGGGAAAACTCGCTTTGGTTTGAAACCTGAAATATTGGGAAAAAATTGGAAAATTGAATGGAGCGGGTGGAATTAAAACACCAGTTAATGGGAATTAAATATAATGGAATAAGCAACGAGTGGAATCAAAACACTAGTCAATGGGAACGAAATGAAATAGAAACGATTGGAATTTAAACATAAAACAATGGGAAAGAAATGGAATAAAATGGTGAACAAGTGAATTGAAACTCTAGGGAGGGGGTACGAAATGAAATTCTAGATAAAGGAAACGAAATGGAACTGTGCAAGAGGAACGCAAAGGAATGGGGAACGGGTTTAAAATAAAACACAAGACAAGTATAACGATATGGCACGTCGAAAAAAGTGTAATTGAAACACAAAATACAGGAAACGTAATGGAATAGTACAAGCCTGAATTTTCCTTATGTTTATCGATTTAAACATATTTTTTTCTATAAAAAATTATAAGAAAACCATAATGGAGCAAAATATACATTTTTATAGGTTTTTTCTCCGCCTTCTTCTGAAGATTTCGGATTCTAAAGATATTTTTTTCCAGATCTAAATACATGTATCAACCTAGCTAAAAATAGTTAATTTGCTTTGTTTTTTTTTATAAATAATTAAAAATAACAAACAAGAGATCTCGATGTATATAAAAACTAACTAAAAAGTTTATATAAATAAAACATTTTTGGTCTTCAAATTTTACCATCGTCATTGTGCTTATTAGGAAATCAACATAATCACATATTTGATTGCTAAGAAAACAGCAATGCAGCGAAATATACGTTTTAACTAATAGGTTTCTATATTTAAGTTCTGGCTTCTTCTGTATGCTCTAGGTTGTTTAAAACTTTGGGTTCTGAAGAGATTTTTTACATGTTCCGGCCCAGCTAAAAATAGTTAATTTGCTCTGTTTTTTTTTTTTGTAAATATACGGAGTTTAAAAGCTCGTTATGTTTGAGTTTAAAAGCTCGTATTCGTGAAAATGAAAATATTTCATGAAATTGTATCGAATTCATGGATTATTAAGTCCACCCATGTCATTAAGTCCCTGAATGGCCGACATAAAATGGAAAAAGGAGAAAAGTATCTGCCTTGACGTCTACCCACACCCCTTGGGTTAAAAATCAGAAATTTAAATTATGTGTTCCTTGTAGTATAAGCTAATTCACTAAGAAGGCAACTTTAAGAATTTTCGGTAGGAACTCAGTAAAAATGTCAGATAATCACGGCATAAATACCTCCCTTAACAAGGGGTTCAATGATGTATTGCCTCATTTACTGATAAGGTACTTTTTGAATTGTGGGCTTGCCCAAACGGCATTGAATCAGAGTCGAGCAATTAAAAATGGCGGATCTAAAATGGCGGAACTGAATTTTGAAATTTTGATATTTTGGATTTAAAAAACATATTTTTAAAGAATTTCGAAACACTGATATCACAAATCTGAAATCAAAAATATATAACTATAAATGACAGATCTAATATGGTGGAAAATATTTTGCTCAAAAGTTCTTAATATATAAAAAAGGCCAACACCAAGGTTTAATGTTTCTGATTTCAAATATGAAATCAGATTTAAAAAATTCAAGATGATCTAATATAGCGACAGTAAATTATTGGCTTTAAAATACATTTGATTTAAAATATCCCTATATATTATAGTTCGGGACGCTGATCACGAAGCTGAAATTAAAAAAATTAAAATTCTAAGTAGCGGATTCAAATTGACGGCGAATATTTTTAAGTAAAATTCTTAAGATTTGCATTTCTAAAAAGGGCTAGCATGAGAGAATTTCAGGTTTATGATTTCGAATATAAAATTAAAATTTAAAATTTCAAGATGATGGCAGTAGATTAAAAAATTTAAATAAATTTAATTTAAAATAGGCACTTGAAAATAAATTAAGGTTGATTACGAAATTCAAAATACGAAATGAAAAATCGAATATGGCGAATATAAAAAAAAAACTTTTTTTTAATGTATCTTGGATTAACAATGATAATTTTTATAGGAATTAAGGTCGTTGATTAGGGCTCTGTAATGAAATATTTAAAACGGCGGATCTTATGTAGCAACAATTATTTAATTTTATTTAATTATATAATTTTATATATTACTACACATCGACGGAATACAAAATATTAGTAATTTTGTCATTAAAATTAAGAGCTCTTTCCAATTTTGCTGCTACCCAGCAAAACTTTGGTAATGGGTGCGATATTTTCATGCGTTACCTTGTAATGATAGCTCGTTACCTTTTTTATTATTTGCAAGCATAAAGTAATAAGTTACTCATTATTGATTACGTTATATATGATTTATAAATGTAAATTTATAATTGAAATAGTTTTGAAAATCTATTTTTAGATACATTACATTGTGTTTTTTGTAAGCAAAAGCGTAATGTATGTTTGTTTTGATAACACTAGCGAAAAAACGAAGCGCAACAATTCATTTGCGTTTAAAGCAATCAAATACTATATGAGTCGATAGTGGGTAGAGTTCTTGGCTGGCAACCAGATTTCCCTGATTTGATTCCCATGTTGACCACATTATTTTTAATTACAAAAATTTTAAATAAAATATTTGTAATAATTTTTTTTAATACAAATTCCTCTTTTTTTTTAAATCTATTTTTAGACACATTACTTTTTCCATTCTCGTAACCATATAAGTAACCCCTTACATTATCACCTCTAAAGTAATGGGTATATACATTACTTTGAGGCTCATCTCTTGTAAAATTCATCAATGAAGTAAGGTGTAAAGTAATCCATCGGCCACTACATTACTTTACGTATTATTTGGTAATGTGTGATTTAGCTGGGTAGTATTTACAGAAATGTATTTATACAACTTTATTAATGCAAAAATATTTAATAATTTTTTTTTTGCTATTTAAAATCTACAAATATTCACCAAATATTTCGGCTGAATGTAGCAGAAAATGTTGTTTTTTAATCAATTAAAATTTTCTTCAATCTTACTAAAAATTTTTAGACTAAACAGCTGTTTTTTGTCTACACACACCGAAATTCAGTTACTATGACTAAAATCTTTTGGTACAACTATATATTGATTGCCACAATAAAATTCGGTTAACAAAACTAAATTTTGGTTGCAAACCCAAAAATATGCAGCAATCCCATTTTAATTCGCTTGTACTAACCCAATTTATTGGTTGCCGCAACTTAAATACAGTTTTCAATTCGTGCAGATTTATTTCTATAAGTGTATGTAAGTTTGTAGGTATGTTTGATTGCATGAATGGTACGCATGTTAACAGGAGACACATTGGAAATCAAAATATACATATTCATGAATGTGTTTTTTTTTTATTCAATTTTTTTTTGTTTATGTGACGCAGTGAGATTTATAGAATTTTTATATAAATTTGTATTTTATAGGTTATTTTTTTTCATTTGGTTTCTGTGTGATTTGAGTATTGTGTTGCTTCCGTTGTTGTAGCACATAAAAAGAATGTTTATATGCGGTAAATACTGTGACGTTTCTGAAAATATCCTTTAGATGAGAAATAAGAAAACAGTCCCCAAAGAAATTTATCAAGAATTATAATAACAAGGCATCGTATGACATTAAACCATAATAAATTTTTATAAGTACAACTTTAACCACAAATAGACACTAACTACCCTGTTCACACTGCATACATACTTTTTGATAATTGAATAATTTATTATATCTTTAGGCAATGCAAAATCTTAGATATTAGTAATGGATGATCATTACTAATATCTAAATAATATGCAGTAGGAACAAGAATCCTGCAAAAGCTTTCATTACCAAATAATTGGTTATATAATAAAACTAAAATTTTTTACTAACCATGTAAAAATCGAAACATATATGAACATATGTACATGATCATACATGTGCTCGTATATACATGGTCATATATGTCCATGCATGATTCAATATATGACCATATATCTTCGGATCCTAATCATACACCATCAAATTTCGTGTCCGAAGATATATGATCATATATAAGATCATGTATGGTCATATATTAAACCATTTATTTACTTATATGATAATGTATACCCATGTATGATGATATAAGAACCCATGTATGATCATATACATATGTTCATATATGTTCATATATATTTCAACATTTACATGAGTATTTAAAATTTGGCGTTAGCAGTCGATGTTTTTGATACACAACTTTTCTGTGTTTTTTCATGAAACAAAAAATTATCTTGTCGTATTAAAATAATGGGTTTTAACACCGAAGTATATGCAGTAGATCTTAATTCTTTTGCTTATTATTTAGATACTATTGTTTAGTGAAAATTTCATTTGGTTTCAGAATTTGAAATAATATTATATTTTGCAGTGTGAACATGTTATGCGTATACAACTAAAAACTGTCATATTATTTTGTTTATATTTTAAGAAAACATTTGACTATTTCAGTATTTCTTTTTTTATTGCTTTACGCATTTCTGATGTGGTGCACGTGTCAATTGAATTTGATTGTTTCTTAAAGTATACACACAGTTTTGGTTTTCCTCCCTCTAATCACAAACTCTCGAATATTCTACTGCCTCATACTTACTTTCTTAAAATCCCAAATGTGTGATTTCTATGTTAAGTCTTGTTTGTAAAATGATTTAATACTACGTATAAAAAAAATCTAAATATTTGGTATTTAAAAATACACATGTATGTGTATTAGGGGGACCAAAAAAGTTGAAAGTTATTTTTATTAGTCTCTAATGCGAAAATTATTTCCGTTTGCATATAAAAAGTGATTCTGATATCAAATTTGGTGGTAATTGAATAAGGAAATAAGCCATATCTGGCAGAGATCCTGATGTATCGATTTTTATAATACAGTCACAGGGTGACTTGTTTTCTTTACAATTTCCTATCAATTTATTATCAATTTTGATTATTGTTTATAAATTTTGCCAATTTTGTCTCAATTTTTTTTTATTTTGATTATTTTTTCCATACTAGCGATTTATATTAATGTTAGCGATTTATTTAAATTCGGCTATTTTTAATACATTCTAACGATTTATTCCAATTTTAGCTTTTTAAATTTTAATTTTAGAATTTTTTTTTTTTTTTAATTTTAGCGACTTTTTTTAAAATTTGATATTTTTAAAATTAACGATTTTTTAATTTTAAGCGACTTCTTTAAAATGCGTTTTTTTTATAGCGATTTCTTCAGATTTTTTTTCAATTCTATTAATTTTTATTGTTGCCGATTTTTTTTAATTTCAAATGATTTTTAGTAATATTTATGCGGTTTTCCTAATTTTAGCGATTTTTCAATTTAGCGTTTTTAATATTCCGGCGATTTTTTCTAATTTCAGCCTCTTTTCAATTTTATACAATTTCAACGATTTTTGTAATTAAGAAATTTTTTTCTTCAATTTTTCAAATATCTAACCAGGCATTTAAAGATGTAATTCCTTGATAAAATTGGAAATCAGATAAATTTTTGATCTGCAAATTTAATTTTCATTTCGGACTTTTTAGGCTCGATATTATAACCAGCGATTTTTTTAGATTTGGCGATTTTTTTCCATTCTAGTGATTTTGTAATTTTAAAGTTTTTCCCTAATTTCAGCGATTTTTCACGTTTAGCGTTTTTTTTAAATATTTATGGCGATTTTTTAAAATTTCAACCTTTATTACAATTCTGCTATATTTTTTCCAATTTTAACGATTTTTATAATTTAGAAAATTTGTTTCTCCAATTTCTTCCAATATGTATGAAGATCTTTCAAATCGTCATAGAAAACACTTATTTTCAATATATTTGAGAAGAGTGCCACACTTTTGTCGTCTCATGGCTTGAACAGGCTAAATATATTAACTGCTCGGAGAAAAAGCAATATTACAAAATTACTTTTTTCCACTGGCAGTGAATTGATTACCCATCAACGAGCTTTTTCGGTATAATATTAAACATCAGTACTATTTAAATCTATATTTTATTTAAGTCAATAACCCTTGATTCTTATAATAACTTTTAACACTTTTCGATCAACTTCAAGAAATTTTGTTGAAAATATTGATTGCTCCGATTAGAATCTATTAAACGATTCCACACTGTAACATGTTTGTGGTTTCATAGTAAACTTTATTGTTGATCGTTATAAATTTTAAGTGACATATTTTTATGTTCGAAATATTTTCTAAGTTTTTGATTTTCTGTAATGACTGAAATTAATATTTGAAGAGAAAAAAAATGAAAATTAATCTTTTGCAATTGGTGTCAAAAGTACCCAAAAATTTAAATATTATAAAAATACATTGTTTAATTAAAATATTTCTCTATTGCGGATTTTAAGAGGCATTCGGAGCTCTTAAAATTTATTTCGAAAAATTTCCATATATCTTTGATCCCCACTAATGTATATTTATACAAACATTACAACTGAATGTATTTTCCATACTACATTGTATGACTAATCGTATGTTATAAATTTATAAGAGTTGTAGAGTATATTTTACTTGCATAAATATATTCTTATTTTATTTTTATCATCTTTTACGTTCGTATTTTTTTCATTACTTATCATTTTAATAAAATATATTTAATATACAGTGTGAGAGATGAAATGAAAAATCTATATGTTTGTTTGCTTGTAACACACATTCTACCCGTAATACTTGTAATTCTTTAGTACATATGTTTAACAGCAACATATCAATATGATATTTATATTTTCTATATAGAAATAAGAGTATTAAAATAATGTTATCTTTATAAAGAGATTTTTAAGTGTTCCGATATTAATCATGTAGTTAATCAAAATTGCAGCTTAAAATATACTAATCGCCTGGTATTAGATTCGAACATTGAACTAAATCGATTGCCAGAAAATAAGTTTGTGGTGCTCAAAAAATTTAATTGTTGTGGTCCTACGGAACTATCTGCTCTCTTTTTTTGATGTTAAAATGTTTTATACAGTTTGTTTCCTCCTTTATGAAAATACACTAACATTGAGGCCCCCCCTTAAATATATTTTTGACTGTACCAGTCTAGTTATGTGATCAAAATAAGACGTGAAAAACAGTATGAAAATTCTTTACAGATTAATTCTGTTTTCCGATATCCACAGTGAAACTTTGTATCAATTTTTTATGTGGAAGATTTTAACACTATACATCAGTGGCGTCCAAACACTAATACTATGATATTTGTATTTGTAGTAAAGAGCTTTTTTTCAGGGACGGAAAATTCAGTACGTTACTACTTTTTCATCAACTTGAAAATAACTTTTCAAACACACAACGATCAGTCTATGTTCACTAAAAAAAAATACATTTAACAAAGCGTGGGAACAGTTGTTTTTGTTTATTGAGAACAATGACGGCGATCCCGTATGTTTGGTTTGTGGTTATAATGATAAACGCAATCACAAACATTCCATTGAAAGGCACTATAATACATGCCAAAAGAGATTTTTGAATAAAAATTTAGATAGAGCCAAATAAGTAGATGAACAGAAATTAAAGTTTCAAAAGAAAAATTTGCCAATCGACCAATTTCAATATGAAAGAAAAAAAAAAAATCAAAGAAAAGATTCCTTTTGTTGTTGCTCTATCCTTAGCAAAGCACAGGGTTGCTGTGAAGATGGCCTTTTTTAAATATGGCCTTTTTTAAATATCTTTTAAAAGAATTATTAAAGTGTTTTTGCTTAAATAAATTATACAACTTATAACATTTCGAAATTCAAAATTTCCATCCTTGTATTGTGCCCTCATATATGTAAAAGCTCTCGTTGAAGCTCGTTGTAGGTGAAAAAGCTCTTTTGTAAAATCTTGCACATTGTGCATATGGGTTGGACGCAACTGCTATACAAAATTTTTATGGACAATTAAGTCTTTTTTTTCAAGAAAAGTCCTCTTAAATTAGAGTTTAAATGTACTGCAAATAAAAGGTGGGCCAATAAGTATCACCCTATTGGAAAATGCTGCCATTTTTTTTGGTTTTAACTTTCGTGAAGTAGACACGTGAAAAATTTATAGTTAATAATCGTAAATTGCTATACGCCTCAAAGACGTGTGATCTTGGAACTCAATAACGAAGTAGATGATTTTCCATTAAAATTGATCATGAGAGAAGAGACTGATTTTAATCTCAGCAACAAACAAAGTTCCCAGTTCTGGGGGATGGAAAATCCAAGCATAATTCATGACGCACTCTTAGACCCTCTCCCACGGTTACGCTATTACCGAGAACTGCGGCCACTATCCATGCTGATTAAATTTTTCTTACCGGAAGTAGAGGTCATGTAGGACCGGCCACTGTTTATTCTACAGGCATCATAATGCTTACCCAGGCCGTGTAATCTCTCATTTAGGTGCTTTGGCATAGCCAGTCAGATTTACCGAATTGACAGTGCCGAACTTCTTTCTCAGCGGATATATGAAGACGCTGGTATACGCGGACAACCTCCACAACTTAGAGCAGTTTAAGAACAAAATTTGAGCCGAAAGTAACAACGTGACACCCTAAATGCTGCGTTCAATTATACAAAATTTAATCAAAAAGAGCCCAATTTTTTATCAACGCTGACAGCGGCCATTTCTCGGGACAATTTTCCACAATTAATTGAAACAAAATTTTTGAAGTGCGAATAAACATAATCAGTAATGAGTTTTTACTTTAAACATAAGTTGTAGTGGGAGAAAATCATGATTTTTTTTGCCCCACTCTGTATTTTTGACAGCATATTTCTACGGTTTGGCGCTGTGTGGTTACAGTCAGGTTATATGGATATCTGAATAAAATCTTATGTTATTTTTATCATATATCTGGCTTTTTATGGGTAATTTTGGTCCTCTTGAAAATGCCAAAAAAAGAGCGATTAAGAGAAGAAAAACATTTAGACTGTTGGTTTGCTTCTTATTGTATTATAAAAATAATGCAAACTTTAAACGACGACTTTGGGGGTTTTACCACATTAACCTTATACATTCATCTGGCATAGAAATATTATTTTTTTCTGAAAATAGTCTTGCAGAGTATTACAGCTATATTTTACATTGGACTTCAAGTAATAACATACGATTGACTTAACATGTCCGAATTAATTTTTGGTCTGCCTCTTATAAAATTTGCTTTTGAACATATTCATAGAGCATTTTAAGCCTAAAACGTCCTTTTTATTGACTTTTTTTGGTATTTCTTGAGAAAAGGATTTAAATTACCACAAAAAAATATTCAGAAAATTTCACTTTGGTCATTCAGACTGTTTTTTTTTTGTTTTTTAATCATACTTCATTATAATGCTGAGCAAAAAATAAAATTTTCAACGGCCATATAACTTGACTCTACACAGTCACAAAAGAAATCACCTTCAGAGGTTGCAAATTGCCTGCAGAATTATAACATGTTCAGAAAGATTTAGTTAAGTTGCGAATCGAACTCTGATCTTAGCTACTGCGCTTTTTACATTATATCTTATTTTCAACAGAACATTTTTTTTCTCATTTCCTTCAAGAAATAGCCCTGTAACTAGAATTTATTCTTTGTAACTTCTGTCTATAATAAATATGTATGATGATGTGATATTAAATTCATTCATTCAGTCAGTCAGATGGCTGGATGGTGGCAAAAATCCACCCTCTACTACATATAAAAACAGACACATATTTACTCACAGCCCCTTATTTACTCCTCATCCATCCACATAAGTAGCAAGTCTAGTGCTAGTCTTTTTATATGCATTTTTAGTCTGTTATTTACATTTTTTGTATGTAAGTAAATGTATGTATGTATGATTTCTTACTTTTTCTTTTTTTTTTTTGTCATTGCAAGTATTGTTCCAACAATAAAAGTATTTTTTTTTCTGATGTCTGGTGACTGACCCCCTTTTATTTTCTTGTACTTTTACATACAGACATAATCGTACAATATTGTGAAAGTCGTATAGTATAGAGAAAAAAATTAATAGAAATACATTTTTCTATATGGTTAAATGGTACTATGTACTACTTATACATAATTTGGGGTTAAAATACCCACAATTATTTGATCTTGATCCCTTTTTTCTTTTTGTTGCTTTTGTTGTCAAATAAAGAATTTGCTTGAATATTTACCCACAAAGTAATCCAAACAAAGAAAAGGGAAATATAGAACCTTTTAGTTGCATTAACTCTAAGAGATTGTGTTTGTATGTGATTCTTTTTTGTAGTATAAAAATTTTCCATTGACAAACTACATTAGATCCTTCATTTACAGTATCAATAAATCTGTATAGAAAATTATAAGAATAATCTCAATTGTTAGGTTAGGCGCTGGTCGAAGGGGAGGGAAAATTGTATAGTTTCCTATCCTTAAATAAAAATTTTCAATACAAAAATATAAAAGAGTATACAAATTTTAATAAAGATAGTAAAAATTCTTGTCCCACAGAATAATTGTCCATAAAATTAATTTAAATTGAAACTTGAACAATTATTTAATTGATTTAATGTTATTTTTTAATTGAATTCGATAAATTCGTAATTGATGGTAAAAAGGTGGAACAAAATTTTGAAGTGAAAAACTTTTTGAATGTGAAATAATTTTTGTAGTAAAAAAAAAAAAAATATGTGAAAAAAATTGTTGGTGTCGAAAGAAAATTTAGGTAAATATAAGGTATTGTTTAAAAAACATGACAAAAATGGTTTATTCAACAGACGCTAATATGAAATTGTACTAAAATGAACAAAATTGTATAAAACATTTTGAGATTCCTTCACATTTTCAATCATAATTTTTTTTATCGCTGGACATATTTAACTTATTTGTAACACCAAACTGCTTGGGATGACAGCAAACAATCTGACCAAGGACCCTATAAACCAGGATGAACAAACTACCAAATTTTTAGCCACCAAATGGTGCGACTACAAAAAAAATCTCAGCCGAAATTCTTAGCCAATTTACAGAAACATTTAGCCGCTAACAAGTGTTGTAGCGCAAGTACAGTGATTGTGATGTTAATGTATACATGCTTGAATTGGTACAACCTTTGCTAAGTGTTTCTGTAAATCGGCTAAGAATTTCGAGGTCTCGGCTAAGAATTTTTTTGTAGTCGCTTCATTTGGCATCAAGGCATCATGGGTGGCTAAAAATTTGGTAGTGTATTCATCCTGGTGTATAGGGTCCTTGATCTGACATACGCATTTGGCTAGATAGGCTTAGAATTATATCATGATCATGAATAATATATTTATATATGCTTTATAGGTTGTTAGACCCATATTTCGATATGTTACAAACGAAATGAAAGGCAATTAATTCGGTTTAACCAATATTTTTTATACCCTTTACAGCAGAGATCTAGGCCGACGCAAAATATCGGTAGCGGTGGAAGCTAAAAAAAAATCTTAGATGAAAACTTCCAGCTAACCGGCTGCTTGCATCTCTACTTGACAGAGTTTTTATTACAGATAAAACAAAAATTAGTAAATTAGTAAAAATCAAGTATAATTTAGCAAAAATTTCGGGAAGTGGCCCGAATTCCGGGAGGAGTTATGAACAGGTCGGATAATATATTATTTTAAGCACATATGGAAAAGGTGGGTTAATGCGGGGAATAGGTCTAAATATGGTCCCATATAACATTCACAAACTAAATTTTAACCAGATATCTACGGTTTTGTGTGCCTAATTCGGAAAGGACCTTTCCATAGAAAGTAGGTCTGAATGTGGACCAATTTTAAGCACATTGAATAATGTTCGTTTTTGGCACAATTGGGAAATTGATGCACCAAATTTCATAGAAATTAATTTATATTTGCGGCCTGTAGTTTGTATTAAGTTCAATTAAGCAAATGCCTTGAAGGCGAGTTTATATGAGGACTAGGCCAAATTTGGGGGCGTTATTTATGGTCCCATATAACATTCTCAACCCAAATTAAAATAAGATATCTACGGTTTGTCTAAGTGTGTCTAAGTACCATTTAAGAAAACAGCTTTCTTAGGGAAGTAGGTCTGCGTATGAACAGATTTAGTAGGGTGGCTCCTATGTATCATTCAAATAACTTTATATATTCGATTTGTAGTTTTATTAAAAGATTTACAAGAACATCCAGACGGTCTGACATTGTTAAATAGATTAAGAAAGTGATTTTGAGTCGATTGATATATTTATAAATTAGGTGATGGCAAAAACCATCACATAATTTTTTGTCGTTATAACTTTTGCTTAAATTGAAAACTCATTTGCATTTGGACTGATTGTGTTTATTCGCACTGATTAATTTTGTTTCAATTAATTGTTAATAATTTTGTACAAAAAATGGCAGGTGGCGGCTTTGAAGCAAATTTGGTGTTTTTTTAATAACTGTGCGCAGCATTTGTGGTGTCACGTTGTTGGATTCGGCTCGAAAGTTGTTCTTTTCTGTCTCCAAAACCTAGAATTTTGTTTATTGACGTGGCCGCTAAAATAAAAATGAGCCTCATTGTTCATGTTAAATTTTGATAAAAAATCATCCACTTCAGAGTTGTGATCCCAAATCGCAATTTCTTGAGGCATATAACGATTCATTCATTCGCAATAAATTTCGCAGGTATCTAATTGACGAATGTCATAACCAAACTGACATACGATGACATTTTCAAAAATGGTAGGACTTGACAATCGGGTGATACCTATTGCCCCACCTTAATGTATTTAACCCAGTTTTGAGTTTAAAAAAAAATATTCTAATATTTTGATGCGTAGAATGTTGATGAATATCACTGACGACTGAGCAGAAAATGCATTTCATTTGGCTAAATATAGTCTGTTGAAACTAATAAAACGACAAAAATCTTAACAAAATTTTATCAAACATGTTTTTACTTATTTTTAATGTATCTTTTTTTTCTAAAATCAAAAGTATTTCTGAGTGTACATAAAATTAACACTAAAAAAAATTAACTAGAATTTAGAAAATAACTTATTTAGAGGAAAAATTGAAATGAAAACGGCGCCAGATACTTTTTTTTCCAATATTTAATAAAATTTTCCTTGAAATTAAGAAACAAATTTTACTTAAAATTAGGTCAAAATTTCTAAATTATAGAAAAATTTTACTACTGAGAAGTAAATTTTTATTAGAAAACAGTAAAATTTCCTCCCAATTAGTTCATACATCATCTAAAATTGTACTGTTAGTTAGGAAATGTTTCCTTGGTTTTAAGAAAAATTTTATTTTATTTAAGTTCATTAGACAATTTATTTTTTTTTTACTAAAAACTAGGACTTAACTCCCTAAAAATAAGAAAATATTTTCTAACAACAAGTAAAATAGCACTTCTTTTAAGTGAAAATAATCCTTATTCTGCTTCTATGGAAAAGTACTTTACACTCATTGAGTAGGTATTTTCCCCCTTTTTGGAGGACTTTCGCTTTCTGAGGACACTGCTCTTAACAAGATTTTTGCTATACAATTTTGTCTAAGAACTAAATTGAATTATTCTAATTTCATGTATTAAATTTTATTAGCAAAAAGGTAAACAAATTAAAAAAATGTACTGCAGGATATCCTGAAACGTAATAAATTTTGACAAAGTCAGGTCCTTTTCGTAGTTAATGAAAAAGGGACGACCTACGTGACACACTGCATCTATGGCTAAGGAACACTGGGGGTCCTTTGTCTTCTCAAAATAACTAATTTAAGGAAATTGTTGCAAAAATATAAAATATCACAGTTACATTTCTTGTTATTATTGGAAAATGGAAAAGTCATAAGTTTATTTTATGGGATTTTTAGCTTAAACATTATTTGACATATACAAATTTAAACTTTTTTATTTATAAGTGAAAAAAATAGTTCAATAAATATAAAGTTTAAAAAGCGCTGTGTCAATTATAGGAAAGCCATTATGCCGTAATGTAAATTCGAAATTTTTTACCCTTTGCTAACAAAATTTTAAAATATATTTTAAGCTACTTTAAGTTCAATATTTTAGACTATTAAGATTAGAGATGGGCACGTGAGAGATTTTTGACTCACGCTCACGCAAGATCACGATCCAAAAATTACAATCATGCACGATAGTTTTTTTAAATGGTTACTTTATTTCTTTTATTTAATAATATTTTTTTCTTGAAAATTAGGAAAACTAACTGGTTTGTTTTTAATTGATTGTTTTTTGGAATAAAATATTAAAAATAATTTAAACGTTTTCCAACAAAAAAAAAAATCCTATACCAAATTTTATTATTTTTTTAAAATTAGAAAACTTTTACTTGAAAAAAATAATATTTTATTAAAATTTATCTGAACTAAGTTGCATGAAAATTTTCCTTAGAAATAGTTCATCAGTTTCTAAAATCAAGTAAATTTTTATTATTACATAAAAAATAATTTATTACTTTTTGTTTTTAATTGTCTGAACTAATTTTTAGAAAATAATTCTTCAAAATTTGAAAGTGGTATACTTAAAAACTGAAATGGCTTTCTAAAATTTCATTCAGTTCAAGTACTTTCTTGATTTAAGTTAGACACATTTTTTTAACTAAATGGGAGTAAACTATGCCCTAATTTTTTTTTTTTTTTTTTAACTAAACTTAATTTTATTACATTTGAGTATGCAAATTTCCTAAAACTAAGATGTTTTTTTCTTAAAATTAATAAATTTTTATTTAAAATCAAGAAATATTACTTAGGAAAAATATGAACTATTTCTGAGTATATAAACTATTTCGTTTTTTCTCAAACTTAGGAATTTTTATTCTTTTTAAGAAAATTTTTCTAAGTTTTAATAAAATTTTACTTAAATTGAGGACAATTTATAAACTATTTTTAAGGAAACTTTTTATTACATTTTAGTTCATGCCTTTTTTTTTTTTGAGTGAACCAACCGTCATTAAAGAGTTTTGTGTGATAGTAATTCAAATTGTTATTTCTAACTAATAATTTTGTCTGAAGTGTAATGAAATGCATAAACAATGTGTAAACAATATATATTTTATTTAACATTGCATATCCTTAAACATATAATATTACTTTGATAATAATGTTGAATATTTATTTACTTCATATACTCACATAAATTTTATTATTAATTTATAGGGTTGTTAATTATATCGAATAAACAAACACGCCATAAGAATTTTTGGTGGTTGATATTGATGTAATTAAAACAATCATACTCTTTAAACTAAAATGTCTACATTAAGAAGAAATCTCTTGTTATATTAAACAAAATTTATATTAAAGCTAAAGATTTTAAATCAATCGAATAAATTACACTGTGCTACATATTTTTAGCTCATCGCTTTCAATGTCAATGATTTCAATGCGAATCGAAAGTAGACCATTACACGAACAAATCTCCGAAAAGGGGTTTGCAAATTTAAATCGGCCAGTTAATATTTTTATAATTATTTGTAAAAAAAATTATATATTTTTTTATAGTTAAAATAAAAAAAAATAAATAAAATGTCGTTTATATTAACTTTTACGACATTAGAAAACAAAAAAAACTAAATAAACGTAATTTCATTTAGTTTTACGGATTTTGTAGATAACAGGTAAAAAACAAAATAAAGTAAAAATCATTACTTTTTACTGATTTTCTACAATAGTTAATAAATTGACAGTTAATAAAAAAAAATAAAGGAAATATCACTTGTTTTTACGTATTAATGGTTAGTTTGTTAACAGTTAAAAGACATGAAAAAACCCATTTATTATTTGAGTATATTTAATTTAATTTATTAACATTTTAAAATAAATAAAAAGTTATTTTAGTTCCGTTTCACACAGGGGGTTGGTACGGAGCTGCTTGTTCTCGGCAATTCGTTTGGTTTTTTTATTTTTCGTTTTGTTTTTTTATTTTTCGTTATTTTTTTCATTCATTTTAAACCAAATGTAGACGGAAGTTGCTGAAAAAAGTTTCTCTGTGTGAAATTAAAGGCAACTTAAAAAGAGAATTTACAAGAATCGCCGTGTGAAACGGTACTTAGTAGACTAAGTGATTTTTTCATTGATTTGGAATAACATTTTCAGAAGCGATTTTGGGTGTAATGATATTTATCATTAATTATTATGAAAAACTTAATTAACTTAATGAAAGAAATTTCTTTGATTTAGTAAAACTAATTGTATACTATAATAAAGGAAATATTTTCAGTGATAGAATTTCAAGACTGAATTGCGTCATATGAACGATATATGATTTGAGTCAAATGTAAAACCATTTTGTGTATTTTTTTAACAGCCTTATAAAACAAATTAACATGTAAAGTAGCAACAACAACAAAAAATCCATCATTATGTATAGATAATGTACTGATTTTTATGTTTAAGAGGTTTAAAGTATTAAATTAGCCCTAAGTGATCAAAATGTTCGGGGTAAAAACAATTAAAGTGTATTTTTTTTAAATGAAAACATTGCATTATTCTTTTCTGTCCGCTTCAACTAAACATTTCTATTAAGTGTTGACAATTAATTGACATATCATCACCATTTTTAGTTTGCTTTCAGTATTTGTTTTTTTTTTACAATAAAAAGGTGCTGTTATAACACAGTATGAACGTATCAAATTATTCAGTTTTTTTTTAATTAAACGACATTTCCGCATTACTAAAACCATTTCATATAGTACTTGGTACTTGTCAATATAAAAATATTTAACGAGTATAAGATTGTCTCTGTACGTTTGAATTTTTATAAAACAACGTAGAATATGATAATTGTAAATGAAGTGAAATAAAATGACAAAAAAAAAACTGAATCTACTATAAGAAAGAAAATAATAATAATAATAAACTTCAATTTCAATTAAATGCTAAACGCGTAATTTAGTTAATTAAGTCATGTATGTTTATACAGATACAATCAGTGTGACATGACAACCAACAATAAAATGTTGCTGTACTCGTCGGCATAAAAATAATAATAATAATAAATACAAATACAATAATGATTATAAATTAGATGTTACCACTACTCCTAGATACTATAAAAAATAACCTGTTCACACTGGCTGCAATATAAATTGCAACTGCAGTTTATATTAATTTGTAAGAAGATGCACTAATAGAAGGGTATAGCTTAACTAAAACACAGGCACAATTTACAGGGATCTGTGCTAAGAGGCCTCTAATTTGTAGCTTTCCTTGTACACCTTAAATTTGAAATTGGCTAGAAAAATACTAACGGTATTAAAATTTCCTAAAAATACCCATAAGCAAATCTTCCCTGTATATCACCAAAAAAAAAAAAAATATGCAGTGTGAATGGGTTATCGAAAAGTAAACAAAATCAAATAATACCTGTACATTAAGGGGGCAATGAAAATAAGACTTTTAATTTTTACTGATACTCGGGCGGAATATTCTACCACTTGGTATACATTGTTAATACATTATCATTATTGTTCACATTACCTTGTAATCATAACTAATTACTTTCAACATTATTTTAAAACATAATCACTGCTACTATATTATGATTGCTGCATTCAGATATTGTTGACACAATAAAGTTATTGGTTTGTAACCATCACCATGCTACACAAAAAAAAAGTAAAATACATAATTATATATGGAAATTGTTCATAATTTTAAAGGTTCATATTACATATGAAGCTTACTTACTATTTATGAAGTGTTTCAAACTTCCCAGTGCTTTTTTATAAATTCGATCATAATTATTATGAACTTTGTTTATAAAGAAAAAAATCATATCTAATATATCTTAATTCTTAAATATTATATAAATTTCATAAGTTTAAAATGTTTCTACAATTCCCTACTTTATTTGACATACATAATATAAATATGTTCATATGTTTTAAGAATGGGTTCAGAATTAAGAAATATTATGAAATACTTCTATATATTTTATATTTCTAAGTAATAAGATTTTATGCATTGGTAAATTTTTCAAGTATTTTTTCATAAATAATAAGTATATCAACATATATTTTAAGAATTATTTCAAATTAAATGAGTACACAAACTTTAACAGTATTTTTTTAGTGAGCTGTTCATAAATACAACGCAAGCTTATGAAATAGTTCTTAAATTAAAAAATAAATTTTGATAAAATATTCATAAATAGTATGAATTTGTTTTTTCTGTGTACCATTATTATTTCATGATTATTATTTAATCATAAATTTATTATTTCATGATTGGCACTTTGTATTGTATAACATGATTGGCTGTAACCATACTGTGGTAACAAAAATTATGACTATCAAAAAAAAAATGTGATAATTATGGAAATATAAAATGCTGACAATAATCAATAAATAATTATAAATAAAATAAAACATGACTTTTAAAATCATAATACTGTCTTGTTTTCATAAAAAAATTGTATCAGTTTAGTAATCCATGTAAAAATGATAACATATTTTCACCTGGGGTGTTTTATTTAAGAAAATGCCTTATTTAAATAACATTGTAATTTACAGTAATCAATTTACTGTCGAAGAAATTCATTGTCGAAAAGATTCTATATAAAGTTTTAATATTTTTTAATTATTTTCAAGAGTTCTTTTGTACGAAAAGGTTTCTTATACGAAATAAGAGATTTTGATACATTTTTCTGGTAGAAACATTCTATAGATTCTATGGACTTTTCATTAAAGTAAAATGCTCAGATTCTGCAAGCTGTTTCTTATATAAAAATTCATATTTTAGATTCTAAGGCCTTTCTTTGAATAAAAAATTCTTAGATTCTGAGAACATGTGTTATCATTACCTATGAAAAAAAACTTAGATTCCAAGGCCTTTTTCTAGTAGAAATATTCTTAGGTTCAAAATACTTTTTCTAAAAAAAAAATTCTGAGACTCTAAGGACTATCTTAAAAAAAATCTTAAAAATATCTTTAGTGTCTAAGAATTTTGCTTTTAGAAAAAGTGCATAGAATCTATGTTTTTTATTAAAAAAAGTCCTTAGAATTTAAAATTTTTTTTGGAATACTTTTCGGTAAAAAAGTGCATAGAATCCAAGAAGTTTTCTTGAAAATGTCCTTAATATCAATATTCTTTAATTTATAGAACTTTTTCATATTATGGAATCATAATATAACTGTAGTGGAGCGCCCCGGTAGGCTAGTTGGTAGCGTGCTAGCTTATTAGTGCGGGGGTCGTGGGTTCGATTCCCACCAGAGGCTCTGGTCTGTTTTCGCTACAACGAGCCGATAGCCTTTGTTGCTAGTGCTCGGTTAGGGTATTAGGATATAATTTGTAATTATATGATTAATATAAAATAAATAAATAAATAAATAAATAAATAAATAAATAAATAAATAAACAAATATAGCTGAAGGGACCAGATTATGGTAAAATTATGGTTACTTTATTATCAGAATATGATAACTTTATTATAGTGCGACTATGGCTGGCACAATCATTATCCTAAAAATATATGATGCTCTTCGAATATGATTGCCCCAACCATGTTTTTTCTCTACGTGATATAAAAGCTACAATAATAGGATGTACAGCGCTTTACTTTAAACCATGAAATAATAATAGCTTTTTTTGGAAATTTATGATTAAGACACATTATTTTTATTTGTATTTCCATCAGGGAATTAAGAAAAAAATTTTATTTATTAAGGAATTAAGTCAATTTATAACTTATTGATTTTTTGGGCTTAAGGTTAGTTTTTTTTATATAAAACTATTTATTTTTCAATACTTCGTTAAAAAAAGGTAAAATAAAAGTTAACAATTTAATAAGGTAATTCTTTAGGGAATTAAGTGAACAAGTTAATTCTTAAGGGAATTAAGCGAAAAAGTTAATTCTTTAGGGAATTAAGCGAAAAAAACTATTTCCTTGAGGGATTTAAGCGTCAATGTTAATTCCTTTAGGGAATTAAGCAAAAATATAATTCAAGAGAAATTAATTTATTAAGGAATTAGTTCCTTGACCAAAAGTTGAATTAACTAAATTTAAATTCCTTTGCGAGAATCAAAATTTTATGAAGAATTTAAAAAAAAAATAATGATTAAATTTTTGCGAAAAAAATCGAATAAATAAAAAAGGAATTCATTCAATTTCTTAAGTGTGGTGCGGGAATTCACCCCCAAAATAACATATTATTTCTGTTAAAAAAAAGAAATAATGCAATTAATTTTTCGAAGCACTGAATGATAAACTATAATTTGTTTTTGGATTTGTTCCAAAATTTCGGAACAATGACCTTAAAAATATCCGTCTTATTCGATTGCGACCAGAGTTTTAAACTAAGTGACACAATAATCCGCTCGAATTCCGTCAAAAAATGTTCCCCCATGCATTTCATTGCCACCCTACTGTAGATTTAAACAAAAAAGTAATTTTCATTTAACACAAAAATATCGACTGAATAAATATTAGATAAAAAAAGATAAAATTATTAATTGTTTAATTAAATCATATTTATATATGTAGATTTTTTTTTGAAATATGAAAAGTATAAGAAAGAAATCATGTATGTTTAGCAGGTACATAATTTAGACCACCAGACTGAAAAAAAATTGAAATCTACTTGACAACCATGGCACGGTTCAAGAAATAAATATAGTCTACTAGCTGACCCGGCAAACGTTGTTCTGCCTAGGAATAGGATTACATTATTATCTAGGTAGCTCGCACAAAGTTTGAATATTCTCACAATAATAGTACCCCAGATATGCAATAATAAATTTGTACTTCGTATGGGAGGTGCCACGCCCATTGCTTGGATCCCCCATATTTTTTGGAAGATTATGAATATTATTATCAAAGAAGCTCACACAAAGTTTGAAGACTCCCACTTTAATAGTACCCCAGATATGCAATAATGAATGTTTTCTTCGTATGGGAGGTGCCACGCCCATTGCTTGGATGGCACTCATTTTTTTGGGAGATTATGAGTATTATTATAAAAAAAGCTCACACAAAGTTTGAAGACTCCCACTGTAACAGTACTCCAGATATACAAAAATACATTTTTACTTCGTATGGGAGGTGCCACGCCCATTGTACCCATATAGGTCAATTGTGAATCTAAACCATTCAGGGATCAAATAAAACAGACACAACAAATTTCATCGAAATCGGCCCAGCCGTTAAGGAGGAGTGCAGTCACTAACACACGTACAGGAGAATTATATATATAAAGATAATATTGATGACGACAGGTGTCAGACATCTTTTTAGTCTTTTTAGTTATTTAACACTAGGGAGTAAATGGTCAAGGTGATAATGATGATGGTGATGGTAAATATGACGAGTGTAACTTTAATAGAGCCCGTCAATACCGTTAAATTATAATAAATATTAAGTGAATATTTAAATATTAGAAAAGAGTTATAAAATGAAAATCATAAAATATTATTAACCCATTCCCTGCCAGTGATGCCATATGGCATCATGTGGATTCGCTAAAATTGTGGGAGCGGATGCGTGCTATAAACACATTTGTTCATGTTCGGACATGTATTGGATTCCATATTGTGGAGAATCTCCCTGGGACAGGACCAATTCCTGCCCAAACCAAAAAAAAAAAAAAAAAAAATTGTATTTTGCACTTCCCATCAACACTCTTCTACACCAAAATTCAGCATGAAATTCAAGCAAAAGTTACTGCCCGGTATTGGCTTATATAAGATAATGTTAATACATACACACTTAAAATATTTTTACGGTAAATGACTGTAGTTTATTTAAAAAGTTCTCCGTACATTTCTTTTTAAATAAGGAAGTAGTTAAAATACAAAAAAATATATTTTAAAATTTTATTTGGCATTTTTTTGAAAAATAAATTGCATATAAATACGGATTTTCTTTTACAGTTAATACTTTCATTGAAAAAGTTTTGTTAAATATTTAAATAAAGAAATTGTTTTTATTTTTAATTTATAACTTTTAAAAAATCAAAATAAATGGAATTTCATTTATTTTTATGAATTTTATTTTTAACTTATTTACAGTTAAAATAAATGAAAAAAAGAAAATTTCATTTGCTTTTACTTATTTATGGTTAGTTTGTTAACAGTTAAAACAAATGAAAAAACATTTATTTTTATTTAACATTTAAAAATAAAAAACAGTTAGTAGATCGAATTTGCTTTCCAAAATAAGGGACTTTCTTGTTTTTAACCCTGACCCAGGGGAAAATACTTTAGTGGTAAACTACATTCAAAGTAGTGTGTAAGTAACAAAAACAGAAAATATAATTTAAAAGAAATTATATTTCATCTAAAACCCGGTCTAATTAATTTTTATTTAAATTAAATGTTTTTTGTTATTTATTTTTTAATGGTGTTTAAACAACTCGCACATCGGTAACAAAACAAATTATTAATCAGCTAAAAATAAATGTTAAAATTTTACCTAGCAATTCCGTTAAACTAAATAATTATTCATTTGTTTAAAACTGTTTCCATTTTTTGTATTTTTGAATACATTTTTTTTTTTTGAAACAGTTAGCAAACAAAATTTAAATTTGTAAAACCTATAACGGAAACATATAAACCACAAATTTCCATTTTGTGGGTAATTTTTATTAAAATTCAAACTAATGAAAAAAATAAATGAAACTGAAAAAAATCTTTATTGTTTTAAGATTTGCCGTATTATTATTACCGTAAATCATCGTTAGAAATTGAAATTCTTTTTTTTGTTTATAAAATATGTAAATTGTGTAAAATCTAGTTTTTAGTAAAGTCCTAGGTAGAAAATACCTTACCAAATAATACGTTTTAGAACGAATAGTAAATGGTTGAAGTTTGCCTGATAAGCTCATTATTTTAACACAGAGATGTCATCGGAGGTAGCTAATTGCCTCCAAACTTACGAGTAGGAAGTAAAATAACTAGTTAATGGTAAGGTTAAAGTAACTAGTTAATAGGTAAGGCAAAATAAGTGGTTTCAGGTCATATAATAAAAACTGAGTTTTGTTAACAATTTGAAAACAAAAAAATTAAACAACAAAACCTAAAAAAGATTTCAACTGCGATATAAGTAGTTAAAACACATTACTAGTAACTCATTATTTTCACTTTGAAAGTAATGCAGTATGCAAGGTGTTGTCAGTATTTTCACTTTAGTAGTAATGCATGGCCATACATAGTTGAGCTCCTCTAATTTGCACATTACTTTATGCATTATTTCGTAACGTCTTGTTTTGCTAGGGTATTAAACTTTAAGTATAGATATAGACTCCAGTTTGGGAAAAATAATTAGGATTTTTGCTTACAATTCCCACAAGACGTTCGTCTTTTGTTTTTGTATCGCATGCATTTTACTATTGCACTTTAGTTTGTCTGAAGCAATATGGAAACACCACCTTAATTTAATCTTGCAAATTAGTTAAGAAAAGGATAAATTGGTAAATATTCCCAGGAAAAAATGAGTAATAGCAGTATTGCTTCTGAAGTAAAAAAATGAGTTACTAATAATGTGTTATATAGCTACTTATATTCCATGGCAGCTCCTAAATTACTTTCAAAGTGAAAATAATGAGTTACTAGTAATGGGTTTTAATTACTTATTTGGCAGTTAAAATATAATTTTGGTTTTGTTAATTTCATTTTTTTCAAATTAACAAACATCAGTTTTTATTATATGTATTCTAGTGATTTTAAACTTTCCATTAACTAATTATTTTACTCTCTACTCGTAAGCTTGGAGGCAACAAACTACCTCCAATGACATCCCAATGTTAAAATAATGAACTTATTAGTCAAACTTCAACCAGTTACTGCAACCCATTATTTGGTAAGGTGTTTTTCCCCTGGGATCTGGTAATTGGATAAAATTTCAAAAATCACTTTATGAGGCACACACTATAAATTTCAAGAAAATCTGAAAGTTTTATTGTCAAATATTTATTAAAACATACTTTCAGTGTGTAACTATTTATACTTGTATATAATTCAATGCAAGTGTACACCATCGTTGTATTTTTAATTATTCACCAAACGAGTGTAATCGCTAGGTAAAGTTAAATGTGTTATATACGTACATATGTACTTTTAAGTCTACAATGTATGTGCAAATGTACACTTATCGTATATGTAATAATATAGGGCTCGGAAATTCATGTATATGAATCTTTTTTAACCCAATTCGCCCCAATTTGGCAAATTTAGCTACGAGTATAAACGCATATTTTACCATAGCTTGATGCATAATGCGCTGTAAGTGTATATATATATATATTTTTTAAGCAACACTCAGGAAATTCTTTCTACTAATTAATGTGTTCCAAAGAAAATAAAACAGATGGGGAAGAGATGAAACGTGGTGAAAGATGAAGGGCTTCAAATATGGCAACACTATAATTGGACGAGATGATAATTCTAAGAACAGTTGTTGGTTGCTCGCCCTCTGATGAAGAAGGTTTTTTTTAAGTTCGTAGCCGCGTTATGTTATTTTACTTTGTTGGGGTTAAGTGTTTTGGGAATACCGAAGTGCATTTTCTTTAATGATAAATTATGCAAAAACTTGACAATGGTCAAAATTTAAATGCATATTTTGCAATTTTTAATACATTTTTCTTGTACATAAAATAGTATTATAAATGCATGAACTTCCTTGCCCTAGTAATATATAAACTATACAGAAAATTAAAAAAGAAATAAGTATGACAATGAAATCAACGAGAACGAGTGAAATATGTACAATATACAAGAACGATATTCGTATTTATAAGTTTATTATACTACATATATAATACAGAAAAGGGAGTAGAGTATATAAGGACTATATATGTTATAAATGTGTACATATCTACCTACCGTTGACAACAAAATTTATGTACAAATATACTTACATTCATATTTTAATAATTTACTCAAAGTTGAGCATATGCAGTTAGTCATACCCATGAAAATGCATATGTATGTAACTGCAATAGGGCGACATACATATGTAAAAAGAGATGAGATCTAATTTTTGAATGCTCAATAGTTAATCGGTTACATGTTAATGTCATGTAAATACGTCGACCTTAAAAAAATTATTTGTAATTATTGGTACATTTTCAATTAAAACATTAACTGTATTCCTAAATTGTTAAAAGTCCAATAATTTTTTTTGTTAATATTACAAAAATTTTATTGAAACAGCACCAACAATTACAAATTGTTTTTTTTTTGTGTGCACATTTACAAATTTTATAAAATAATTAGAATTGTCTTAATTATCCGACATCCAATTCAAATAATATTTTCAGATTTGTGTGAATATTTCTTTTTCTCACTTTTAATAGTTTTGTACGTCATTTAAAATTAGTTTAAATTGGTTTTATGATTTATTTATATATCTGACAACTTGCATTTAACATATAATGTCCTCGAAATAATTTTGCTTTTAGATTAATTAATGTCATTCTAATGTGAATAATCTTTGTGCATACTTCAGTCACATGGGCTGATGTCACCCACAAACTTTAGTAGTGTTCCCAAATAGTTTTTCATTTGATTATTTAATATTAAAAAGAAATTCTCTTCACATGCAAATTGTTACTTTACTAAATTCACAATTCTTGAACAGTTTGCCTTACCCCGGTGTCTTAACATGCAATAAATTGATAGCAAGCCAAAATCGATTACTGAGAAACGTCAAAGTTATTTCAATGTTACTGAAGTACTAAAGTGGAGAACACTTGCCAACTTCATTTTTAAGAAATATCATAGTTCTTTCTTTGAAAAATACAATATTTTATTAAAAATAAATTTGTTTTTTACAAATAATAAATAATTCAACTTTTCCTGGTTTTTATTTTCTTAAATCTGTATTGTTTTTTTAGCTTAATTAATAGCTTAATTAACTAAAAGTGACATTTCATGGCAGACTTCATTGCAAGAGCCGAATGCATATCACAAAATCATGATTTTCTAAGTTTTTACTTGAGATGAAATCATTTAAACAATGGCTTGGTATCATTTTTCTTATCTTTCCAATGATAATTCTACTGTTCGAACTTACACAAAGAAACTATCAACCAAATGACTATTGTGACTACCATATTGACTTAATACATAGTTTTGACAAGTTTACAAGTTGGTATATATAACAACTACTCCCACATTCGGAAACACTGTCTGACGACTATAAAAACATTACAACATTACAGTCATATTACTGTCATATATATTTACTCGTATGCATGTATGTTTGGCCTTTTTTTTCTATATTTTTTTTTCGCAACCTGTAACTACAGTCACATATTCCATTTAAAACTCTATACGAGTACTAATAGTAATGAACATACATATGAGCATACCGATAATAAATATTATTATATACAGGGTTATTTATTAAAAAATGTAATTTTAATATATTTAATAGAATATTTTAATACACCAATCTAAATGAGGGTTTATGGCATATAATATGATATATTTTTGGTATAAATAACCACCAATGCACAAAGGGGCAAAGGTCCGTCATCAACTGAGCTGTTGATTTTTTATGTAAGTTAATGTTATCGTTTATGAGATGAGTTCTTCTAGATTATAGTTATAATTAAAACGTCCGCAAGTCTTGGTTAAATTTGTTTTCCAAAACTCAAAAAAAAAAAAAAATCATGTTCGTTTCTTGGTTAATTCAAAATCTCTTTTTCACTAAGTTGGGAAAACCATAATATTCGTACAGCCCAAACTGTTGAAGTTAGGAACTTGAAACTTGGAACACCTTATGAAAATTCCTACGGTGAGGGTCAAAAAGCAGAAAAGTTTTCCCCTTGCTAGCCTGTCCAAACCCTTTGGCTAGAAACGTGAATCTTAAAATGTGTTCCTAGAAGTCTGTCTAATCTACTGAGAAGGCGGGATTTTTTGGAAATTTTTTAGGGAAAGAGCAAAATGTTTTAAAATATGTATTTTTCGAGTGCGATTTAACTCACTTTTAAGACGGGGTTTTTGGAAAATCCTACGGGGAGGGCTACAAAGGGCAAAAGCCTCCCCTTCAGGCCCTGCCCAAACCCATTTGGCAAGAAATCTGAAATTTTAAATATTTATATGAGTGTCAGACTGAGAAAAGTCTTCCCCTAACGAATTGCTAAAACCGATTTGGCTAAAGGCATTATAATGGAACGGAAAACTAGTGAAATTGTAAGACTGGGCAAGGGAAAGAAAATGTAACGGGAAACAATTGGAATTAAAACACAACACAAGGCGTTGTTGCACTTGTGGAATGGAACGGCGAATAAGTGGATTGACACAAATAAGGAAAACGTAATGGGATGCTGATCGAGTGGAATAGAAACACTAGACAAGGGAACAAAATGGGAAACGAGTGTAATTAAATTAAAATACTAGACAAGGGAAACTAAATGAAATAAATCGGGAAACGCTTGGAGTTGAAACACTAGATAAGGGAACGAAATGGAATGGAACTGAAACCTAGTTTAATTGAAACGCTAGACAAGGAAACGAAATGAAATGGCACGGGGAATGAGTCGAAACGAAATGTAGTAAAACAGATAACAAGTGAAATTTACGCACTAGGTAAGGGGGACGAAATGCAATAAAACGGTGAAACACCAGTCAAGGGGAGCGATAAGAAATGAAAGTGGAATTGCGAAACTAGACAAGGGGAACAAAATGGTATGGAACGGGGAATAAGTAGAATTAAAACACTCTAGAAGGAGAACGAAATGGAATGGAACGGCGAACAAGTGGAACTGGATCACTAGCCTAACAAATATATTTTCCATTTTAGCGATTTTTCTATGGGTACATGAGAGTATGTTCGGACCCGGTTGTGGATCTATATTGTGGAGACGAGGCTTATCAAATGATTAACCAACCTTTCCTTCTTTACTCTCCCACGACTTGGAACAACGACTGCTTAACCCAAAAAAAAAAATATATATTTTTTACAAAGTTTTACAATCTCCTTCATGAAAATTTAGAATGAAATTCTTAAAAAATGGGGTAAAAAATAATGCGCCCAGTTAATCACCTAATGACAACTTGTGAAAAACGAGGTTAAAAATAAAGCACTTATCCCAAATCGCTGAAGCTAGGATTTAAAAATTTGACTGCTGTTCTTCAAAATGACACCACTCATTGAGCGACCCTTTTTAAAAAATACTTTATTATCATTCTTTAATTCTGTGACTACTTTTTCTTTTTTATAAAATTTATTACATTTTAACATTTAATTTAATAGGTTTTTTCATAAATTGTCTATTTGTTTATGGCACTTTCAAGTGCATTATTTTATTGTTTATTAAATAGTTTCTTTTTTGCATTGTACATTCAAATGCAGGTAAAACAGGTGAGAAGGGTCTGACAGAAGGTGTTTCGAGTAAAAAAAAAAGTAATGATGGGTGTCATGGTTTGGTTTTTTATTGGTTTATTTCACGCAACAAATAAAGCGTATAAAGTAAATGTAATAAATTTATTGTTTATGTAAAAAAAAAAAAAATGTATAGAAGGTCATTTCAAAAAAAATATATAGATTTTTTGAATTGGAATGGAATGCAATTAGAAATGATAAAATTTTTCTGATAAGATTCGAAAGTGGCGGACTTAATAATATTACGCTTTGTTTAGGCATTGGCAAATTGCTGATATTTTCAAATATATTTTTGGGGGTTTTTTACTCTTCTGAAACATTTACATATACAGTAAGATTTCGATAGTCCAAATTACGCGAGTGCAAAGTCGATTCGTATTATCCAAAAAATCGGAATACTTAATGTTAATAGCTTATCAAGTAATCCTTGATTAAATGATGTTAATAGCTTGTGGAAAGTCAAAATCGGTTCTTTAATCTTCAATCGGACTATTAAGAACTTACTTTAAATGTTAATGTATTAAAATCGTAAAAAAGTCAGCGATTCATGTTATTTTACTAGATAAATGAAAAAAAACGAAATCTTAAATATTTATCGTAGCTTTAAAAAATTTGACTTTGTCATTACATTAATTTCTTCATTAAACATTTGTGAAAAATTATCAATTCAAAATTCTTCTCAATCTTGAAAAGAAGAGTATCTCCTGAACTGATTTCAAATACCACCAACATTAAGAATTCGGATTAACAAGTTGCAATCAATAAGTATTGTAAAAAAGCTTATAAAAATAAAAATTAAGTTAAAATTCCTTTTTAAAATTCCGCTATTATAAAATTTTTATTCGGCCCATTTGATGTGAGTTATTAAAATTCAAAACACTGCTAAAATAGAACTAAACTTTACAAATTTTCACAAGTGTTAAAAACGATGACGTTTTGTTATATGAGTAAAAACAAATTTCGCCATTTAATGAAAATCCCTCAACACAGACAGACAATATAGATAAATAAAAGTTTATATAAAATTAATTTTTACTAATTGATGAGTCCCTGATCCCAATACGCAAATACTTCGAATGTCGTACTATATAAACAATCAAATGAAAATACACATACAAAAGTTACACACTTAAATATAAATACTCGAAGAAATAAGACGGTAAAACTGTATTCATTTCCATAATTAAAAAAAAGGAGATTATTTCAATTAAAATTTTAACAAAAATTAGTTTCAGAAAAGGCTTTTTAAAAACTTTTGTCAGAGGCCTTTCGATATCTTCAAACATATCTTACAATTCAAAAAAAGCTCTCCGATTTGTATAAAATATGGATATGTGAAAAAGAAAAAAAAATATAGGAGCAATCCCTCTCATTCTTTCGGCCACCTCGGAATTAGGAAGACGAAATAGGGCGAAGCAATTTTAGCACTTTTTTAAGTTTGGGATCATTTAACAAACTTACGAATTTCGAAATAAAACTGCAGACCACAAATGTATTCTTCAAAAGAGAAACTTCGATATATGTAAATAATAAAAAAGTGTAGGTACAGAGTTTCCAAGTTGTTTCAAAAAGCAGAAAAAAATGCTCTGGGAAAAGTCCGCTAAAATAGAAATTATTATAAATAACAAAATTGAATTGGGTATTAAAAATGTTACAGCAACTACTTAAAAAAAGCTTAAAGAGACCAGAAATGGCACCGGGTTATAACCTTTAAAATTTCTTTCCAAACCAACATTAAAAAAACGGTGGATTTAAGCACCCCATTTTAGCTACCTTAATTCACGAGGTCAGGGTAATTTTAGATTCGAAGAGTTTAGCTTGAGGTACCTTTTTTGTGAATTAAATAGATTATTAGTAAAAATAAACTAAAATTTTGACTACACTCTAATTAATTTCTATTGGAATTTATCCAACTTATAGTGAGAAACTGTAATCCTACTATAACTTTGGTAAATTTAGTCTGTGTGCGAAATGGAAAAATTACACACATTATACGTAAGTTGGTGAACACAAAATTAGTGCGTAAAAATTAAATGAAATTGTAAAATTAAAGAGTACATTTACACACAAAATGCGGAAAAATCAAACAAAAATGCCTAAATTTTCTACCACGATGTTTTAAAATTAAACAGTCCAGTATTATTTTTTTTTTGTAATAAATATAATAAATTAATTGTTTAGCAATTCACAATAAAAAATAAAAACAATAAACTTATTGGTTAGTAAAAAATTTATTGTTTAGTAATTCACAATAATTGATCAATTTAAAAAACTAATAAAGTTTTTTTTTAATTTTTAAAATTTTTTAGATTTTTTTTAATTTAAAAATGTCATAGTGTTTTTACCATTTTAAGTTAGTATATTTACAATCGTGCGTTAACTTTTTATTCAACAAAAAAATACTAATTTTAGGCTGTGTTTAATTGTAAACACATAGTGTCTGAAAATACTTCGTTTGTGTATTATTGTACATGAAAGTGTGAGCACACCATGACGATGCCGCTCACGTAGTGAAAAACGTTCTCTTGGTTTTATATGGGAAATTACAAAGGTTCAGCATCTTTTCAAATTGGTTTTTTGCGATTTCAATTGAATTTCTTTGCAAATCCAATTAGTTTTTAGCAGATTCCCCAATTGGATTCGAAAAAAAGGTTTAAAAACATGGAAATTTACTCAAATTTTTGCAGAAATCAGGAAAATTTGCTCAATTTTCCCCTGTTTTCTCAAAGTTTCCGAACTTTGGATTTTGTATTAAATTTTATTTGGCCGCTGTCGGCGTTGCATCCTCTATACTATTCTTCCTCTATGGTGTGAGAAAAAAAGCTTTACGCATTTGTTGTTTATGTTTATCGAATTTTCGTAATATTACAAAAAACTTTACCTATTTTATAGTAGTAAATTTACGAATATTTTTTTAGAGTTTACACCTTTCTTAGAGGCACCCTAATAAGAGTAATAACATAACCTATTCTATGGAGCCTTATTATTTTGTAACGCCATAAAATATTTTTAATCAATTTTTTTGGTAATAGATTTTTCGCGCATTCACAAAGAAACTTTTTTAGGTCGAACTATCAGATTTGGACTTAATTTAGATATTTGATTGAAAAAAAAATCGAATGACGCAAAGCAATTTTTTAGCAGCCCAGACTGTGTTATAGGGGTTAAAAAGTGTGATCGAATATTCATGTTTATTGCCATAAAAAGCTATACAAAATGGGTATCAAATGAAAAAGATTGTGCACATCTATTCAATGATTCTCTAAAATCGCGCATAGTCGGAATTAAATTTAGGTGCGAATAACAGAAATGTTTTTATTGATTGTGTATTTTGAGATGTTTTAAAATATTATTGCGATAAAAATCAAATTCTTTCCCCCATGTAACAAAGATTAAATCTGATTAGATCTGTTTAAATTTTATTAGATATAATTTAATCTAATAAGATCTTGTGATATATCGAAATATATATGGAAGAATATCGCATATGTAATACATTTTATGACCACATCTGATCAGATCTAATCCCAAATCTGTGCAAGTCAAAATGGATCTTTAAATTTGGTTATTTTCATTGCCATATATTAGCAGATAGGGTCCCATATCAGTTCACATCTGAAAAGATAGATTTTTAAGATAGATAGATTTTTTTAATGTCTATCCCGAATTGGCATCAAATCTTAATGATTCGAGCCGTTTAAAAATTTTTGTTTAAAGAATTACCCGGTAAATATATATGTAAATATATTTTTTTATACCCTCCACCATATATGGTGATGGTAAATACGATCCCGTAAAGTATATATATTCGTAATCCTTATGCAATTTTAAGTCGACTTAAAGATTTCCGTCTGTCTGTTGAAATGGCGATGACGGCGCGAAGAAGCAAACGGAGGTTCTCATTTTGACCTAGATTCATTTACATCCTCCGAGCAGTTTGGTATTGAAAATGAGCAAATTTGGTCCAGCAGTTAAAAAGTTATGAGTGAAAATTTTAAGGCAAGGACCCTATAAACCAGGATGAACAAACTACCAAATTTTTAGCCACTATGATACCAAATGGTGCGACTACAAAAAAATTCTTAGTCGAGACCACGAAATTCTTAGCCAATTTACAGAAGCAAGGGTTGCTAGGGACTAAGTTTTTCTGTAAATCGGCTAAGAATTTCGTGGTCTCGACTATGAACTTTTTTCTAGTCGCACCATTTATCATCATGGGTGGCTAAAGATTTGGTAGTTTGTTCATCCTGGTTTATAGGGTCCTTGGTAAAGGTACCTCAAATTTTCTATACAAATTGGTATATTCTAGTACAATTTAATAGTAGCGATTGATACATAATATATTTTCTTATATTTTTTCACCAGTCGCTTGGAAGTGAATATTAGTTTCTATTCACCTCAAAATTTTTTTTCATCACTAAAATTTTTTTTAACCACAAAAATTTTTTTTCACCTCAAATTTTTTTTCACCTAAAAATTTGTTTTCACATCCAAAAAAGTTTTCACCTCAAAAAATCTGTTTCACCTCCATAATTTTACTTCAAAAGTTATTTACATTATTTGTATCAAAAACAGCAGAGAAAATTATTTTTAGGATATTGGTGGAGGGTATTCAAAGATTCGGCACTGCCGAATTTAAGCCTTTTTTTATTTGGTTTTTTTTTATTTTAGTTTCAAATTTTTGTTTCTTCAATAATATAATATAAATTTAGATAAAATTGAAAGAGTGAATATTCCAGATCCAGATTAAACAAATAAAATTTAAGTTTTATTAATTAGCTTGCTACATTTACTTCATACATTTGAATTAAGTTTAACGCATTACTGGTACCTAATTATATAATTTGTCACACTGATAATCAGTTTCATGAAATTCGTTGAAGTATCCAATTTTCTTTTGATCGATTTCCCGATATGGCAGATCAAAGCGAAAATTTTTTTCTAAAACATTTAATTGAATAAATCTTATTTAAATTGCAAAACGTTGTTAATGAACTTACATTAATAGTTAAAAGGACGACTTTTCTTACTTATTATACAAATTTTTAAGTTATTGTATTAACATATTTTTTTGGGTCTATAAATAAATACCAAAACTACTACTAGAAGTAGATTATTGCAAAATATTAGATTGTGATAAACGTATAGTAGAGTGGACCGAAATTCTGATAATTGTACAAAAATCTTAACGTATTAACAACTGACAGGGAGTCTGTTTTTGAAATCCCTCTGATTTCTTTGAAATTTGGATATGTTGAAGAGGGAAACAAATTAACATACTTCCAATAATAAGCATATCGGAGCAAGAAGTTGAGACTTAGGGGGCAAAATTGAGTATCAAAGTTTCTGCATTTGAAATTTTTTTTAAAACATTTTTCGTGTTTCATTGGATATATCTTTAAAATATCTTTCAAAAACCCAATTACAAAAAACGAAACATTGTAACCATAAAACGTGAGATTGGGCCGCTGAACCACCACCTTATTAAAACCTTTTCTCCTTTCTATATTTAAATAATTTTTCATAAAAGTTGTATAAAAAATGTCAAAATTTTATTTTTTTTAAAAAACTGAATAAGATAATAACTTTTATATTTTTTTCCATTAATTTATATAGTCAAGACTTCAAACTATCACATGGATTTTATTGCATAGTTATATCCCTTTTCGACGGTGTTTGAAATTAGCTATTGCTTACTTTAAGTAAGCTGGTTTTATAATAGTTTTTTTTCCAATTTTATATAAATATTCCATACAAATTTAAGTAGATATAGACTTGCTAAGTAGTTATAGATAGATAAAGCCACTTAAAAATTAAGAATGTATAAAAATGCTGCCAAGTCTTGGAAATTTTTGGCTTTTCTCTTTTAAATGTAAATAAAAATATTTGTCATAAAAATTATTTGAAATTTTTGTATTTTGATAAAATATTAAAAACAACAAAAGCTAACAAATGAATTATGCATTTGTTAATAAAGGTAGAGCAGGGCAAAAAATATAATTGCTATATTTCACGTTACCGCAAAGTCCATGTACGAAAACAGCTTTCGTACTAAGGCGGCAACAAATGTTGAAATTGTATTTGTTTACAAAAAATAAAATTAGGTAAGTAGGGATAGTCGTATTTATAGATATAGGTATAAAATTCGAAAAAAAACAAATCTAATATCTTAAAATATTTTTGAAAATTATTACACTTTTGTTTTTTAGAACTTTTTCATTTTTCCGATTTGAATAAAAAGTTTTACAATTTTTTCACTTTCAATAACAAATTTTTAAAAAAGTTCAATATAGAAATTGTGCTTGATTTTATTATAAAGATTTAATCCTGAAAATATTTGCCCCTCCCGAAAGAATTAAAAAAATATAATATCTACCCATTCTAAAAGTACAATATGAAATTATATAAACTACAGATTGAGCAGTCAGTTGAGTCGGTAAGTGAATAATCAACGATGAGTATAAGGTTTATAGAGAGACGACTATGAGTTGAAATATAATTACAATAACAATAACAATACAGAAAGTTTAAAACAATGGACAGACATAATCGAAATGAATATTATAACTAGTTTTCAATTCAACGAATTTAATTAATACTACACATAGAACTGTTATTTTTATAGTTTTAAATTTGTTCTTTCAAATTTCAAAATACAAATTATTATAAGTTTCTAAACCAAGGTTAAGAAATTTTCTGTCACATCGCTTTTTACCTTTCTTACGTATGAATAATGTAAAATGTTCAATTCATAATATTAATCATACGCATACCATACTATGATTGCTATGTTTTAACAGAAATTCCTTAAATTTACAAACCAAAAGGTTCAATTGTTAAAAAAAAAATTATAGAGTGTATTCTAATACTTTTCTTATTCAAAACATTGTTTTATATCAAACACTTTCTATCAGTTGTTTTTTAACTAAATCAATATAAAAATATGTTACAAAACTGTTAGACAATTTAAATACTCTTATCAATTATAAATTGCTAAAACTGAAACAGAAATCACAATACAATCATAGAGTTTAAGTAAACGGAACATAGAAAAATATTATATATAGATGCGTCAAAGCGACACAAAGTGAGTTAAATCTCACACCCGCACTTAAAAAATGACAAAACAAAAACAACGCCGATATTGAGACTAACACACATTGAAAATATATAAAAAAAATAATAATAAATGAATAGAATGGATGTTTGCTTTGTTTGACTGGCGTTGTTTTGAATCGACTGACTGCTTGAATGGCTGTCTCAATCAGCCGACTGGCTAAATGTTACACAAAAAAAAGTGTTTCAAACAATGGCGACACTTTTTGTCATATAGATAATGAAGTATTTGATGTTCGTGATAATGATGTTAATGATAACACTATACGACAGCCTAAAATCCTCCTGTTACAATTTATATTTTGGAAAAAACTTTGGTTCCAACCAAATTTGACACCAACAATTTTTTTTCAATAAACTTTTTGCACCAAATAACTTTTATAAATTTTTCCTTTTATAACTTTAATCATAAAATTTACCTGTATACAATTGGTCTAAAAATCTACGAACACAGCAAAATTTTTTTTAGGTTTCATCAATTTATATTGTATTTGTTTAACCAAAAATGTTAACAAAAAACTGTTATTAATTTTTAATATAAAAATTGTCCTCTATTTTAAATTAAACACATTCTGATTTTTATATAAATTCCCAAAAAATAAGATATTTTTATGACGCAAAACTAAGGACACACTTATTGTTTATATTGGAATAATGGTGCAGTAAAAATCACAGAGAAGAAAAAGTCAGTTATATAGTGCAGCAGCATCCGAAAAACACAATTAAATTCCTTAAGGTGTTAGTTAAATGGGTTTCTAATGCTCAACAAATGTATTTTATTTACTTTATTTATTTATATTAGTCATACAATTACAAATTATATCCTAATACCCTAACCGAGCACTAACAACAAAGGCTATCGGCTCGTTGTAGCGAAAACAGACCAGAGCTTCTGGTGGGAATCGAACCCACGATCCCCGCACTGATAAGCTAGCACGCAACCAACTAGCCTAACGGGTCGCTCACAAAAGTATATTTTTACTGATATTTTAAATTTAGTGTATTAAAGATTCATATTTAACAAGTACTTTGTCAAATTTTTATTTAAAAATTTTGAAAATTCAGGCATTTGGACCTCATTTCCCTTGACCTTTCAAAAAAAGTTCTCTCGTCGTAGTCAGGATAACTTATGACTGCTTCATATAAAATTAAAAAAAAACTAGTTTTCTGTTGGTAGATGTATAAAGCACGTGCTTGAACAAAGGAAAAAAATAAATTGGAATTTTTGGCAGAGTTATGAACAAAAAGTACAATTTTTTTTAACATATTTTCACTACGAATTGTTTTTTAAAAATATATACCAACTTATTTTTATGAAGCAATTCGTAGTGAAAATTTTAGTGCTATATAAAGTAAATTTAGTGCTATATAAAGTAAATTTTGAAGAAGTTTGCAAAATTTTATTTTACAAGATCGTTTCCTAACTTTTTGAGAAATCATTAATATCGACTTCAAATATAGGGTTTTAAAAAAACGCAATTGAAGTTTTTTTAAAAAAAAAATAATAATTCTTTTTAAACACATAGATTGATTGATTCCGGCACCACAAAGTAAAGAACATGCTGCAGCGGCAATATACAGAGCACGTTCTGCTCTTGCCTGTGACGAGTACGAATTTTCAAACCCACGTAACCCCTTGATGAAAAGTTTCAATGCACGAGTTACAGCGAAACTTGATAGACTTAATGCAAAAATTTATAAATTTATATATGTCTCAGTGTACAATAACATATAATTTATTGTGAAAGCGTAACATTTTAATAATACCAGTACGTTTTCGGATATTTCGGTTATATCGATACGAATAAGATACCCTTAACAATACTAATAATGAAATAAGGAAAAAATCAATACCAATACCCGTTATTCGTTTCGGTTGTCAACTTTGGTTTTTTTATCTACAACAATTTTTAAAATAAGGCAACTCTGTTTAGAGAATAAGAAAAAAAAAATGACAGATTATGAAGAAAGTGAAAATAAAATAGATTCTAACTCATAACTACATGGCTCGACGTGTTTTAATTGTCAGTTTGTACGAGAAAATACGACATGTTGTTTTCTTACAAAAGTTGCAAAGTTGACTTTTGAAAGTTTGACAAAGTCGAAAACGTCAACTTTTTGTTGCAACACTTGGCCCCAAACGTTGTCCTTCGATGAAACCTTTCAATCTTAAATACAATTTCATTAGTGTTATAAGTAAAATTAAATAGATTTCGTTATTATTTATCAAAAAAAAGTATTAAAAAATTATATTAAGCAAGGCCATGTAAACCTACTTCTAATTTTTTGTATATTTTTTTTTGGAAATATTTTCAGATCTGATCAATCGAATTGAAAGTTTAAAGCAAAAAATTTCAACATCTTTACAGTGTCAGTCAAATATTCTTGAACACATAACGACATATTTTACTCAAATAAAAGGTAAGTGGATTTTTTTTATATATTGCGTGTAAATAATTTTTGTAACAAAAACAATTAGTATAGAAAAGAATGCGACGTAAATCATTGTTTTTGTAAGAAATTATTTTTTTTTAACTGCATGATTTTGTGGTCCAAATATGAAAATTTAACGTAACGAAAACGGTTTATTAAAAAATATTTTTCCTGCCAGAATCAGAATTATCGTACCATAGTTTCTTAGAAAATTTACTTTGCAAGAGAAGGCTTTTCAAAAACCATAAAATTTGTTAAATAGTGTAATAATCTACATTTAACAATCAATATGTTTATGCAAAAGTTTCAATAGTTAATGGAATATAATTATATTTTTGTTTTTGTTTCAACTGAGATGAGGAAAAAATCTATAAAAAAAATTGCCGACATTAAAGCAATTATAACAAACGGTTATTACTTACATACAGTGACCCACAAAACTAAGGACACAGCAATATGTTTGTAAGTTTTTTTTATTTGTTTTATTTAAGAAAAAACAAAGTAAAATATTCATTAACACAAAAATAAAATATAGTTATTTAGTTTTATTTAAAAAATAAGCAACATAATTTCATTAACGCAGAACAATACAAAAAATATTAGTGTAATAACTGAAATTTTGCAAAAGTAAGGACATACCTATAAAAATAATAAACATTTACTTTAAAAAAATACAAATGTAACGAAAATTTTATTCTTTAATATTTATTTGGATATCTTTAATCGTTTATTCATAGAATTAACTAAGGTTTTTGTGGGTACTTATTTTGTTTCATTCATTCAGAAGGAACTGCTTCAGTTGGGGTTTGCTTTGTATTTCGAGTTTTTGTACATTTCTTTACAAAACTTTCCATCTCTGCTTAATGGGTTTGAGGTCAGGACTTTGTGGAGGTTTTGCTATCGTATGTAGAGGAGTGTAAGAGAGATGCCTCATTTTATATTGTGGGCTGTGTGTTTGGGTTATTTATTGTCTTGCTGAAAATAGTTGTCTTCAGATAAATTTTTGAGGCACTTTCCTGTAGATCAGTGGTCGGCAGAAAGAGAGAATATGTTTGTATTGGTGTTTTACAACGTAAGAAATTATTTTATCTTTCTAGATAAATAAATGAATTGGTCTATAAGAGAATATCCGTATTTATTGCATTAAAATAGTTCATGTTTTTGTTTTCTCTATTATAAAAATTAAAAATAATTCATAATAATAATGATAATAATAATTTTTTGATGACATACAAGGCACTTGGCCTCATTTAATATATTTCAAAAATAATCTTCCCACTCAACATTACACATTTTTAATTTAAAATGTAAACGAAAAATTTCTATAATAAAAAAAATAACTATAATAAAAAAAAAAACAAATTTTTAGAGTGTACTTTATTTCTTCAACAAAGCGGCATATAGTTTCTCTGTTGAAAGTTAGCGTACTACTGAATGAACTAATTGTATTTTTTGTGCTCTTAGCTGTGTGATTTGTATACATTCGTGTTGTGTACGTGTAAATTGCTGATTGTGTTCGGCCCCTGAGTGCTATGAGTGCCGATTACTGCTGTAGATTATATTTTAAAATATGTAAATATGTTGGTTTAATGTATTTTCAATAGATACAAGATTTTCAACACCCGACGGCGACATCATGCAGCCCCATACCATACTTCCATGTTTAACAGTTTTAAACTACCTTAGTTTTGCGTCATGAGATAATATGAATGTTCCCTATATTTTTTTTAAGAATTTATATAAAAATTCGTAATGTTTTAGGTTTAACATAAATGTCAAACTGTATACCAAAAAAAAAACTTAACATTTTTTTTTTGCTCAAACAAATATAAATTTATAAAACCTAAAAAAAAAAAATTGTTGGGCCCTTAGTTTTTCGGGCCACTGTAGATATTAGGGTAAATTTATACTGTAATTAATTATACCCTCCACCATATATGGTGAGGGTATATATCAGTTTGTCATTCCGTTTGTAATATGTCGAAATATAGGTTTGAGACCCCATAAAGTATATATATTCGTGATCCTTTTGCAATTTTAAGTCGATTTAGCGATGTCCGTCTGTCTGTCCGTCTGTCTGTCTATCTGTTGAAATGGCGATTACGACGCGAAGACGCAAGCGGGGGTGCCTATTTTTTCCCAGATTATTGAACATCCTTCCGAGCAGTTTGGTATTTAAAATGAGCAAAATCGGTCAAGCGGTTCAAAAGTTATGAGTGAAAATGTGAAGATACCTCTAAATTTTCCATACAAATTGGTACAATTTTTCTGTATCTATTTTTTTTCTGTTAAGTAAGTAAAAATGTTAAAGTCGGTAACAGAGCAGACCTCTGTAAATAACATTACTAAAACTAAATAACAAAAGTTCTGTTACATAAATCAAAGACATTAATATGTTAAAGAAAGAACATTAGTTGAAACTATTTCCCAATAGGTGGCGCATCTGAAAAAAAAATATCCCTATTAGGCATATTCTGCTACAATATACAACAGGGTATTATTGATTTTCTATTTCGTTCGTAGCATAAAAGAATGTTTGCCAAAAGCTATGCAAAATATATGTTTTATGTGTATATTAAACTTTAATTTTCTAAATTAATATTCATTTAGATGTTTAAGAGCACAGTATTGCAGTTTTTCGTATGTGTATTTATTTTTTTGAAAGAAAGAATTAACATAAATATGGATTTTCCAATGCCTCAATACTTCAAAATTACACAAATTTAACGAAAAAATACCATTTTGATCGATGAAAATTTGTTTTTTTTTTTACAGAAAATGTGAAACAAATGCTTTTATCACGTCGAACATTTCAAAAATTGACTTTAGTATTTTGAAATAAGTCTGCTAGTGACAGCTTAGTGTACAAGAATTTTAAATATGTATTAAATCTCATATCTGTTGTTACTAAGACAATTGAAAGCCAAATCCAGGGCCATGCGACCTAGGCATGGCGCAGGGTATTGTTATCTATTTACTTAAGCGCCATCTACTGCTAAGTATAGACACTAAAGCAATTATGCATTTAGCTCTATCTTTATGTATAAATGTCTTTGGCCCCATGGCTAGGTCCAAAGAAATTTATATATAAAGAAAGAGCAAAATGCATAATTGGTTTAGTGCCGCTACTTTTGAATAGGTGGCGCAAAATGACATTAAAACTATATCCTGCCCCATGGCGATAAAGCCTTGGATTAGGCTTTCAATCAATTTATTTACCAAAAATATTAAATTAACTACATACTTAAAAATTATAATGCATTCAGATGTTGCTAGTAGACTTATTACATAATTTTAAAGTAAATTTTTCAAATGTTTGACGTAATAAAAGCATTTGTTTCACATTTTTATGTCAAAAAAGAAATTTTCATAGAGGAAAATAGTATTTTTTAATTCCATTTGTATTTTTGAGAATTAAGGGATTGACAAATGTATATTTAAGTTAATTTTTTCTTTTATAAAAAAATACAGATGAATAAAGTGCGATATTGTGCTCTTAAACATCTAAATGAATATTGATTTAAAAAATTAAGGTATAATATGCACATAAAACATATATTTTTATAGTTTTTGGCAAATATTCATTTATGTTACAAAGAAAATAGAAAATCAATAATATTCTACTGCATATTGTAGCACAATATGGCTAATGGAGACTAGCTCTGCAGCAAAATATACCTAATGGAGAGAATGCACCTTCTGGTGGGCCATCTATTGCCAAATAGTTACAACTCATGTTCTTTTTTAACAAATAAATTTCTTTGCTGTATTCTCTCCATTAGACAAACACACTTCAATTTTTTAAAGAAAAAACATTCGTTGCAACTATTTATCAATACGTGGCGCATCAGAAAGTGCATTCTCTCCAATAGGCATATTCAGCTGAAGAGCTAGTTCCCATTAGCCGGAACAAAATCGAGTATTTGACAAAAACTATGCTTTAAAAAGTGTTTTTTGTGCAGTCCATATTTAAAAAAACTAGTGAAAATGTAAAGGTGCCTCTAAATTGCCTATACAAATTTAGTACAATTTCATAGTAGCGACTGGTACATAACATATTTTCTCATATTTTTTCACCAGTCGCTTAGCAGTTAATATTTTGTATTCACCTCAAACATTTTTCCACTACTAAAATTGTTTTTTACCACAAAAAATTTTTTCACCTTAAAAATTTTTTTTCACCTCTAAAGTTTTTTTTCCACCAAAAAAGTTCTTTTCACATCTAAAAAAGTTTTTCACCTCGAAAAAATTTTTCACCTACATAATTTTACTTTTAAAGTTTTTATATTTATTATATTATTTGTATCAAAAACAAGAGAACATCTTTTTAGGATATTGGGTAGGGTATTCAAAGATTCGGCACAGCCGAATTTAGCCCTTTTTTACTTGTTTTTATTTAAATTTACCCTTTTTACAGTTTTTCTACTATAAATTAGATCAACTTCCTCTACATGTGGCAAAAAAAATACACATTAAATTAAATTTGTATGCAAAATTACACATATAATTTTGCATACAAATTTAATTATTGTAATTTTTCGTATTGTAAGTTAGTTAAAATATAAATTTTGTGCGTAAATTTATTTTTTTTTTTCTAAAAAAAGCGAAATATAATTTTACACATTTTATGTTTATATTTATTTACTTTGCGTTATAATATGCAAAAATTTGAAATAATATTTTTCTAAGGGTGTTCTAATTTTTACTGTAAATCTTACAAAACGGAATCTTAAACATAAGATTGTGTAATATTAAATTCCTCTGAATGATTTTGAGTATCGCACTGAATTTAAAAAAAAAAAATAATATGTATATATTGTATTGACTTGAGTTTTGCGTAGTATACTATATAATTGTTATCTATAAACTCTATTTGTGTTCCATGTGTAATACGGTATTTGCCTTGGGCTGGTCTTCATTTTTATTGTTATTTTTTGTATTATTTGTATCTCTTTATTTTTCAAAGACAATTATATCATATAAATGATTATATGTTTTGTTTATTTCTTGTGTATTTTAACTATCAAAATAAAATTATTTCATCATCATCTTCGTCATCATGATCAAAACATCATAATATTCCAAAAACGATTCATCCTAATGCGCAGTTGTTAGATACAATTATTGAAAATTACTTATATTGAACCCTCAATATGTTTATTTTTAATATACATACAAACAATTCGAGGGAATATAAAATGTATGAATATTTTTTGTATTACATTTCAACATATTTTGTTTACAATTTGTCTATTCTTTTTTATTGTTTTTATTTTTCTTAAAAAAAAAACTTTTTCACTGTTATTTTTGTATTTCAAAAAGCCGCGCCACAAAAACAAATATATTTTTTAATTGAAAAATTACTACATTTCATGAAGTATATCAATTCAATCATCACCACATTTATATTTATACATAAATTTTGTTGTATGGATAAGAAAGACTACCAATTATAATCGGTACATACCTCCACCACAGACAGTACACAGAAAATATTATTGTCCAATATGTTCAATTAAAGAGTTGTTTAAAATAAAATTAGTTTTTAAGTATTATTTATTAATCATATAATTACAAATTATATCCTAATACCCTAACCGAGCACTAGCAACAAAGGCCATCGGCTCGTTGTAGCGAAAACAGACCAGAGCCTCTGGTGGGAATCGAACCCACGACCCCCGCACTGATAAGCTAGCACGATACCAACTAGCCTACCGGACGATCAGTTTTTAAGTAAACGCTTAACTGATGCAATGAATTTTTTTTACTAAATATTTAATAATTACGTAATTTAACCCTATAATTCCCTAAGCCGCCAAAAAGCTGTTGTCAGGTTTTAAGTAGTATTTGGCAAAATAATATATTTTTTATAAAGCAATTACTTTATATCGACTTTTTCTGTCTTTAAACTTATTTTGTCTAACGAACGATTTTTAAGCGAGAAGGATGTAAAGTCAAAATTCCGTAAATTTAAAAAAGTTTATTTTTTTTAAATTGAAAAAATAAAATATTTAAAAAATTACCAAAAATATATTTTTGATCTGGCATACCTTATTGATAATTACGAAGAAAGTTAAGAATCTCTACTTGAAAAATAAGTTTATGTTTTTTCTCCTCCGTCAGAACTTGTTTTACGAACATTCCTTTAACTCAAAAACCAGTAAACATTTTTTTTTTGAAATTAAGCACATCTGCAATTCGATCAAAACTGTTAACATTTTTTTGTGAGGATTTAATTTTATTTGGAATAACCTAAAATCCATTAATACAGCAAAAATGTTGTATTGGGAATTAAAAAAAGGGAAAAGAAACCAAAAATCAATTCTATTATTCAATTATTGGTATTTCCAATCATATAAATTCGTTTAGTATTTGAGTGCGGTGGCAGCAACCATTTATTTAGTGAATATATCAGTAATTTGGTACAGTCTATCAAATTTATTAAAAAATTGTCGATATTCAAAGGTGGTAACTACAAGTACGGTTATTCTGATCAAATATATCTTTTAATTAGTTTTTCAGTAGAAGCAACCGAATTGTGGATTGTATTGATAAAAGACGTCACTAATAATTGGTATTGATAAACCAATTTTATGCTAACATTTCTTTTCCTAACAAATTGTTTAAATTCAAAATTAACCATCAAAATTTATAAGTGTTTGTGGTGGGTAGAGAGGTAGCTCAGTACTCAGAATTTCCGAGTTCAAATCCCGGAAAAGGCAAACATTTAAAAAATATCTTTTTTAATTAAAATAAATTTTTCAAAAGTTGAAATGGCAAATATATCAAAAAAAATTAAAATTAGTTGTGGTGCAGTAAGCAATAGTGTGAACTATGAATCTGATTGTCCAGGTTCGATACCGGAAAAAATTAAAAATAAATATTTTTGAAAAAAAAATTTTGTGAAACGTAATAATATTTCTGTGGAATATAAATATTAAATTGTACAACTGAATATTGGCTTTCACAACTAAAAATATAATTTAATATGAAGATAGTTGTTGTAACCGCCATAATTCGATTGACAACAAATTCGGTGGACACAACTGATACGGTTTTCTGAGTGTACTTAGACTTTGTAGTAAGCGGACTCAATTTTGGTAACATTTGATAATGCTTAGTGAAAATCGCTGTAGCATCTAAAATAATAACACTCGATCAACAATTTTTGGTATGTAAATTGATTTTACTGATAGTTTTATTTATAGCAAAATGCGAAACTTTTTGATAACTGGATTTCTTGATTCGTCTTCAACATTTATTGTGCTATATCGCCTAAACGAAGCGATAAATCAAAATTTTAATATCTTTGCCATTCTAAGTTGTCAATCACAAAACAACTTAAAATACATATTAAATAAATCGAAAATACAATCAAAAAGAGGACTACTGATTTTCTATTATATTCAATCCATTTTGTTGTTTATTTTTAATCATTGTTTAATAATCGACAAAAGTAGAAACAATAGAAAGTTGTTAAAATAACCATCGAATCTTTACTGACAAAAAAATAGAAAAAACTACATTTGTGGTTTGTTTTTCAAATTGAAAGTTTTTTTATTTGTATGTAATTACAAAACAGAACGCAACACATGCAGATGAATATATTTTTATTGGCTTTGGTGTATGTATATTTGAATAATTTCTTGTAATTTGTATTGAAATAATTTTGTATATACACTTAAAAAAGTTTGAAAGTTAAAATAACTGAAAATATCATTTAAAAAAAATGACATTTCATTTAAAAACCGGTCTACTTAATTTTTATTTAAATTAAATACCATTTGTTATTTATTTTTAAATGTTGATTAATCAACTGATACATCCGTAAGAAACAAATGATATAATCAGTTAAAATAAATGTCAAAAATTTACCTACCAATCCTTAAAAACTAAATGTTTTTTCATTTATTTGAAATTATTTCCGTTTTTTAATTTTTTGTTTTTTTTTAATATACTCGTACAATACAAAATGTATGTATGCATATGAAGCTATAAAGACTTTTTGTGTTAATGTGTTTGTGTATGTATGTGTGTTTATGAAGTTCTTGTAATTTGAATTAAAAAATTTTGTATAAATACAACCAATTTAAATAAAATAACAAATTGAAATTTTTTGAATATTTTTTTTGAAACAGACAGCAAACAAAATTTATATTTGTAATAACTGTTACGGACACAAATAAACCACAAATTTCCGTTTTGTGGGTAAATTTTTATTAAATTTTAAACAAATGAAAAAAATAAATGAAACTGAAAAATATGGTAAATGATAGTAAATTATTTCGAATAAATGTCTAAAAAAGTTAATATAGATATTTCTTTGAAAAATAAATGTATGTTCCTTTTTATTTAAATGGAACGGAAAACTTTTTTATTAAACTACAAACAGTTAACTACATAATATACTGAGTGTATGCAAACTATTTTGGTAAAAAAACAAAAAAGAATTATATGAATTTCAATTTTTAGAAACAGAAAACATAAAATTTTACATTTAACGGAAAATATCAACTCCTACTGAATGTCTGTAAAATTTTATAGTTTGTTTTTTGAATGACTGATTCAAATAGTTAAAAAATATATTTCTATGAATTTCAATTGCTTCTTCATTTAAAAACAAACTTTACGTATTACTTTTTAAATAAACTACAGTCGGTAACGGAAAATATATTGTGAGTGTATAAATATTATAGATATCTGATGAAAAAGCACTCGAGGCTTAATAACTAGTGCAATTGTATTGATTACGATATTTAAATTTTAATTAATATGTAACCTGATTTCATAACTAACTTACTGAGTCCCATAATTTTTTTTAGTTAAATTGTGTCGTTAAAAAAAAAACATTGTTATAGAAGTCATTTGAGTTGAAAGTTCAGATATAAAAATACCCACCAGATGTTTTGTTTGCTATTTTTCACAGAAAATTTTTGTGATCAATTTTTAATTGCTTTGACTAAAATTTTAATTAAAATTTTGCAGGGTTATATTAAAATTTTATTTGCCATGATTAAAATTTAAATTGATTATCTTGCAGGGTTTTAATTAAATTTTGAATTGCAATGAAATAAAATGTCAAATTAAACTAAATAAAATTTTAATAAATTATTTTAATTGATGCAAGAATTTCCCTAAAAAGTCAAAATATAATTAAAATTTTAAATGAATGAACATTTTCTTTACCAAACCTCTAATATTATGTTTTTTTTTGTCTGTGTAACTATACACAAGTCTTTCAAATTGTTTGTTGTTCTTTTTATTTGAATCGAATTTTATTGCAAATTTTGTGTTATTTCCATTTATTTATTTTTTAAATATTTTCATCATTTATAAATACTGTTAATTTATGGAAAATTTTTATTTCATAGTAATTGTTATTGGTCTACAATGTAAAATTATTGGATAAAGTCAAGAGAAGATATTTTACAAGTGCTAGCCTTTGGCATACAATATATGTGGGAAATTTGTTGATGATGGATATTTATTAATTTTAATTTATTGAAATACATTCCAGTGTAGAAATGGTAATGGAGTATGATACCTGCGTACCTTCTGTATTATTTTAAAATATAAAATAATGAGTCCCTTACCTTCTGCATTACTTAAGATCATAAAATAATGCTTTAAATTTTAAGGGCCGATGTTGATTTTAAATAAAACACAAATTATTTAGGAAATTATTGTCATTTCTTTTTATTATGATAATATGGTATGGTTTAATTATGTATGGAACAAAATATCGACTAAATGGCCGCCGCGACCTCGGCGGCACACCTCCATCCGATGGTCTACATTTTCGATGACGCTGAGGCATAATTGAGGTTCTATGCCGTTAATGTGCCGAATTATCTCATCCTTTAGCCCTTGAATTGTTGCTGGCTTATCGACGTATACCTTTTCTTTTTAATAACCCCAAAGAAAGAAGTCCAACGGTGTCAAATCACATAATCTTGGCGGCCAATAGAAACGCCAACACGTAAGAGACAACACGGCCTTTGAATTTGTCGCGCAAAAGAGCCATTGTTTCGTTAGCTGTGTGGCAAGTCTCACCGTCCTGTTGAAACCACATATCGTGCAAATCCATATCTTCCGATTCGGGCCATAAAAAGTTCGTTATCATCGCACGATAGCGAACACCATTCACAGTAACTGCCTGACCGGCCTGATTTTGGAAAAAATACGGCCCGATAATGCCGCCAGCCCATAAACCGCACCAAACAGTCACTCTTTTTGGGTGCATTGGTTTTTCGACAATTACTCTTGGATTATCATTCGCCCAAATGCGGCGATTCTGCTTATTGACGAATTTACTGAGGTGAAAATGTGCTTCATCACTGAAGATGATTTTCTTCGAAAATTTATCATCCATTGTTGCCATTTCTTGCCACCATTCTGACCATTGACGACATTTCGAATGGTCAAGAGGCTTTAGTTCTTGAGTAAATTGCACCTTGTAAGCGTGTAAATGCAAGTCTTTCTGCATGATGTTCATCAACGACGAGCGCGAGAGGTGAAATTGTTGGGCACGATGACGAGTTGAGGTGGACGGCTCTTCAGCCACTCTAACGCGAACAGCAGCAATATTTTCTGCAGTACGAACTGTACGAGCATGCACTGGTGTTTTCACATCTCCTACAGACTTGGTATGCTCAAATTTTTACAAGATTTTTCCGATTGTACGCACATTTTTTACGATTAAATTGACCGAAAAAATCACGAAGTGCATGATATGCATTTTGATTTGAACGCCCATTTTCGTTATCAGCCTGAATAACTTTAACGCGTTGCTCGATTGTGTATCTTTCCACTGTTCAAACTGAGTCTGAAATTGAGAAATGTCAAATGAAATACAGAAAAAAAACTTGACGTTTAGGTATGGTTCACATTCAACATCGGCCCTTAAAATTTTACCACCCTTTATATTGATTTATTTGTATCAGTTTTTTAAATTTTTTTTAATATAAAATAATGAACTGTTTAGTACAAATTTGTATGGAAAATTTAGAGGTACCTTCACATTTTCATTATAACATTTGAACCAATGAACCGATTTTGCTCATTTCCAATACTCGGGAGGATGTACAATAATCTGGGTAAAAATAGGCACCCCCGCTTGCATCTTCGCGTCGTGATCGCCATTTCAACAGACAGACAGACAGGCGGACATCGCTAAATCAACTTAAAATTGCAAAAGGATCACGAATATATATACATTAAGGGGTCTTAAACTTATATTTCGACATGTTACAAACGGAATGACAAACTGATATATACCCTCACCATATATGTTAGAGGGTATAAAAAGTAACTTGTAACTGTTACCGGGTAATGTGTTATAAAGGGTGCCCCAAGAAGAACGCAATTTTTAAATTTTAAATAAAACACAGATATTTAAAAAAAAAATCGTGAAACTTTATTATATCGTAAAGTAGACAGAATGAGGTTATGTATGGAACAATATATCGTGCAGATGGCCGCCGCGGCTTTGCTGGCATGCACGCGATCTTTTAATGAAATTTTCAATGACCATTTTGCATGAATGCTGCGGTATTTCATTAATGCAGCGTCCAATTTCCTCTTTTAAGGCTTGAGTCGTCGTCGGCTTATTCGCGTAAACCATCGACTTCAAAAAACCCCCAAAGAAAAAAATCTAATGGTGTTAAATCGCACGATCTAGGCGGCCAATTCTGATCTCCAAAACGCGAAATAACACGACCGGGAAATGACTGATGCAGCAATTGAATTGTTTCTCTGGCTGTATGACATGTGGCGCCGTCTTGTTGGAACCAGATGCCCTCCACATTCATTTCTTCAATTCTAGGCAAAAAAAAACTGGTTATCATTTCACGATACCGAACACCATTGACTGTTTGCGCTTGACCTGCCTCATTTTCATAAAAAAAAGGTCCAATGATTCCTCCAGCCCAAAAACCACACCACACAGTGACACGTTGAGGATGCATTTGCTTCTCATGAATCACTCGAGGATTTTCCTCACCCCAAATGCGACAATTCTGCCTATTGACGAAGCCATCAAGATTAAAATGGGCCTCGTCACTGAAGATGATTTTATCGGCAAAATCAGCATTTTCATGTTGTCTCTCCAATACCCAATTAACGAACTCCCTTCGCTGGCTTCAGTTCCTGAGTCAATTGAAATTTGTATGCATGAAGATGCAAAGCTTTCGTCAAAATTCGCTGCAAAGTGGATTTGGAGACACCAATTTGCTGAGCTCGGTGTCGAATTGAGGTGGATGGAGTTTGAGCGACATCATCACGTACAGCTGCGAGATTTTCGGTCGGTCGACCTGGTCGATGGCGCGTTGTTGTCTTTACATCACTAACAGACCCAGTTTCGGCAAATTTATCCATTAATCTCTTTACAGTTGACTCTTTTGGAGCATTATTGTGACCCCAAATTGATCGCAATTTGCGAACTGTAGCCGCAAAACTTTCACCATTTTGGTAAAACAATTTCACAATGAGAATGCGTTGTTCATTCGTGTAGCGCTCCATTTTTACTAACCTCTTACCATCTACTAGCAAACAATAACAATTGTTCAAATGTCAAACAATGACACTTCGAATGTTGCCAGATTTAAAAATTGCGTTCTTCTTGGGACACCCTTTACAAGGTGGGGAAAAAACTGACATCTGATTTTCTTTCGCTATAACATTTTTGTTTAAAGTGAAAATTTAGTTGGTTTTTAACTTATTATGTTTATACGCACTTATAAATCTTGTATCAATTAATTGTGTAAAATTATGTCCGACAAATAGCCGCAGTCGGTGTCTTGGAGGTGTAATTGTGCTTTATGAATTATATGTGGATTTCCAGTCCGCCAGAACCGAGAATTTAGCATACTGATGTACCCGCTGAAATAAAAATGTGTCTCAACTGAGCGTTAGCACCACTGACGAATTATTGTGCGCAAATATAGTCACAATTATCGAGCATTCTTGAGGAGTATAGCGACTCATTTTTATTCACTATAAATTTCTCACGTGGCGACTTCACATATGTCAAAACCAAAGTCGCATACGACGGCTGCACTTTCTAATAGGGTGATATTTATTGCCCTACCTTGAATAATACAATACATTATTTGGTATAATTTTTCTACACTGGGTTAATATTTTTTATAATCTTAATTCGTACTACACATGCAAAAAAGTATCCTTCTAGAAGCCCAAATATTTAAAAATATGTTAGAAACTGGGTTTACCGAAAAAATATCGGACCGGCATTTAGCAAAAATTTTAAATTTTAATTTTCAAGCACAAGTTGTTCATATTTCAAGTCAAAAAACTGTTATACTCCACATAAAAAAAGGGATTTTTCACGATAATGAATTTTACGGTTAAATTTAGTACAATGTTTTTACGCTCATTTAAGATACAATAAATTTTTTTTTTTGTATTGAAAAAGTGGTTTATTGTGATTGTGTCTTTTTGATAAAAGGCGACCTTCTTTGCAGTCTAAGGGTGTCTGTGGGATGGATCGTTAAAACTTAAGCTTCAACGAGCCGATGCTAGTGCTTGGTTAGTATACGGTATTAGGATATAATTTGTAATTATGTGATTAGTATAAATTTAAAAAAATAAACAAATTAAGCAAAATATCTAAACCATGTGCGGTTCTTGGCAAGATGAAGCGACCCAGCAAAACCCCACATTACCAAATAATGGGTAAAGTAATGTATAGCCAAAGGGGCCGATGGATTACTTTACACCTTACTTCATTGATGAATTTTGCAGGCGATGAGCCTCAAAGTAATGTATATACCCATTACTTTAGAGGTGATAATGTATGGTGTTACTAATATGGTTACGAGAATGGAAAAAGTAATTTGTCTAAAAAAAGAGATTTTTAAAAAAGAGGAATTTTTATTACAAATATTTTATTATTACAAATATTTTATTTGAAATATTTGCTTGCAAATAATGAAAAAGGTAACGAGCTATCATTACAAGGTAACGCATGAGAATATCGCACCCATTACCAAATTTTTGCTGGGGAATTTGTAGCTTTTTTAGAACCACAATCAAAATTTGAAATTTGTAATTAACTTACTTAAATTACATTTTTTGTTTTTATTGATTTTTGAATACTGTTAATTTTTTTTTACATAGATTTACATTGTTGAATTTATTTCATTATTTCTTCAAAAATAAAATCTTTTGTATATTCCGTGGGAATAAATGCTAATTTATATGTTAAACAAATTTATTGAAAACTAAAATTTTGTATATTAAATATATATAATATTAAATCAATTACGATTTTATAGATATTTTAGCAAACAAATACACTCAAAATATTTTTACATTAACTGATTGTAGTTTATTTAAAAAGTTATAAGTACATTTGTTTTTAACTGTTTAAATAGTTATAATACAAAAATATATATTTTTCAACTTTCTTGACATTTATTTAAAAACATAAAAATACGGATTTTTTATAACAGTTAATATTTTCATTTAAAGATATTTAGTAAAATAATGTTTTAATTTCTTACATTGTAGTTAATTGGCAGATATTTTAAATAAACAAAATAATTGAAAGTTGTTTATTTTAAAAAACTCTGTAGTTAATTGTTACGACATTTAAAAGAGCAAAATACACGAAATGTCATTTATTTTTTTTACGGATTTTGTAGTTAATTTGTTGACAGTTAAAAAAAACGAAATAAAGAAAAAATCAATACTGTTTACGGATTTTAAAGTAAATAAATAAAGATACATTTGTTTTAACGCATTTGTGGTTAGCTTGTTAATAGTTGAAATAAATGAAAAATCATTTATTTTTACGGATATTGTAAGTTAATTTATTAACATTTATAAATAAATGAAAGGTTCTTTTGATTTAAATCAAAAGTTACTAGACCGGTTTTTAAGTTATTTTTCATTTACAGGTTGGTTGAAAAGTTCTTGCGCTCGAAATGAAAGAATACTGTTTTTGTTTCGAAATATATTTTTTTATTCAATGTAATCTCCTAGAAGCTCAATACACTTGTTCCAATGACCTTCCAATAATTTTATCCCATCCTTATAATGGTTTTCCGGAAGCTCTGCAAAATAACCGTCTACGGCTGCTATGGCCTCTTCATTCAAAGAAAAATGCTTTCCGCGATGGAATTGTTTGTGATTTCTGAAGAGATAGTAGTCACTGGGAGCCAAATCTGGTGAATACGGTGGATGTTCAAGCAATTCGTACTTTAATTCTTTGAATTTACCCATCGTCAAAACACTTTTGTGAGCAGTTGCATTGTCTTGATGAAAAATGATTTTTTTCTTCTTTAAACCAGGTCTTTTCTCACGAATTTTTTCATCCAGCTGATCCAAAAGGCTGCAATTATATTCAGAGTTGATTGTTTTACCTTTCTGAAGATAATCAATCAACAAAATTCCTTTTGCATCCCAAAAAACTGATGCCATAATCTTCTTTGCTGATCGTTGTGACTTCACCTGCTTTGGAGCTGAACAACCAGCTTCAGTCCACTGTAAACGTTCTTGTTTCCATTTAGGTTAATGGTGGTAGATTCAAGTCTCATCCATAGTTATAAAACGACGCAAGAAGTCGGTTTTATTCGGCTTAAAACGCTCCAAATTACTTGAGAAATTTGTTTTCGATCCAGTTTTTGTTGAATTGTTAATGTGTGCGGCACTAAATTTCCAAACAGTTTTTTAATACGTAATTCTTCATGTAAAATATGGAGAACTCGTTCGTCTGAGATGCCTATGGCATTAGCAATTTCACGCTTAGTCAAACTTGGATCTTCACTAACCATATTATGTACCTGCTCAAAGATTTCTGCTGTGGTTGCAGTTTTTGGTCGTCCTTCGCGTGGATCGTCTTCAAGGCTGGTACGACCACGTTTAAATTCACCTGCCCAAAACTCAACGGTGCGTTTTGAAGGTGAGGACTCCTTATACACTTCTAACAATTGTTCATAAATTTCCTTTGCTTTTAAACCCTTTAAAACAAAGAATCTAATGACTGCACGATATTCAATTTTTTCCATATTAAAAAATATCAATGACACGTCAACTTCAAATGGCTTGTAAACAAAGAAAGAATTGACAGAATGACTTGCTACTTTGCATGTGTTCTCAGGACAGTTATACCAACTTGAGAAAAAAAAAGTTTGGAGCTAGCAGTGCCATCTCTTGGTGAGCGCAGGAACTTTTCAACCAACCTGTATTTTCAATTACACTTAAAGTTCATGTTTGTAAAATAATAAACTGCTTATTCTGTATACAATATTATTTAAAAACTCTATCATTTTATAAAAGATGATAAATTTTCAAGTAATTCAAAAAATTTTGTCATGTGGGGGGCGTATGATTAATTATAATTCAATATTTAAGTAATTTAAAAAGACAACATGTTTCTATTAAAGAAAATCTGACAAAAAATAATAAATTAATTATGTAAATATCAAAATATAACTACTTTGCAGATATAAGGTAATTAAACATATTGTATATTAAAATAACTTACACTGCAAGAAAAATATTTTAAAATTATTAAAAAAAAAAATAATTTCTTTAAATTAATATGGTCAAATAAACAACTATAGAAAACTGTGTGATTATTTTGAAAAAAAAAAACCTATTAATAATAAATTTATTTTTTTTTATAAAAATTAAGTTTCCTTCCAATATTTTACTCTCCATGTACAGTCAAGTTATTTACATAAATAAATAATTGTTTTAGTATAAACTAAAATACAAATAAAACAAAAACACATACATACATAAACAGCTTAACCGATATAATACATATACAAAAGAGTGAATCGAAACTGGAAAATTTGAATCAAATTAACGACAAAAAATTTTGGTAAAACAAAATTTTTGAAATTGGATTCTCTTTACTGATATCATAAGATTTATTTATCATAAGATTTATCAATCATTTACTTATATGTATTAAAAGAAACTATCTTATTGACTTATTCATTGAAAAATTGAACATTTTTGAATTTTGGCCTGCTCTGTGTTTATTGTGTGATTATACAATACATAGATAATATATAATTCCTACAAAAGGTTTATAATATGTTACATTTCATACTCGTACATACACACACTATTCATATATTTAATTTTACACATATACCGACATCTTTTGTACAAAAACATCATAATAATTTTACATTTAAGTATGCAAATAATTGCAATAATCTACTGTTAAGTAAAGTATATATATAAACATACACACGAATTAAGTAGAGGTGTTCAAAAAGCATTAAAATTAAAAACATCGATATATCACACATTTAGATCCGAAGATATATCGGATAAAATTAAAAAGGCGATTCGGTAAAAATTTTTTTTTTCAAAATTATTTTCCCTTTAGATTCGAGTTTGTGATGATGTTTGTAACTACCAAAAATATCGAAACTTTAGTATACGCGGAGAAAAATTATAGTTGCAACATAAACATTGCTACCATATAATGCTTGCTACATTCGAATATGGTTGTCACAATCAAGTTATAAATAGATTCTAACAATTTATATGGTCGCTACCATCAATATTATAATAAATATTTTATTATTTAATGATTACCACTTTCTATTTTACAACATGATTGGCTGTAACCATACTGTGGTAGCAAAAATTCTGACTATAAAATAAATATGTTAATTATGCAACTATGAAATACTAACAAAAATCAGTAAATAAATATAAATCAAATAAAACATTACATTGACATTAACAGTTATAGTACGTCTTGTTTTACAATATATGATCATTTTCACCTGGGGGGTTTTATTTTCAAAATTTATAATACTTTACACTAATTAATTAATTTTGAAAAAGATTCTGTATACAAATTTTATACTTTTTTAATTCTTTTGAATAAAAACAATAATAAATTTGTTTAAAAAAATATGTCTTATATGACTATCTTCTGGAAAAAGTACTCAGAATATTAATAAATTAATTTTTTGTAAGAAAAAGTCTTTAGAACCTTAAAGTTGTTTTGGACGAAAAGGTTTCTAATATAAAAAACTAGATTTTTCAAAAATGTTTCTGATAGAAACGTTTTTAGATTCTATTAGCGGTATTCTTAATTCAAGTTTTAAATACATATTAGTTAAAAAACATTTTAAGATTTATTAAAAATTCGTATTCATAATCAGTATTTTAAGTAATAAACGATTTAATGTATTTTTAACTTGAGGATGGCAACACTGTATTTTTTTATTTGTCACAAATTAATGATTACTAAACCCAACGGTATTCGTTTCTATGTATTTTTTTTGTCGTTTTTCAGAAAAATATTGTTTTTATAGAATAAAATATTTATGAAAACTTGTTTATTAATTAAAAAAAGTAAAAGAGCCAAAATAAAATGCCCAGGAAAAGTGTTACAAAGATAATGATTTTATTGTAGTTAAAAGAGTATTCAAATAACCGGTTTTATTTCCTTTGTTTTGATTAAACAACACACCACTAGTTTACTTTCAATAACTATCAAAAATATTATTATATCTGCTTAAATTCTTTATCCGGAATTGAAAACGGGTCGCTTTTCTTTTTGTAAATTTTCGTTTGACAATTTTTTTAAATTTGGGCAATACTTTCTATTATAAACAAAATACAATTTAAAATGTCCATTATTTTTTAAACAAAAACAAACAACTCATTTTGATTAAATGACAATTTTTTGCAAAAATGTTTAAAATAAAAATAAACACAAAGCAAAAATGTCATTTTAAAATAGGTTTAAAATAGGGTCGAACCAATTTTAAAAAAGGTATTTTAAGCTTAAATTCGTTTATGAATACAACTTTAGCAAAATTTGCTTAGAATTGATTTCAAAGTTATCAGATTCTGCAAACTGTTTCTAACATAAAAAATCATATATTCTTAAAATAACTTAGATTCTAAAACATTTCTAGATTCTGAGAACTTTTTATCATGAGACTACTTAGATTCTAAGGACATTTCTTGTAGAAATATTCCTAGATTCTAAGGACATTTTCTAAAAGAAAATTTCTGAGCCTTTAAGGACCATATAAAAAATCTTAAATATGTCCTTAGAATCTAAGAATTTTCCTATTAGAAAAAGTCTATAGAATCTATGCTTTTCTATTAAAAAATTTTAATTTTTTTTGAAGTATTCTTATTTAAAAAAATCCTTAAAATCAAAGAAGTTTTCTTGAAAAAGTCCTTAACATAAAATTTGTTCATATGTATGAAAATAAATTTTTAGTCTGGTTCGAGATCATTGAAAAAAATTTTGTTTTTAAATAGCTATGTTTACAATTAGCACTTTTAAGGGCACGAAGAATGTTGATGAAGGTCCACTAGCATTACATTCAGCTAGTGTCTAAATAACTTGTTCTGTGTATTCTCCATGATTACTAAGAACAATTTTTTCATTTGGAAAAAATTTTCTATGATCTCTATGATAAGTATTAAAAAGATCAACGATAATATAAAAACTTCACAAAAAAATTTTTTATTTAGGAAATACATTTCTTATTATTCTAAAATATTAAGAAGTTTTGCATAGTATCGAATCATAACATAACTGTAGGGAAAATATTATGTTAAAATTATGGTTATTTTATTATCATAATATGATAACTATTATAGTACGACTACACTTAAAAAAGTTTGTAAGTTAAAATTACTGAAAATATCATTTAAAGGAAATGTGGGTAAATTTTTATTAAATTTCAAACAGATGAAAAAAATAAATGAAACTAAAAAAAATGGTAAATGATAGTAAATTATTTCGAATAAATGTCTAAAAAAGTTAATATAGATATTTCTTTAAAAAATAAATGTATGTTCCCTTATTTTTAAATGGAACGGAAAACTTTTTTATTAAACTACAAACAGTTAACTACATAATATTCTGAGTGTATACTTGGTATAGTGATAGCCCAAAACTTATATGCTGCTCTTCGAAAATGATTGCCCTAACCATGTTATTTCTCTGCTTGTATATTGTCAGTTCATCCGTCCTTCCGTGTGTACATGCAAAACTTGGATAAAATTTGAAACATAAGTTATTGGCCCATTATATGTAGATACCCTAAAACACGTAGATCGACTTGGGGTGTATATATTTTATGGTATCATATATCTCGCCTCCAAATTTGACGAAAATCAGACCATATTTGAACCTAGTCCCTATATAAACTCGGCTTTCCGATATTTGCTTAAATCAACGTTAATACTCTTATGATCTTTCTTCAGATATCGATAATATATATAGTATATATTTGGCATTGACAACATACTATGGCAAAGATATTAAAATTTTTATTTATTGCTTTATTTAGGCGATATAGCACAATAAAGGTTGAAGACAAATCAAGAAATCCAGTAATCAAAAAGTTTCGGTGTATATTATAAATAACATTATCAGTAAAATTAAATTACATAACGAAAATTGTTAATTTACTGTTATTATTTTAGCTTTTTGAAAATTGTGAAATTTAGCGATATTTACCGAATTTTACCGAAATTTATATCACTTACTACAAAGACTGAGTGTATTAGATGTGCTTTATCAAAAATCTGTTAACTGGTTTTTGTGTTAGAGGGATGTTCGTAAAACGTGTCCTGTGAGTCCTGAAGCAAAAATATTAACTTATTTGTATGCCATAGCGAAGATATTTTTTTTGAGATTTTTAAAATAGTTTTTTTTTTGTTTTAAAAAGTAAATTTTTTCAAATTTACGAAATTTTGAATTAACATCCTTCTCGCTTGAAAATTGTTCGTTGAACAAAAAAAGTTTGAAGACAGAAAAATTAATAAAATGGTTTTCTATCGAACACAAGTAATTGCTTTAATAAAAAAAAATTTTATTTAGCTAAAAAGTACTTAATATATGACAACAATTTTTTTTGGCGGTCTTGGACATTAGAGGGTTAATCAAATTGGAAGTATGGTACAAGAGTTTTTATTTGCCCAAAGACTCACCTTGTTGAATTTAGTTAGAATCAGTTCATATAAAGACTTAGACTCAGATATAAAAACCCAAAGATATCTGGTTCAAATTTGGGTTGTAAATGTTATATGGGACCATGAATCATGCCTACAAATTTTAAAAAATCGGATCGTATTTGGATCTAGTCGCCATATAAACCCACTTTTCCAGTATTTGCCTAATAGAAATTTATTTTGCAATTCCATTCAGATTTATCTCCATAGTTTCCGCCTTTTTTATCAAAAAAGAATCAAGATTCTTCCCGGAATTTAGGCCCCTTCCCGAAATTAAACCCAAATTATAGTTAGTGGAGGGTATCATAAAGTCGGCATGCTTGACTTTAACCTCTTTTTTTGTTTAACAAACTTTTTAAGAACTCGAAAATGCAAATTTAAAACTGCCTAAAAATATTCACCATGGTTGGATATATTTAGGAATATGTTAGGGTTATTCTGGAAATTCAAAAAACATCATAGCAAAGAATTTTTGGGTCTGGAGAATAAATTTTACGAAAAATTTGTTCTTCGATTTTACAATAAAATGGTCCTTGATGCATATATGACCTGAGGAATTTGAATTAACTTTGATATTTTCCAATCTGTATCTAATTTCTAGAAGTTTTTGGAAAGATAATTCAGAATACATTACGTTTCTGTAATAATTTGGTGTTAAATATATACAGAATAAAATTAGTTTAAAATGAGCTTAAGATCTTTTTTATATAAAAAAATAATTATAATTATTTATTGGAATAAATAAATAACTATAATTAATGTTGTATATAAAAATATATATTAAGCTCTAATATATAAATTAAGAAGTTCAAAGAAAACTGACAAAAATTATATATGATGGCAGAAAAAAAAATCTTCTTGTAAACACTATTAAAATTTTCAATAGATTTCCGATCAGTAATTTTTAATAACCCATTCGAATTTTTTTAAATCCTCCATACGTCACTGAACACCCTAATATAGGAAATTGTATATATATATACATGTATATGTATATTGTATATTGTATGTATATAAACTTTAACTAAATATTGAGATGTTTTCTTCAGCATGAATATAGTTTTATATATAAAACATATTTTTTGCTATAAATGAATGAGCTTCCATTTACAGTGTTGTACAAAAAATTAAAAAAAAAATATTTAAATTTTTAAAAAAATCAAAAAAATTTAATATTTTTAGTTTATTACCCGAAACAATTTTTTTAATTTGCCTGTAAAATGTGCTATGTGCGAGATTAAAGGAAATCTTTGAATCTCTCGTATTTATAACCATTCCTGATGTTTCTAGATTTGTTTTGGAACTTTTTGATGGCATGCTGACAATATATTTTTTGTTTGTTTATGTTTTGCCCATTACTGTACTTCTGCCTGAAAATTTATAACAATTGCTATTATCAGCTTAAACTTACAAACAAGCATTTGTATGTAAGTGTTTGTGCAAAAGTATGTTTGTATTGTGTATAGTGTAATTATGTTTCATATTGTTACAGTTTATTTTGAAGACTTTAAACATGATTTGTATGTGATTAAATTCATACTATGCTGCTTTATTGTTGTAATAATACTAGGGTATTCAATCTGTTAATCGTTATTCGATTAATTGAACAAATTTTGTCATATACAATACAATAATTGTTTGAATAATTTTAAATGCCCAAATTCCAAATAATGAATAATTCGAATAATTATATACGATTAATCTAAATTGGTAGAAAAAAATATAGAAAACTGTTTCAAAAGCATTTATAATATGCTTTAGAGAAGGATATTTCCAACGCTCTAACATTTGAAGTTTTTTAAAATGCAGTTTAAAAAGTACTACAAAGAAATCTATGTTACAAATAATTTGTTTACAAGACTGTACTTAGTCACATTTAATATGTAATGGGAACTAATTTACTGATCAAACATATTAGCGTTTCAGAAGCCAATTGAGCCATTTTTTTTGAAAAATTATTAACAAAATTAATCACAATTTTGTTTTCAAAATCCCCTGAGAAATATTTACGTAAATAAACGTAGAGGAAAAATTAACCTCAAGAGAATTTCTCTCCTCATTCTTACATTCATTCATAGCTTACACAGTACAACACGAAAAAAATACCGAGTTCTGACAATAGATTCTGGTAGAGGAGATAAACAAATTATACGTGTATCTATGTTTTGAAGGATCACATCGGAATTTTATTTAAGGTGGAGGGCGGGGGGGGGGGGGGTGAGGTTAAAGTTCCCCTCATTTGGCCTGTTCGTGCAGAATATCGGTATATGAAACTTTGTGTTTTTTTACATCTGAGGCGCAGGGTATGTTTAGCAATTTTATAGAAAATATTAACACAAATATTTTTCTGGATCATATTCAGTCTCTAACTCCCCCTTATATAACGGAAATTTTTGGCTGTATTCTAACAAATCGTAAAAAATACTCCTAAAAAGGGGAAGGGCGGGATTGAAATATTCTACAAAAATGTTGGCCATAAAACACACCAAACCTCAAAACTTAACACAAACATCAAATACCAGTCAAATTTAAGATTGCTGATCATATTTCTGAATTTTACTCCAAATACATGAAGCATGAACATCAAAGTGCCGTATTTTTTTAAATTTCGCAGTTGTAAAACAAAATCTTTTATCACGTACAAATTATATTCTCTTAAAAAATTTGATTTTATTGTCGTTTTAAGAAAGTATACGAATTAACAATCGTTTAGAAAATATACAACTTCTTACAAATTCCCAAGATCATTAATCCGTCAATTATTATTTGCACAGAGAAAACAGATTCATTGGGATAAGCGAATTTCTTGGCAACTGAATGGTTTGGTTGGATAAGCGAATTGTAATAACCGAATTTCTGTCGCTACAAAAAAATATACCGGTGGCTACAACCGCACCATTCAGTTGGCAAGAAATTTGGTGAAATTTGAAAACAAGTTTTTTTTATTTATTGTTTTTATATCCACCACATATATGATAAGGTAGATATCAATTTGTTAATTCGCTGGTAACATACGTATTTTCACCAGACGCCTGTAGGTTAATAATATTTTATATTCAGTTCAAATTTTTTATCTCTTAAAAAAATTGTTTTTTCAACAAACATAGTTTTGACATCTAAAAATGTTTTTCTCAACAATTTTTTTTTACCCAAGCGATCTTATCAACTTATTTTTTTTTTCATTTTTCTTTTCCGAAAATACTATAAAGCCAAATTTAATGATTTAATTTGGTTTTTTTTTTTGAGAAATTTTTTAATGCCAGATTATTCTCTAGATTAAACAAAAAATTTACAATGAAATTTTGTGTCTTAAGAGGAACCCTTACTCGTTGCTAAGTATGGCCCAAAATTAAAATTTTTTTCAAAGCATTTTCAAAAAAAAAAAAAATAATATCAGTTGTTTTTGAAAATTTTATTAAACAAAAATTTAAAATTTTATAATTATTTATTATTAAGTACATTATAGGTCAGCAATATCACAAATATTACACATATCCCTCTTTTCATTTAGTGATGGATCCTATTTAATTTTAGCAAAGTTGCAGAAAAATTAAATTTTTTGTCATAATTTGGTTTGAGGCGCAAATATTTATTTCTATTGTTGAGTTTCAATAAACAAAATAAATCGTTTTTGACCCAAATTATTAGTATTATATTCGCACTGAGATCAAAAGTACAATTTTTTGATATTTAAGATTTTTCATGAAATTGTTTAGAAATATTTTCAAAGTCATTACGGATTTTTTAGAGTTTACCTAACTATTCTTCAAGGTCTGAAATCGATATTTTTAAAGAAAAATCAAAATTGTCCCTTACATGCACTTGGGGCCAAAATGACACACATTTTGTAAAACGTTCAAATACACTGTTTGATATTAAAATTAGAGACCATGAATTTAAAGGTTTTAAAATAGAAAACATTGAAATTAATCTTTTATGCACTTGGGGTCGAAATGAATCAACATTTTTTAGAATGATAACAAAATAAAAAACACTACAAAAAATATGACTACAACCTGAGTGGAGGTATTTTTTTTTTTTTTTCAATATTTTTGATCTCCAAATTTTAGTAAGGTCATAGTGCTTGTTAGGAAAATAACTTAACCATTAGTTTGATAACTATTGAGGAAAGTAGCCCAATCTAAACACTGCGATTTTTATGAAATTCGAATATGTGATGAAAAAAATCTAAAATCAACCTGTCTCAGCGTTTGCGCTACCTCGGAATTTTAAGGGCTCAAAAAAGGGTTCAGGTGATGGTACTTTTCAGATTTAGCTTTTTATTCATGTGTGGTATCATTGGAAAGCTATTTTGCTTTCAAAAATTTTGGGTACTTTATATAAAGAAGTATACCGCTATGTTTGCCACTTTCAAATATTTTATTCCTTTTTTTACATTCGTTATATTTTGGATTTTGACGAATTTATTTAGCACCTTTTTGGTACTTTTCGAAACAACCTAACAGCCAAATGCAAAGCATATGCATTATCTATAACTCCTTAGTTTACAAATATATTATTTTAATGCAGTTTTTATATAGAATGTTTAATGCTTCCGACATGCTGCTGAATAAAATAGTAGCCAAAAATGTCCAAATTTCTTCCCCCTATTATACCGCCTAGATCCCCGAGGTGGCCGAAAAGGTGATAAAAGTTATGCTTAGATTTCATCTTCGGAGATATTAGGTTGGCGTACGTTCCTTGCAATAAGACAAGAATGGAACGAAAAATATTTTCCATAGGTTTTCAGTTTGGGCTCTGCTTGTTCAGAAGGCTCTAGCTTTTTTAACAATTTCGGGCTAGGCAAAAGCCTAGCTAAAAATTAAAAAATTGCTTTATTTTTGTAAATAAACAGAAGTGGAAAGATTCATTAAAAATAAAGATAACAAAAAATATGATTTTCCTAATCTTTGTTTTTATAAAAATCCTTTTAAAGTAATTGTTATGGAATAGAAATACTAATAAAATTGTTTTATAAATTTCATAGAGTCTATAGACAAAAGTAAAATTTTGGTTTTACATCACTTGTTAGCACAATTCAATTTATATTTGTATGCAATTGCTTAAAACTTAATTAAATATCACTCATAAGCACTCTATAAAAAAATTTAATATAATTTTCTTAATTTTTTTTAAAAAGGTAATTTTTTTTATAACAATCTGTTAAAAATATTCACCTTAATGCTTGTTGGAGTTGTATTAAACATTTTTCAATTTTACGTGTACGTATTTTTGACCCATATTTAATATTTTGTAGATGTTTTAAGGATTTAGGAGTTTGAAATTTATATTTTTTCATTTTTTTTTATTCAAAGTAGATTTTAACATTAATTTATTAATTAATATGTAAACTACGGCGGTATAAAATTTATAGCGTTTTGTTAATTTAATACAAACAATTCACAAATTTCGAAAAATTATTAGTTAAAGAAATAAATTAGAAATAAACATTAAGTCCCGGTTGTATTGTCACTTGTAAACAAGCTTAAGCACTAAACTATTTTGTAATACAAATGAAGTAAAAGCCATAAAAATAAATACGATATTGTATTTTAAAATTTTGTTTTCATTATTTTTTATAGTTTTTTTTTTTTGTTGTACTATAGAATTTCAATGATTGATAACAATACAATTTCTTTAGAATTTTGCCACATTTTAACACTTTATTTCATTTACTGCAACTGAAAATGATTAATTAAATTCAAATTTTAAATGTTTTTGTTTAATCGAAGTTTAAGTTATGTATAAAAAGTCATTAATGAAAATCATTAATATTTTAAGTTTCTTCCCTATTATAAGTATTTTAATAAGGTTGATTGAATATGATTTTTTTATTTAAAAAAAAATGATTCATAATTTCAAAATTTTAAACTTTTACCATCGAAATTGGGATAATTTTAAAATTTTTAAAAAATATCAATGAATATCTAAATTGCTACAAGAAATAGTGTTTGTATGCCTTTTTATAGTTTTGTTGACGCTATACAGTAATATATTCATACATAAAAGAACAAATGTATGTCGTAAAACGCACAAGTGTTTACGGAATATTTTAAAACTTTGTCATTTTATTAAAAAATGAAAATGACGTTAAAAAGTACTGTGGTATTTATTGAAAGATATAAGCAACATCTTAGTATTCGTTTTAAAATTTATTGCTGTTTAAAAATAATAAAATGATTAATTTAATGAAAAACTCACAATATTATTTCGTTAGAAATAATCTAAAATACATATTAAATTAATCGAAAATAAATACAATCAAAAAGATGACTACTGATTTTTCATTATATTCAACTCATTTTGTTGTTTATTTTCAATCATTGTTTAATAATCGACAAAAGTAGTAAAAACAATCGAAAGTCGTTTAAAATAACCATCAAATTTTGACTGATAAAATGTAGAAAAACAAGTAAGAGCGGTTAAATTCTGCTATGCCGAATCTTATATACCCTTCATCATGGTTGGGAAAAAAGTGAAGTTTATATATGGACATATATTGAATTGACAGATTTATATACGGACGTCTTTAGGAGGAAATTTACCATTTAGTTTGGTGATAAAACTTGGACTCGGGAAGATTTATGGTTCCCGAAAATGATATTTAAAAAAGTGTATGTTGCGGTCATAACTTATTTGGAAACTTTTCCTCTTTCCGTTCTCCAATTATACAGAAAAGCTGACCGACATCGTTAAGTCAACTGTGCTGGACGTAAAAAAACAAAAAAGAGTCTTAAGAACATAAAAAACAAGAAAAAGTGTTAAAAAAAGTATTTGTGACAAAGCGCTTAGAGCACTGAGCCATTGAAGGACATACGCAATCATCGTAAATAGAAGCAAATAAAGAGTTTTCGTTTAAAACAGATTTGTTTGGTTTTTATTTAAATCACAGACCTTTGTATGGGTTTGTTGTTTGTGTATAAAAGGTGAAGAGGTGAAAGGCAAAAAGTTCAACAAATAAAATAAAAACAACAACAATCACGATCATAATGCCAATCAGTGTTGTCATATTTTTCCAAAAATCTTTTTAGTTGTAAAAAAACTATTTTCGACAAAAAAAAAATATTTTTTTACAAATCGTTAAAAGAAATCACTAGAACTGCATGTGTTTTATTTCTACAAAAACGTTTGATTTAGCTGGCAAATTTGCATTTGTTATTTTATTTTGCTTTTTTAATTTCTTTAGCCTAATATTAAAAATTTGAAGGAAAATAGTTTATAAAAATTTGTTTTATAAATTATTACATGTAATGACCTAAAAAAAAATTTCTTAATATATTGGTTTAAAAATCTTTTTATAAATTCTTTTAAATCGGAGCAAAAAATAGAAATAAAACCGTTTGTATTTTGTTTGAATCAGAGGGTTTTTATAAAAATTTTGATGTTTTTAGCCTATTTATGGATTATTTAATTATTATTTTAAAATTTTATTTAAATTAATTATTTAATGTTAAAAAAAATCAAAAAATAACCAAAAAAAAGTCAAGAAAATATAAAAAAAAAATTGTACAAAAAAAAGTTGAATAGACGGGGATCGATCCCGCGCCTAAGAGAAAAAAACGCGAACGTTGTTAATAGAAGTAAAAAATAAACAGTTTTAGTTTAAAAGAGATTTGTTTGGTTTTTAAATGACAAATCTTTGTATGTGTTTGTTGTTTGTGTATAAAAGGTGAAGAGGTGAAAGAAAAGAATTTCAACAAATGGATGTGTTTGTTGTTATGCTTGAAATTCAACATATTAAACAAAGGGGTTTACGGAAAAAATTAGATGTAGTCCTGGTTTTTTTTTTGCTAATATCTCAGCCATTTATTAACCGATCTGGCTGATTTTCAATAGCAAACAGAAATGGATCACATGTAACAGAAATATATAACAAGTCCTTATCATGTCTGGGGTCTTCGGAAAACCCATTTCAACACACAGACGGACAGATGGACATCGTTAAATCAACTTCGGTCTTCATAAGGACCCAGAATATACAAACGGAATGACAAACTTATATATACCCTTTTACCTGCGGTGAAAAACGATTTTTGTGGTTTGTTTTTCAAATTGATTTTTTTTATTTGTATGTAATTTTACAAAACACAACACACACAGATGTAACATATATATTTATATTTTCTGTGTGTATCTATATTTTTTTTTAGAAACAGAAAACATAAAATTTTATATTTAACAGAAAATATCAACTCCTACTGAATGTCTGTAAATTTTTATAGTTTGTTTTTTGAATGACAGATTCAAATAGTTAAAAAATATATTTCTTTCAATTTCAATTGATTCTTCATTTAAAAACAAACTTAACGTATTACTTTTTAAATAAACTACTGTCGGTAACTGATAATATATTGTTAGTGAATTAATAATAAAAAATAAGTCAATTATTTTATTGGACACATTTAGTCATATCTTTAGAATCTGCGCAAGAATTTCTTAAATTATACCTCGAATTCTTTGTTAGACTTCTGACTTAAATATATATGTTTTTTTGTCAAAATTTAAAAATTACATCTTATTGTCTTTGCAAGTAAAACTATTGTCTTTCTGTGAACAGATTGATTGTTCTTGAACCAATTTATAGTCAAAATAGTCAAACTACCTCAGACTAAAATCTCAAATATAAAATAAAAAAATTAAAAAATATAAAAATGTGATTTTTAGCTGGCTAAAATTGTAAATTTTGCTATTAATAAACAGGGCAGCGTATTTGATGCCCTAAAAAACTAAAATATGCAAAAAAAATTTAAATTATGCATTTAAAAGAAGATATGTACTAAAAACTTAAAAATATGCACTATTAATTCAAAAATATTCAATTAAAACGAAATGAAAAAATTTGTTAATTTTTAGAAATCATATTTATAACTCGAGTTTGTTTTAAAATTTAATCCAGTATAATTGTGTCAGTACATGGCAACTGGATGCATCTCCTTTTAGCAAATTCTTCCTTTAGTTTAAAGAAAATATTTAATGAAATGCAAAATATGCAAAAATATGCATTAAAAGTCATTGAATATGCAAACTGAAAAGCTAAATGTGCAAAAATATGCAAAAATCAGTGCCATTTTGATGCAAATTCTTTGAAAACTATTTGGTCAATATTGTTTTTGCGCTATTGACTACAAGCATGCAATTGCACGAAAATCGCAGCCCTATTAATTTATACCAAACCCGAGTTATTCTAAACGTATGAGTGATTTTTTTATTGTTACTCATACGTAGTGTTATCCTTAGATATTTTCTTGTGCTATTGAAATATATTTTGTTTCCTTTGCTACGTGGTAAGTTAAGAATAACAATTTTTTTCTACGATTTCCATTATGGCGGGTTTTTCGCATAATTTATAATCTCTTAATGTAAAAGAATAACGTGTTGACCCCTCAACTTTCCTCAGCCCAAATCGCTGGAGTTACGAAGCGAAATTTGGTTCCTAGTCCGCGTAGACTTCTGCTAGGACGGAATTTTTTTAAATTCCTACAGGGTGGAGCAAAATGGTGAAAAATTGCGGAAAAGTCTCCTTTTTGGCGAATTTCTGAACCCACTTTGGCTCGAAACATTAACATTAAAGAAAACGTGTTCGTAAAACGGAATTTTTGTAAATTCCTACGGGGAGGGAAAAAAGTCTGCCCTTGACGGCCTGACCACCAAATCCATTTGGATTTAAACCTAAAATTTGTTTTGGAGCTTTCGCTAGGAACATAATAAATAAAAAATAGAGAGAAAATGGAGGAAAGTCTCCCCCCTTTACGGATTGCCCAAACCGATTTGGCTTGAAGTTGATAATGACAAGATAAGGAAACAGGGAACGAGTGGAATTAAAACATTAGACAAAACAAACGAAATGGATAAAACTAGACAAGGGCAACCAAATCGAATAAAATGGGGAGGAACGAGTGGATATGGAACACTAGATACGGTGAACGAAATGGAATGAACGTAATGTAATGGAATAAGGAATGAGTGGAAGTGAAACACTAGACAGGAGAAATGGAACGAGGAACGTGTAAAATTGAAACAATGGACAAGAAGAACGAAATGGAATTAAACGAGAAACGAGTGGAATTGAAAGGCTCGGCAAATGGAATGAAATGTAATGGAACAGCGAACATGTCTAATTGAAACACAGGGCAAGGGAAATGTCATTTAATGAAGCGGCGAGCGAGTGGAATTGAAACCCTAAACATGTAAAACGTAGTGATATTGAAAATAGGAAATGTGATTTAGTGCAGCGATTATTCGATTTGAACTTATATTATTTATTCTATTTAAACTTATTTTTTCTTCAATTTAGCGATTTTTTTTTTAATTCTTACGTTTTTCGAAAATCTTAGCTGTCAATCGTAATAACATACATATTATTTTTTTAATGGAAATGAAGTTAAAAATATAAGAACTTGGTAAAACTGGTTTTAAAAGTGAAAGTCTCCCCTTAATCATACAGCCCACATAGCATTTCTCCGGCTTAGACGTAAGGGGAAAAGTGCTTTCCTTAACGGTCTGCTAACACCGCTTCGGCTTATGTGTACCCTGCAGCACATATTGTATCTAAAGATATTTGTTTTAGGATTTTCGATAAGAATGTGGAAAAAACGGTGGCAAAAAAAAAATTTACCTGCGCAAACTGCTGGAGTTAAGAACTGGAATGCTGAGATATGGGATTCTACTCTGGAGTTAGCATCCAACAAGACAAGATTTTACAAAAATTTGTACGGGGAAAGGAAACGCAAAACGTAATCCCTTTATCGTTGTGTCCAAACCCCTTCTTCCTGCGGATCAGAAATTAAAAATATGCAAAAATCATTAAAGAGATGCTTTTAGAATTTCTAATAAAAGATTGAAAAAATGAGGTTAAAAAGGAAAAATGCGCCCTTAATCACCCATCCTAAACCACAAGAGCTATCTAGAAATTCGACGGCTTTCAAAATTATTACCGGAAGAAGAATAGTCTTCCCCTAAACATACTTACCAAACTTTTTCTAGAATTTGAAATTGAAAATATATTTATCCACTTGTATGGACTTTTGGGACTATCCAATAAGAAGGTGCTAATTTAAGAAGACAAATTTGGTTGCTACTTAAAAGCTGAAAACTGTAAAAGCCAAAAAAAACAAATATTTGTAAAAAAGCTTTTTTACTCATATTTGTTTTTTTGGGGGGGGGGGGGGGGGGGGGTTTACAGTTTTCAGCTTTTAAGTAGCTTTCTCTTAAGTTTTTATTAGCTTTAAGTGCTTTTTTAACATATTTCTGCCTGAAAATGCTTTTTTCTAACAAAAAATTTTTTCCTGCTAGTATTGTTTTTCTCATTAGTATGCTGGCCAAAAATCTTTAGCTATAAATCTGAGATTTAAAATATGGTTCGATGTAGTATAGGTTTATTTCCTTAAGATATTCTTCTCGGGGGCTCAAAAAGGAAAAGGGGCCCTAGAAAAATAAAATATAAACATCCACTACAAAAGCTTACATAAATTTATTAAAAGAGAGAAAATTATTGAATTTTCTTCTAAATATGTTCTGATACTTAGAATTACCAAAAAAAAAAATCGAACTTTTAAGCTGGTTTTTTTCTAATATTGTGTACCCATTTGATTTTTTTTTTTGGGATTGTACGCAATGCAAAGCAAATCACTGTGTGAATTGATTTTAAAAATTCTAGTTAGTGTAACATACACTAGCTTACATTGAGTTAGAAATCGTAAAATTTTTTCAAATGCAGTTTTATGCGAAATGCAAATGACGATATTGAAGCTGTTTTTAAAACTGAAATTAATTTTGGAAGTTTGCATATTTGCTAGCTTGACAAGCACGGATTGAAGAAATAATTATTTCTATTGAAAAAAAAAAATCAAGTTGCCCGGTTACAGTTCCCAATCCATTGCATTTTCGAATTAGATCAGTTGTTTCTTATAGACAAAGTAACAGTGTTGTTAGTTTTGATTTTTTTTCCTTCGTAGATTAAGGGTACTTTCCGGTAGGGCAGTGTTTGTTTTTTGGAAGAAGTAATTTATTAGTGGAAATTCAGAATTTATTGCGATTTTTGAATTCAAGAGTTTAAAATACATAAAAAATCATTACTAATACTAGTTAAAAACTGCTGCAAACTAGTGTTATTTCGTTAATGTTTTTTTTAACTCACTCAAAAAGTTTGCTGTATTTATACAGTCTAAAGATCATCTAAATTTTAGATTTACTCTAAAGTTGAATTAGTGTTATGTCTGAACCCAGTATAAACACTACAAAAAAAAAAAAAAATAAAAAACACGGCTTTAAAGAAACATTCTTTAGGAAATTGGAGACAAAAAAACTATTTGTTGTTTCATATTGTTTGTTAACAAGATACGAACAACATCTGTTTTCTAGAAATTAGAGGGTGCAAAAACTCTGATGACAAAGAAATCATAACACAAATATAGAATTGTGTTAACACTTTTACACGGTATTGATTAATAATATTAGAAAATTATTCTTGCAATTAATTGTTATAAATAATAACCACAACAACCCAGCAAAAGCTTTCACTACCAAATAAGTGATAAGCTAATTACTCTTAAACTTTTGAATACTTCGTCATTCTAAAAGCAGTCAAGTTTATTTATTTTATTTAGATTTACAAAAAATATGTGATATTGGTAACTACTTTTTTTTAGTTGCTTATAAGTACATAAGTAAACCTTATTATTTAACTATTTTTATTTACATATTCTTTACCTATTTATCAGCAAATGAATAACTGCTTATTTTGGTAACTACTACTTACTATTTATATTTTTGTAATGCAGCGGGTAAGCGAATATTAATAATGAGTACATATTACAGTCAGAAGAAAAAGTTAGTAGAAAAATTCGTAAACGGTTTTCGAATTTACTTAACTATTTTTGTACTGATTTTTGAACTTTGACAGAATAATAACACATTTTTTTGCTAACTTCAGAAATCATTTTACAAATTTTTGAAAACCGATTTGCTAAAAGTAGCAAAAAAAAGCATTTAAAATTTAACCTTAAAATCCCAAAAAAACTACTAAAAATATTTTTTTTAAACATAATTAACAAATTAAAACAAAATGATAAATTTGTTTATGTTTTAACTATTTTTTAAGCCGTCTAAAAAATTTTTTTAAAAGAAAAATAAATAAAAAAATGGTGTTTTTATTCTTATTTGATTGTATTAATATTAATAATATTTAGTGAATTTTTTTGCTGATTTTAGCAAACCCATTTTAAATTCCACTTTACAAAAGGTTTACTAAAATTAGTTTCATTGCTGACGTGTAGCAGACTTGTGTTGCTAAGATTAGCAAAAAATAGTGCTGGGATAAAATTAGCAAAATTTCCAGTAATAACAGCAGAATTTTCAGTTGCCATTACAGTGAGTGTACTGAGATTTTGCTAAGAGGGGATATTAAGGAATTCGAGCCTGTAATAATCGAGTTTTACGTGTTGAAGTGATTTGATTTTAAATTTAGTTAAAAGTTGAATTAGTGTTACGTCTGAACACAAAAAAAGTTTTACAAATGCCGTGGTTTGAATGGATAGAGGAGTTTGGAGTAATAATTTTTATTGTTTCATATTGTTTGTTAATATGATACGAACAACATCTGTTTTCTAGAAATTAGATGGTGCAGCTTTGATGACAAAGAAATCACGACACAAAAAAAAAAGAAACACTTACCTGATATAGATTGAAAACATTGGTAATTTATTCTTGCAATTAATTGCTATAGATAATAACAATAGCAAATTATTATGAAATCCCAATCAAATTCAATCATTATCAGATTTTAAAAAGTCTTATTTAGAAAAAAAAAAATTGTGAAAAAATTATTAATTGATATGTTTATTATTTGCTTTAATACTAAAATCGATTGTTAATTTTTAGATTTCGAATAAAAATTTGACAGCCTTCTGTTCTACTGCTTTACTGCAAAAAATTAAAAAAAGTATATCCTATTAATGTTAAACTTGCAGCATTTTTTGCCTCGTAGATCAGCCTAGAGCTCCCCTAGGAATTCAAGATGCCAATGAATACGTAAAATCACCCGAAAATCTAAGTCATATATCACTAAGCCTAGGATATTCTCAGAGAATATGTTCCGACGTTTCAGACTTAAACTCACAAAAACTACAAACATCAGTGCCCGATTGACTCTTTTTGGCACAGTATCCAGTGAAGTAGCCTATCAAGGCCCTAAGTCATTAATCCCTTGGTCTGACGTTTAGCAAAAGAATTTTCCCATTGCCCAGAAATATCGGAATCATTCGACAAACTAAACTTCTCCCTAACATAACTTGTAGGCACTCCACAGAATGGTTCAAAGCCGTTGTACAGTATACACCTTTTCTTACCCACATGCCTCTTAATACAAGTGTGCCATCCTGGTGTACTGGAGTTGCTTCCACAAGTTAATTTAGAGTCTAAATTTACTCTATGAGCAGTCCAGATAACACCTCATAGTTCATAAGAGTCCTGAGTACTGACCATATTAGCCTGCTTCGAGTCATCAGGATTGTGTTCATATTTAAGTACCCCGCTCAGGCTCCCAAGATACGTTGGTCCACTTGACCCTGTATAATAACATGGATATGTTAGGTGGAAAGAGAGCAATCGGAAGATACAGTCCACCACCTACTTATGTCCAAAAATTGTACGTACACTTAAGCCTGAATGTTGGCTTTTTTGCACTTTAATGTAGGTTTGAATTTCACTGAGGATCGCGCCACTCCTTTACATTTTCCCCGGCTTGCGAATGGCTGACTTTTGTCAAGACAAGATTTGTTAAGAAACCCTTTGGCTAACTTAAGTATCCTTGATGTGGAGTCATCCATAAATATCTTGGTTTCAGACACATTCTGCCAGCCCCAATGATGCCAATTGACACAAGATGACAAATCCTCTTGAGAGTATCCCTTCGATCTTTGGCCACTATGCGAGAGCCGTATAGGTGATCAAAGGTTTAACAATATTATAGAATGACCAGAAGACCATATGTGTTCATAAACACCCGATTCTTAAATAGGCAAAAAATGCCCTTGTGGACTCTTTGGACAGAAGTCAAGGTGATCATTCAGCGTAAGGGCTATTCAAGAGTTATCACCAGATATTTCATACTGCCCGAGAAGCTCCCCAAAAAATAATTGTTATCAGGATCGTCTTAGATAGGTTGATATACAATCCCTTTCCGGGAAATACGAAATAATAAAGTTCAGAGCTAGAGAAATGTCCTGTCAACCCATCGGACGACGGAGAAGGCATAGTCATCGCTGTAGACAAAGGTTCTAAAGCCCAAGTCGATTAGGAACTCGTCGCTTTGTTTCCTTGGTATCGTAAGTATACTTTCTATAGCGGTCCAAACTTTCCTCATTTTCTTAAGAGGAAACGAAGTGAGGCACAGAAAATTTAATATTTCCAATAATGCTCATACTTAGGATTTTCATAGGCTAAGCCATATTGCTATGTTTTCAGTAGTTTTGTATAATCGATTATAAAATTTTAGACTTTTATCTATTTTAGATTACCGGGGTCATTAATGGGTTAATTAAACTTTTATTTGTTGTGAGTTATGTTGGAAAAATTGTTATATTTATACCAACTATTTTTATTTTCATGCATTCTTAGAAAAAAAAAACTTTTTGAAAGGAGGGTGTTTAATTTTTGTTTAACTTAATTTATATTTCGAAGGCTACCAAGGAACGTATCGTTGGGGGACTTACTAATATTGAAGAAATACTTATCGTTTGATGCATAATTTATCTGTAATTAATATTGGAAAGTATAAAAAAATTTTCCTTACCCTATTTTAGCTCTTTAATGTAACGCAAGAATTGATGGGTGATCACGAGGATATCTTCCTTGTAAGTTTGTATTTTTCTTTCATTTAGCTATGCATTTTCCATGCTCTACATAGTAAATATAACAAACGGAAGCGACAATGAATGGCGTCGTTGGCACATTTGGGTGCCACTGTAACAAATTTTGCCACCCCACTATACTCCTTCAAAGGCTTGCCAGATACTTATTTTCGTTATTCTAATATCTATATCCCAAAAGAAATGAAAAAAAAAAAATAATAAATAGTTGATTTATTTGTCCTAACTAAATGTAAATGCAAAATTTAATTTTACATAACTCTTCAGAGTGACGGAATTTTAGAGCATCACCCCAAACTTCTACATCTCCTCTATCCCATTTCCAAATAAAGCAACTCATTAATTAGTATGAGAATTTCCTGAGTGTTGCATGTCTTTAAACAAAAATTGGATTTTGGAGATTACCTGAGCATCTCTATAGTAACAGGAACTACTTTTAGGACCTAACGGCAGCATTTTATCGCCATTATTATGGACTGTAGTTATCGTTGAGTTGCTCGAGCTTCTAATCGGGATTTAGAACATATATCTGCACCGATGAACTTTCTACTACATCATTCAATGGGATAACAGGACTATTTGTTTGACTCTGAAAGGGATTGATTGTCTATCAACCCATCTAAAACGATCCAGATTATATTTATTAATATAAGGAAGGTTTACATGTGAAATACTTATTATATTTTGATAATCTTAATTTTGAAATTTCCGAGATTTTAACACATTTCCTTCTTTTTTAATTTCTCAAATTTATAAAGGTTCTTTGTAAAAAAACTCTCTAATCAATATTTTAAAAATATCGAGGCCATTAGATTCCAAAGACTTTTATATACGATGAATGTGACGAATTTTATACCCTTTGACAGGACATGTGAAAAATTATAAAAGTTTGTGGTGATATTTGTAAATATCAAAAATAATGCCCCTAGGTCCACTTTTTGAGTTGATTTGCCAATGTCCTTTAGTCTGTCCATGTAACCTGAGAACCAAACAACAGGCCGCAATTTTAATGATAATTGGACCAAGTTTGGTATACAAGTTTGTTTTGGCCCAAGTAAGAAAACTACACTCAGAAAAAAAGTTAGTAGGAAAATTTGTAAATGGTTTTCAATCCCACTTTACTATTTTTGTACTGATTTTTAGTAAAAAAATTATTATTCAGCAAATCTTTTTGCTATTTTACAAAATACAGAACTTTTATAGAATATTTACAAATTTTTGTTACAAATTTTTGCATACCGATTTCCTAAAATTAGTAAAAAAATTTACTAATTTTAAAAAAGTTGATATTGAAGGAAATGTTATTTCTAATCAAAACAAACTTAAATTGCCTTAAAATGTTACATATTTAAAAAAAGGGATCGGGTTGTTATACCGACTCATGTCTAAAAATAGCATTTAAAAGTTTTTTTAGTTCTAAAAATCAGCTCTTAAAACAATTAAAATTTGACCTTAAAATTTGAACAAAAATTGACTAAAATATTTTTCAAAACAGAAATTTGCAAATTAAAACAAAATGATAAATTCGTTTAAGTTGTAACAAATTTTAAGATTTTTTTTAATTATTTTTTGAAAAAAATAAATAAAATAAAAAATTTTGATACTCGATAAAAAATAAATTTAAAATTTTGTACTAATATTAATATTTAGCAATTTTTTTTGCTGATTTTAGCAAACAGATTTTAAATTCCACTGTATAAAAAAATTACTAAAATTTAGTAGTGGCTACTAATTTTTCTACTTATTTCATTGAAATACACGTCAGTAGACATGTGTTGCTAAGATTAACAAAAAATACCTATGGGCAAAAATTTTCCGTAATAACAGCTAAATTTTCAGTTGCCATTACAGACTGTTTTTGGTGAGTGTATTTGAAATGGTTTTTTTTTCACGAAATCGTAACAACTTACTATGCTTAAAACCAACAAAATAAAAATCCCTAAATTTGGAAACAAAATCCTAAGACTGGCAAGCCTGCTTCTTCAAGCTTTAAGTTGTAGAAAAAAAACTGTTATACTAACAATTCTTAATAGAAAATTGTTCTATATGTTAAAGTGTAAATATCAACAGCAGAAAAAAGGACATTTAAATGTTTGCTTGTTTTCTTGAATCTTTGTATGTGTGTGTTTATATGTTTTTGTACAATACCAACAAAAAATGAGGTCATTTTTAGTAAATATGCGTTAAAAAATAAAAGTACAATAGTAAGAAATTTCATTAATATGAACATAAGGTGGGTGTGTAATTGGTAAAATTAAAATTGTGTTATTTTGTTTGTCTCGTTTTAATAATTATAATATTAAAACAAGGTTGTTAAACCATTAAACAGCTAATGGATGGGTGTTAAACTTACTGCGACAGGGTTATGATTTATATTCATGTAGTGCATTTAAATTCATATTGTAGAGTGCAAAAGCTCTGATAGTCCTTTTTAAAACGCAGTAATCAGTATTTTTCTTTAAGGTAAAAGGTAAGATATTTGGCCAATTTTGCCAAGAGTAGAGGAAATTATATTGTATTAAAAGCTTTTAATTGACATTAATATTAAATTAGTTTTTTAAAAAACAATTATGGAATTATGGCTTACCTAAAATCTAGACGAAAAAAAAACTAAACTAAACTCATTTTAAGCTTTTTTTTGCAAGAATCTTAAGTTTTTTTTTTCTTAGAAACTGGAATACAATTTTTATTAATAAAATTGTATTTTTTTTCTTATTTTTTATTCATTGAGATTTATTATATCTTATTATATCTCTTATAAATTTACTTTAAATTCTTTTTGGAATAGCATCAGTCTCTTCAACACTCTCTTCTGTCCACAATAAAATACAATAAATTTTAAACTTTCTTTTTAAATAAATAGTTTCTTTAAAATTTCAACGGTTTTCCTTTTTCTTTAAAAATTGTTTTTAATTTTGACGTTTAAAGACAAGTGCTGGCAACTTTGACAATAAAGTTGAAATGCTGCAAATTTTAAACTAAAAAAAAAATTGTCATCACAAATACAACTCTATGATGATATTTTACTTTCGAAAAGAAATCTACTTGTCGAAAGGTTTTAGTTTTCGAGTCGAATTTTATAATAACCCCAAGGTTATATATAAGTTCGAAGTTCTATTTGTAAAATATACTTCTTGGTTCTTCGGCAATTTTAAGCCGATCTAACGATGTCCGTCTGTCTGTCCGTTGAAATGGCGATCACGGCATTTCAAATGCAAGCCGGATTGCATTTGAAATATGAAAGTACCTCTAAATTTTCTATACCAGTTTTTACATTTTTTTATATAATAGTGTCTGGTGAATAAAATATTTTGTCATATTTTTCAACTAGACGCTTAGAAGTGAATAATTGATATCCACCGCAAACATTTTTTTAATATTATTGTTAAAAAAACAACATTGTGAAGGTTAGGTATAATTAAGTTGGCACACTCAAAATAGTCTGTAGTTTAAATTAACTGAATATGAAATTTGAAATTAATGAAAAATATCTTTAAAACCGGCTACTAACATTTCATTTCAATCAAAAGAACCTTTCATTTATTTTAAAATGTTAATACATTATCTTACATATCCGTAAATAATAAATGATTTTTCATTTATTTTGACTGTTGACAAACTTACCACAAGTCCGTAAAAATATGATATTTCCTTTATTTAGCTGTCATGTAAATTACTACAAAATCCGTAAAAAGTGTAATGATTATTCCTATATTTCTGTTATTCAAATGTCAATTTATTGGCAACTACAAAATAAAAATTAATAATATTTTATTTATTTCGCTCTTTTAAATATCATATCGAAGTACGAATTTAAAAAACAAATGACTTCACAGCGCATGTTGCGGGGATGGGTTTTCGTTCCACAAGTTACTATGAAGACATACGGATATTTTTTTAAATAAACCACAGTCAGATACTGTAAAAATATTTTGAGTGTACTATAGTAATTTTTGTAGTACAATGAAAGTCTTAAAAGTACTATGGTACTCCTTTGACTTATTTGGTACTACGAGTATTGACAAATCTTTCCCTTTTTATAAGTTTTGTATTTATGACAACTTTTAGCTGAGGGAATTTCATGTAAATGATGTTTTGAGAGAATTTGACAGTGATGATAAAATTGGTACTATAGTAGTTTGGTGCTACAATTTGAATTTTATAAGTACTTTGGTGCCTTAAAAATTATGAATATAAAAGCTTTTTTTTTTATTTCTATAACACGGCAGACAGAAAATATTTAGAGATATGTGAGCTTAAAACCAGCTTTCACATATTACACATACTGATCCCGGATTCTCGATGTCAACAATTGTTTTATCACTATCAGAATGTACCTTCTTAAATAGTTTAATACTTATTTTAAGATTTTTTAAATTATTTAAATGAAAAATTTTGAAAAATGAACTAAAAAATATATTTTTAATAATTTTGAGATTGAAAAAGTGCTCTTTTTAATGACGTTTGGTTGGCACCAAATTGTTATTTATGATATTTAAAAAAAATCTCAAAAGAAGTGAATATACTTTTAATTTTCTTTTAGTATTCTGCAAAAAGTTTTAATTGATTTTAGCAAGGTGAATTTAATATTAATTTAATTGAGTAAAACTTTTGCTAATTTGCAACAAACCTTATATTAGAAATTAATATACATGGGTTTTCTAAGCTTAATTTATTGGTTAATTACCTGACTTTCTTTTAGTGTAGTTGAATAACTTATTTTACGCCTACAATCATTAAATATTTATAATATATTTTCTATAATTTCCTTGAAGATTAAGAATAATTTCACTAAAATGTTTGCCAGTTATAATGAACGGTTTGAATTTTAAAATTTAATAAAATTAAATTATTAATAAGATATGTTACAGTAAAACCTTACGGCAATTGAAAACAAAAAATACATAAAAAAATTACCTACATATTCATCAAATTGCTAAAATAAATTTTAATTTTTATGTTCCGAGTACAGACTACCAGTAGTTTAAAATAAAATACAGATCAAATAGATAGAGATATTGAAAGTTTAACAGTTGTAATATGTAGGGAATCGTTTAAAATCTTGCTCATACCTTATAAAGGTTCCCAATCTATTATATGACAACTTACAAGTTTTGTCTATATCTTTTAATAAACTTCTGATGATAACTAATCAAACATTATTTTGAATATGAATATTAAATTTATTTTTACAATTTGCAGAAAATATAAGTTCGTTAAAAAAAAATCCATTACTGAAAGGTTTTCCTGTATACCATCTTTTTTATTATTTTATTAAATTTACAATCCCATATAATTAATATTCAACTTTTTACTTAAACTTTCTAAAGGGTCCCATTTTAATAGAGCAATCAAATGAATTTTTCAAAATATCAAAACTATAAATATAGATATGTATACTAAATAATACTAATAACACTGTTCAACACACAAAATTCATCGGACATGTATGTGGGTCAATTCTGATGGATTTTAGAATGAAAACACTAATTTCAAACATTAGCTACAATTTTTCATATATTTGCAGATTTAACTTTTTCCCAACATAAAGATTTTTATTAATTCGTATGCGCTCAGAAAAAAAAGTTAATAGAAAAATTTGTAAACGATTTTCAATCCTACTTTACTATTTTTGTACTGATTTTTAGTAAAAAATTTTATTATTTAGTAAATTTTTTGTTAGTTACATTTTACAAATTACAGAACTTTTACAGAATATTTACAAATTTTTGTTGCTAACTTCAGAAATCATTTTAGAAATTTTTGAAAACCGATTTGCTAAAATTAGCAAAAAAAAATTATTAAAGGAAATGTTATTTCTAATATTTAAAACTTGTACATACAAACTTAAATTGCCTTAAAATGATATTACAAAGGTTGAAAAAACGGACCGGAAGTGAAGATACTTTTAACAAATGACTCACTTTTTTAGTTCTAAAAATCAGTCCTTAATACACTTAAAATTTTACCTTAAAATCCAAAAAAATTACTAAACAATATTTGTCAAAACAAAAATTAGCAAATAAAAAAAATGATAAATTTGTTTGCTTTTACTATTTTTTTAATTTTGTGTAAAATATTTTTTGGAAAACAAAATGTAAAAGTGCTTTTCAAAAGAAATTTGCAGTTTTAAAGCGTAACAAATAAATCTTAAAATAACTGAGTTAATTTGTGCATTTTAATATTTTTTTTTTTATAAATTACTAATTTTTTATACTAATTTATTTATACTACTCTTACTAATTTTTTATACTAATTTGATTGTACAATTATTTTGAATTCCTCTTTACAAAAAGCTTACTAAAATTTAGTAGCGGCTACAAATTATTTCTAGTAATTTCATTGTACTACACGTCAGCAGCCAAAAAAAAAAATAAATAACGCTGGGTTCAAATTAGCAATATTTCAGTTGCCACTGCAGACTTTTTTTGTGAGTATACCCACACCATGAAGATACCGCTCACGTAGTAAAAAACGTTCTCTTGGTTTTATATGGCAAATTACAAAGGTTCGGCATCTTTTAAAATTGGTTTTTTGCGATTCCAATTGATTTGCTTTGTAAATCCAATTAGTTTTTATCAGATTTTCCAATTGGATTTAAAAAGAAGATTTAAAAATCAGGTAAATTTGCTTAATTTTCCCCTGTTTTCTCTCAGTTTCCGAACCTTTGTATTCTGTATAAAATTTTATTTGACCGCTGCCGGTGTTGCAATCCTATACTGTTCTTACTCTATGGTATACCTGAATATATGTATCAATTTAACATATATTAGGATTTAGGATATATTTGTAATAAAAGTGAAAACTTTACTTCTTTTGCTAATTTTGGATATATTTAAGGAATCCTTTATCAGATTTTTAGTTTTATATATTCCACTTAATTCATTTCATTAATTCTTTAAGCTTTTACGTAAAACTTTAATATGAATTTCAAACTCTTTAACTTTTTTATGTAATGAGCACATCTGTCTGCTAAAATTGCGATCATGGCGCGAAGATCACCATTAGCATCTGTGGAATATTGTGATATTTTTTCACCTCAAATATTTTTTTTAAACTCGAAATTATTTTTTTTTTTACCTAAAAAATTGTTTTTTCATCCAAAAGCGTTTTTCATTTCATAATAATGTTTTTACCTCGACAAAGTTTTCCCAATTTAAATTTATTTTATTATTATTTTACAGTCAACAGAATAATTTGTTTATTTTAAAAGTTTGTTCCCGTTTTTTATTTAACTTTCACCACAATTTTTGTTATGAAAACTTCAGATTTATTTTTATTCGAAAATCTCCCTGGACCGGATACATATCCACTAAGGGCATGTAAGGGTACTCCATATAGTGTTCAAGACATGAACCTTTTTATGAAATAGATTTTTTTAATGGATTTTATATAGTTGACCTTTTAATGTTAATTTGAATTTTATAGTGCAGCTCTGAGGTCCAGATAAATAAAAACAGGAATCATTGATTTTTATTAATGTTTTATTTCCCAATATTTCGACTAGATTCTCGAGTCATCTTTCGGGGTTCTTAATTCGTACATAAAAACAAATTGACAAATTATTAAAAAATTAATTAATTTTCTTACTAATTTTGTTTATTTTACTGGCCTACTGTGTTTGTTTATAATTTGCCTATGTATGTGTGAGCATTTTTCTATGTCTTGTTTATAGTTGAGTCTCTTTTCTGCTGGAACATTGACTATGTGGAGCATCTCTAATGTATATCTTTGTGTATAGTTGTTCTCTTCTTGTAATATTTTTACGTTCTCAAAGTTTTGTTTATGTTCTGTTATGGTTTTTTGTGCAATTGGTTTGTTTAAAGCTTTCTGGTCAGATTTGTGAGAAGCTAGTCTAGTCTTTAATTTTGATTTTGTAGTACCACATATACTTTGTCGCATACGTTGGACCATAAGTTAAACCCTTGTTTATTTTCGCCGGTTTTTCCATTCTGTTTCTTGAGGTTGTTTGTATTATCAAATCCTTTATTGTTTCTCGCGAAAAGTCGTTCAGTTGGAGCAATGAAATACTTTATCATTTATATTAGGAACCCGGTTAATGAAATTCGTCGCGGTATTCATGATTATTCCTCTAGGATTATTCGTCCAGATGCCGTTGGTTTTTGGTACCAATTTAATTTTAGCAGGTTTCCTTGTCGTATTACCTCTGAATCCAAATAAGGTATTTTGTTGTTATGTTCATTTTCCGCGGTGAACTGTTTTTGTCGGTTGTATGAGTTCAATGTATTAAGGACGTCATTTTTGGAGTTCCATTTTATAATCGCGAACAGGTCGTCAACATATTTCGTCAATATTCTAGGTTTAACATTCATCTTACTAACCGATGTATATAAAAGTTGTTCCATAACAATATCCGATATGACAGGTGAAGCCGGGGAACCCATCGGCATGCCTTTTCTTTGTTCAAAAATCTTATCTTCATACTGAAAATATCTGCTGTCCTTAATACAAAATGTCAATAACTCGATATACAAGCTTATGGATATTTTCGTATGCTACTTTAAAATATCCCATTTTTCTTCAATAGTCCTTAAAGCTAGATTTATCGGTATGCTGGGAAAAAGTGAGACCACGTCAAAAGATATAAGTATTTCATCGTCCATTATATATGTGTTGTTGATTTTTTGCTTAAAATCTACGTCGTCTTGTATATTATATTTCGAGTTACTCGTCAGATCGTATAAAATCGTATAAAAATAAATTTCCAATAAACATCAAAAAACCCAATATTCAAATGCTTTAAATTTTGCTTAAATTACAGTTAAATTAATACAGATTTTTAAAGTTAAAATCAAGTTCATTTATGTTTGATAGTATTTGGAAAATTTGTCATTGTCAATAATAATCAATATATTTTTATAATTTATTTCAAATTAACAAAAAGTAATATCGTTTTTTTTTCGATTAAATGAATGGTAAGAAAAAACAAATCATGCAAATAATTTAATATACTGTGTCATCAATTTAATCTACCATCAATCTCATCTACACTAACTTCAAAGCTCCTGTTTTCCGTTGACGTATTTTTGGGTTACATTTAATGAATCAAGGCAAGTTCTTCATCATAATTTGTCTTTAATATTTTTAGATATTTCATTCAAAAATTATCTTATTTCTAAATTTTTGTTTTTATTTTTTTTAAAATCAATAAAAAATTTATTTTTACTATTAAATTTTTTAAATAGATTTTTGGATTTGGTTTAGTCTACATTTTAGGCTTGAATTTTATTTCAAAATAATCTTTAAATTCAAGTCTTTATACAATGTTCTACGCTTGAATTAAACTGAAATTCATGGCTTGAATTAAAGCATATTTACACTTAAAGTTCTACTGGGATTCAAGTATCCATTTTGCTGGACTATGCTATTGAATTAAAGTGTAATTAAAGTATAAATCAAGGCTTGAAATTGAAAATAAGACTGGAATTACACTTGATTTATACACAAATTCCAGCAAAATTATTTATTGGGTTTTAACTTTAACTATAAATATTTATGAAATATATCCCAACTGTTGAAACCGTGTAATATAGAAAATTCTTTTTGAATGTTGACAAAAATAGAACACTTTTTTTTTGCAAGAAGTTTATAAATAAATAATTTCTAAACTATAGCTAAACATTTGTAATCTACATACAAAATTCTATTAGAAACGATAAAATTAAAAAAAAAATAAATAAAATTTACTTATTTTGTGGAACTGTGTTATCCAAGTTAAGGTATAAAAAGAAAGTGAACAGCTACTCCAGTGTTTAGTTGTTCAATAATCTTCATTTTAAACAAAATGGCAACACAATTCCAAGGTGAAACATTATTTCGTGTACACTTTACTTTTTTGCGCTTTTTGGGAAATTTGCCAACGAAAAAATTTCGTACACTTTATATTTTCTATTCAATTGTGGTAAACACTTTAATAACTATTGGTTATCCTCTACATTTGATGATTGGTTTATTTCGAAGTGCAACAATGTATGATGCCATTAAAAATTTGGCAATAAATCTAACATGTGTGATATGTTCCATAAAGATAATTGCAATTTGCCTGAAATTTAAAAATGTCCTTAAAATTTTTGAAATCATACGCAAACAAGACAAACGCATCGAAACACCGGATGAAGTGAAATACTATCGCATGGTTGTGTTTCCAGCCGTTCAGCGGATATTGTATCTTTTCTATGTTTTATATTTTGCTTGTGGTGCAACATCGGAATTAGCGGTAATCATAAATGGTATCAGGGGTAATTGGCGTTTATTGTATCCGGCATATTTTCCTTTCGATCCATCTAAAACGTCATTTAATTATTTTGTCGCAAATGTTTATCAGATTTTTGGTGTATCATTTCAAATAATTCAAAATGTAGTGAATGATACATTCACTGCCATGCATTTGGCATTACTGAGTGGTCAGCTGCATGTGCTAAGTATGCGTTTAGCTAAAATTGGTCATGATCCGCGAAAAACTAAAGCAGCAAATAATCAATTATTATTGGAATGTATACAGGATCATAAGGATTTATTAGAGTAAGTTTGTGTTTTTTTTAGTAAAATTTTAATTTTCCTTAACTTGCAAACATTATTTCCCTCTCAGATATCGTACGAAGATAGAGGAAGTTGTTTCTGTATGCATGTTTTTTCAAATATTATGTGCTGGCATTAATATGTGTGTTTCCATTGTATTCCTTATGTTATTTGCACGTGATCCTTTTACTTTGGTATATTATGTGGTTTATTTAATAAGTATGGCAGCGCAAATTTTTCCCGCCTGCTATTATGGTACCGTTATGGAAATGGAATTTAAAAATCTAACCTATTCCTTATTTTCTTCGAATTGGATGGAACAGGATTTAACATATAAGAAAAATTTACGCATATTCGCTGAACAGGCCAATAAAGAATTGTATATAACAGCTTGGATATTTCGTATCAATCTGAAATCATTTTTAATTGCCTGCAAAAATGCTTATTCACTTTTTGCTGTAGTAATGAAAATGAAATCACGCTTTTAAAGTATTAAAAAAAAAAAAATTCAGTATGAAGATAATTTGGTAAAAATGATCATATATCAGAATTTTAATTTAAAATAGTTTTCTATAAAAAATCCATATTACAATAAATTATTTCTATATGTGTGCACCTATTCTATTAAAACTGTATTTACAAAAAATTATATCACAAAAATGTTGTCATAAATAAAAAATTAATGAAAAGGGGAACATTCTCAGCAAAAACAGGGTTTCAACTGCATACCAGTGCATTTACTCGCTTAATTACTTTTGTTCGCGATGTACCAAAAGTAATGATTAGTCATTATCTTCTCACTTACAAAAAACACAAAACAATGGCTAGTCATTACCCACTCGCTTACAAGCAGCCAAAAAATAATGGGTACCCATTATTTTTTTGACATCGCGAACAAAAGTAATTAAGTGAGTAAATAGGCTGGTAAGTAGTTGATACCATGTTTTTGCTGGGTTTGGATCAAAGGAAAGCTGTTATGGTACCAACCAGAGAACTGCATTTGCTGATTGCAAAACGTTCATACGCAATCAACACAAGAATAAATATGTGTTTGCGTTCAAACGCTGAATATACTCCAACACACATATTTGTTGATGATTTTAAATCAATCAAACGATGTGCAAATTGTTTTGTCACTGATTTATAATCGTCGGTCGTTGTTAAACCATTAATTTTATTTTGTTTATTCGAGCCAACGATAATTATTTTGATGTAGAATAAATCAGAAAAAACAACAAACAACGTGTATGAATGTAATCATAATTAAAACAAAATAGTTTCTTATCTATAAAAAGGGGGTTTTGTAAAAAAAACATATTTCATAAATGTTATATGTATAATAGGGTGGGTCTAAAATACGTTTTTTTTAGAATTTTTATTAGGAATACCAAAAATATTGTTCTTTGTGAATTTTTTTTTTTTAATTTAGGTCGACATCTCAGGCTCGCCCAATCCGGTTTAAGTTAAATATTGCCTAATTTTCCAATCAAAATAGATGAAAAAAAATTTAGACAATATTTAAATTTTTCCGGATTAGGCAAGCCTGAGATATCGACCTATTTTTTTTTTCAAAAAAATATTTATATTTCACAAAGAAGAATATTTTTATTACTAATAAAAATTCTAAAAAAGCGGATTTAAGTCCCACCCTAATGTAAACAATATCATTTATAAAATGTGTTTCTATTTCGTTTTAATTATGAATACACTCATACGCGTTGTTTTTTCTGATTTATTCAACGCTGACTATTTGTTGAGTGATTACATTTGCATAAAACATAATCGACAGATGATTCACACTGATCCCAATTACGCGTTCAGTAACATGATGCTGATTTTATTCTACAGTGATTTTTGTTGAATTATTAAATGTGAACAAGAATTTTTGTGTATGATTAAATCAAGAAAAAAGTTGATTTTGCAGTTCTCTGGTACCAAATTTATCAATTTGTTGTAGTGAAATAGTTAGGAAGTTGCAACATCGCACAGTGCTTTGTTCCATAGACAAAAATCAAAAATAAAATGTTGATAAATAATATATTTTTGGAAAGATTATAAAGCAACTAAAAGATATGAAAAAAAATTTTTTGCTTTGACTTTTTTTGGCGCCATGAGAGGGCGCTAAACTTGGACAATTTTAAGCAATAATGGCATAACAAAAATATGGATTTTAGTTGTTTCACGAGAAAAAATATAAAATTAATTTTTTGAAAAACTAATTTAATGTGTTTTTTATTTTGTCTTCTTATCTTTTTGTAACCGACTAAAAATATACTGTACAGTAAAAATCTTTATTACAATTATTTTTTATGGATCTGAAAATGACTTTTTTTGTGTTAAAATATCGAAATTTACAAAACTTTGATGGAGTAAAAAAATTAGATAAAAAAGGTATTTTTTTGTGAACGTTTTTCAAAGTTAATACTATTATCTCAGAGATTTTAAGAATATATAACCAAGTTGTTGCCACAAATTACAATAAGAAACATGTTTTAAATATGTCTATTTTCTTAATTTATACTAAAATTTGTTCCACATTTAATGTGCCAAAATTTGAAATGACGTAAAAAATAATAAATATTTACCATAAATATGGATGAATAATATATTTTTGGAAAGATTATAATGTACGAGTAGCTTAAAATCGTGTAAGAGAATATTTTGGTTTTACCTATTTTTTGGAGCCACGTGAGGGCGCTAAACTTAGAGAATTTGAAGCAAAAATAGCTAAACAAAAAAATTTTAAGATGTTTCAAAAAAAAAAAAATTAAAAAAGTAAGTTTTTTAAGAAATGGCTTAAAATTTTTAAATAATTTTTCTAGTATATTTGTAATAAACTAAAAATGTAAATTTTATTGTAAATTTTAATAAAAATCCTTTAAATATTTTTTCTGTGGCTTTAATTTATACATTTTGTGTTGTTATAAACCCAAAATTTACAAAACTTTGATGTACTAAATGAAAAAATATGAAAAAGGGTATTTTTAATTGACGTTTTTCAAAGTTTATACTATTATCTCAAAGATAATAAGAGGAGTAGAACAAATATTGTGCCACAAATTATAGAAAATCATGTTTTTAAAAATGTCCATTTTCTTGACATTTTCATAAATTTGATGCAATTTTGTAGTGTTAAAAATTAAAATGATGTCAAATAAAATAAAAAAACATATTTTTAGAAAGATTAAAAGCGTTGTGTGAAAAAATTTAGATTTGACTTTTATTGGCACCACTAGAGGGCGCTAAATATGCGGAATTTTAAGAAAAACTTGTTAACAAAAAATCAGTTTTAATTAGAGATATCACGAATAGTGTATTCGAGTGTATTTGTCGATCGTTCGATCTAAATGAAGCTAAATATTTATTATTATTTTATAAAAAGTACCATCGATTTTAAATTTGGTTAAATTTTTATTATTTTATTATTTATTTATTTTTTATTATTATTATTTAAGAAGTTCCATCCCTGACAGTACTTTTTATATTTATTTTATTAACATTTTATTTACCGTTATTAAAATTTATTAAGTTAGGTATGCGAACGGCATATTTTTTTTTTTTTTTAAAGTTTCATAAAATTTAATCTCTGATTTCTGGTTCGGTATTTGGGTAATGAATTTTTGATAATTTCAGTATTTTAAGGGTAATAAAAAACAATTTTATTCAACTTTAGTTTTAAAATTAATTTTCAATAACTGCAAAGTAACAGTATTTTCAAAATATTACAATATTTTGGGGGGTGTTGTGTGTAATAAAAAAGGATATACTAATGACTTTTTAGTTACAAAACCGAATTCAACGAATTTTAGTATACAGGTTTGTTATATTTATTTAAATTAATTTGATAAGTTTGAATCCAATCGGTCAACTTTTAAATGTATTATAGCATTTTTTTAAAAGGGATATATGACAGGTAAGCGAGTCCTTGCTCCGATTGAAAAGAATATTGGCGGGCACGTTACAATTATTTTGGTTATGTTCTGACCATTTGAATTTAAAGATATTATGAAATTTTTAAACTTCAGAATATATGGGAGGTAGGCGTGTCCTTACACCAATTTTCCTAAAATTTGGTTTATCTTCTAATTAACTCAAACTTAAATCGCGTACCGAATTTCAGTAAGCTACAATAACTCCTTTTATTTTTGTCCACTCGTTATATGGGAACAAAGCACTGTGCATCGGTCGAGCGGTTAAAAAGTTGTAAGTAAAAATGTAAAGGTACCTCTAAATTTTCTATACCAGTTGGAGTATTTAAGGACAATTTTTTATGTCTGGTGTATAAAATATTTTGTCATATTTTTCCACTTGATGCGGAGAGATGCTAATAATGCTAAGAGATGCTAAGATGAGATGCTTACGACAACTTTTTCCTTCATAACTCAGAAAAAGAATGAGTCTCCACAGTTTTTAAAATTTAAAAAAAATGTATTTTGAGATATGGGTCTTTGAAGATTAAACTTGAAAAATGACATTTAACATTTTAATACAAAAAACTTTTGGAACGCCATTTTGAAGGTAATTTTTTAAAATGGTACCAACAGAAAAATTTTAGGTTGTCTAGTTTAGTAGTTATCGGACTCTTTTTCGATATTTTGACGTTTTTGCCAATTTTCATGACGTCATATTTCGAAAACCGAAAGGGTTTAGGGTCGAAAGGTTTATGATTTCATAAACACTACCCATTTGCAATATATGTAGCGAATTTCATTAAAATCGGAGATGACAAATCCGAAAATGACAGTTTTCTGTGCGGTTTGACATGGAATGGCCCTGTTGATAAACTAACCACAAGTCCGTAAAACAAATGATATTACATTTATTTAACTGTCGTGTAAATTACTACAAAATCCGTAAAAAGTAGTGATCTTTTTCTTTATTTTTGTTTTTCAACTGTCAACAAATTAACTACATAATCAGTAAAAATAAATAATATTTAATTTATTTCGCTCTTTTAAATATTATATCAATTAAATACGAATTTAAATAATAAACGAATTTTCATTTATTTTGTTTATTTTAACTATCAGACAATTAAATATAAAAAAGTAAAAAAAAACATTTTTTTTCAAATCATTTTTAATGAAAATATTAATTGTAACAGAAAATCTGTATTTATTTGTAATTTATTCTTTAAGTAAATATAAAAAGGGTTGAAATTATATTTCTTTGTATTTTAACTATTTAATTATATAAAAAAAATGTAGGAATAACTTTCTTAATAAACTATATTCAGTTACTGTAAAAATATTTTGAGTGTGCTATAGTAAATTTTGTGGTGCTATGAGAGCCTTAAAAGTACTGTGGTACTCCGTTAACTTATTTGGTAATATTGTTGAATGTTTCCCCTTTTTATTAGCTCTGTATTTAAATGATGTTTTGAGAGAAAGCGACAAAAAAAAATTGGTACAATAGTACTTTTTGTGCTACAATTCAAACCTTAAAAGTTCTTGGTGCCTTAAAAATTATCGATATAAAAGCTTTTTATTTCTATAATACGTCAGATATAGGAGATATTTAGGGATATGTGGGTTTAAAATCAGCTTTCACATACTACAGGGGAAAGCTGTATATCTAGCCAAAACACTGCTACATACAAAAATCCTTAATTATCGATGTCAACAATGGATCTTAGGGTAAATTAATTGTTTTATCACTATCAGACTGTACCTTCTCAAATAGTTTAATACTTATTTTAAGATTCTGTAAATTATTTAAATGAAAAATTTTGAAAAATGTACTAAAAAATCTATTTTTAATAATTTTGAGGCCAATACAGTGCTTTTTTAATGACGTTTGGTACCAATATAAATTCTTATTTATGATCCCTAATGGAGGGTATAAAAAGTTTGGTAAAACTGACTTTAATGCTTTTTTATAAAGATATCTCAAAAGATGTTAAATTATTCTATTATAGTTTTTTACTTTTCTTTCAATATTCTGTAAGGCGGTTTTAACATCCCTACGGGAAATGGACCAGTCACAGAGTTAGTCACGTGTCCGGAACTTTGTGGCAGAAACCAGTCCTCGAGTTGGTTCTCTTATATGAAAGTAACCGCTAACTTTAACATGGGCTTGTCGTAGGAGGTGGCAATTTCTACCTTTTAAGCTACTTGCGACATATCTCTGACCTTGTGTAGGGTGATATGGGACCCTGCATTGGTGTAAGTGAATGTTCAACAGAACAGGTTAGAATTATCTAACGCATAATTATAATTAGTGCAACATGAAACGTTACGTGACTGGCTCAAATGAACATACCACAGGACTGAGGACTAGTAGTTAAGAAACAACTAGTTTCACATCAATCACAATTTGTTATGTTGCAGGACTTATAAATAGTTTCGTGACATATCACATGACTGTTGCAAGTGAACATGACACAGAGCAAACGAAAATTAGTTATCATGTAACTTGTCAATATTTTTTCCGCGTGTCTCATATTAAGAACGTGTTTCTGAAAGATTCCATAAGGTCCAGTCACTGAATTCACCTGCAATCTTTATTATAAAACTTTATATAATTTTTTATATATCGCGATTTAAAATTTTAACAAAATTGAAGAACAAAAAATTTGTTTGCTGTTTAATTAAACAAAAATAAATTCAAATTTTTCAAATTATGAGTGGGGTTAAAAACAGGTATGTAGAGGCAAGCCTGCCCAGACAGTCCTATTCACGCTACGACGAAGTTTAGCCCTTTGGCTGCCAATGTTTTTTCGACTACAGGTTGGTTGAAAAGTTCCTGCGCTCGAAATGAAAGAATATTGTTTTTGTTACGAAATATATTTTTTTATTCAATATAATCTCCTAGAAGCTCAATACACTTGTTCCAATGATCTTCCAATAATTTTATCCCATCCTTATAATGGTTTTCCGGAAGCTCTGCAAAATAACCGTCTACGGCTGCTATGGCCTCTTCATTCGACGAAAAATGCTTTCCACGAAGGAATTGTTTGAGATTTCTGAAGAGATAGTAGTCACTGGGAGCCAAATCTGGTGAATACGGTGGATATTTAAGCAATTCGTACTTTAATTCTTTGAATTTAGCCATCGTCAAAACACTTTTGTGAGCAGGTGCATTGTCTTGATGAAAAATCATTTTTTTCTTCTTTAAACCAGGTCTTTTCTCACGAATTTTTTCATTCAGCTGACCCAAAAGGCTGCAATAATATTCGGAGTTGATTTTTTTACCTCTCTGAAGATAATCAATCAACAAAATTCCTTTTTTATCCCAAAAAACTGATGCCACAACCTTCTTTGCTGATCGTTGTGACTTCACCTGCTTTGGAGCTGATCAACCAGCTTCAGTCCACTGTAAACGTTCTTGTTTCAATTTAGGATCATGGTGGTAGATCCAAGTCTCATCCATAGTTATAAAACGACGCAAGAAGTCGGTTTTATGCGGCTTAAAACGAAATTACGCTGTGAAAAAATTGTTTTCGATCCAGTTTTTGTTGAATTGTTAATGTGTGCGGCACTAACTTTCCAAACAGTTTTTTCATACGTAATTCTTCATGTAAAATATGGAGTACTTGTTCGTCTGAGATGCCTATGGCATTAGCAATTTCACGCTTAGTCAAACTTGGATCTTTACTAACCATATTATGTACCTGCTCAATGATTTCTGCTGTGGTTGCAGTTTTTGGTCGTTCTTCGCGTGGATCGTCTTTAAGGCTGGTACGACCACGTTTAAATTCACCAGCCAAAAATTCAACGGTGCGTTTTGAAGGTGAGGACTCCTTATACACTTCTAACAATTCTTCATAAATTTCCTTTGCTTTTAAACCCTTCAAAACAAAGAATCTAATGACTGCATGATATTAAATTTTTTTCCATATAAAAAAAAATCAATGACACGTCAACTTCAAATGGCTTGTAAACAAAGAACGAATTAACAGAATGACTTGCAACTTGCATGTGTTCTCATGACAGTTATACCAACTTGAGAAAAAAAAGTTTGGAGCTAGCGGTGCCATCTCTTGGTGAGCTCCTGCGCTCAGCCAGTATTATAGTTTTTTACTTTTCTTTCAATATTCTGCAAAAAGTTTTTATTGATCTTTGCAAGGCGGTTTTAACATCCCTACGGGAAATGGACCAGTCACAAAGTTAGTCACGTGACCGGAACTTTGTGTAACCGGTAACTTTAACATGGGCTTGCCATAGGAGGTCGCAATTTCTACCTTTTAAGCTACTTGCGACATATCGCTGATCTTGTGTAGATTACCATATCACTGCATTGGTGTAAATGCATGCGCAACAGGACAGGCTAGAATTATTTTACACAAAACTAGTCTCATGTTAGACACTACGTAATGTGAATCAGAATTAGTGCAACATGAAACGTTATGTGACTGGCTCAAATGAACATACCACATGACTGAGTACTAGTAGTTAAGAAACAACTAGTTTCGATCGCCAAAAATATATTTTTCCAAAAACATAGTTTTTGGAAAATTTCCAAGAGAGAATAATAAATCAAAATTAAGTAATTCAATTTCTAACAGTTATTAATTAAATTACTTAATACATTAATTTAAGAAAAATTGCTAAGGAAAATTAAATTTACTCCTAATAAAATTATGTTTTAAAATTTTACACACACGCAACTATCGCATAGACAAGCTGAATTCAAATTTCTTTTCAAATGAGCTGAGCTAGGGTGGAATGTTTCAGCGACTTTCAGTTTCAGTTCTATAGTAACACTTATTAGGATTTTTGACTTAAATTTTAATTAAGAAATTTTCAAACAGATAGCCATTTTAAATTACGTAGTCGTTTAAGTGAAACAGTGTCCATAATGGAGTTAAGTGAAAAATAATTTTTATATTTTTTAATTTGATGAATTTTTAAAACAAAATTTTAAGAAAAAAGAGTCGTCGATCGAAATTTTCAATAGCAAATTTTGGATTTTCAGGAATAACTTCTAAGTGTTTGTTATAAAACTCTTAAGTGTTGTGATACCTATTAGTCAGTCGCGGGCAGCTTGATTTGTCTATCATTGATACTTCATCATGCACATTGGATTCGTTTTGAATTAATGCAGTTATATGTCACTATCTTAATAGTTGCGTAATCACTTCTTTACTAGATAAGTGTTATGTCATCATTTCTGCAGTCACAAAGTTGATTCTGTTCAAATCAGTTTGTCAGCTATGCAACAGCCGCGGGATTGGGGTTTTCGCCACCGATTGACATCTTTTATACACAGCAAAATTTGTTGAACCAGTTCCGTGTTCTGTCTTTAATTTCTTTAGTCCACCTTGGAGTTATGTTCATTTCTCTTTAGTGACATGATATATCCAGAGAGAACCAGTTAATGTTCTGCCACCATTTCAATATTTGGGACACTGGTAATTTTACAGCAATTATCACTTTTTCAGACACTGAATTATATTTTACACCAGTTTTGTGACATGTCCTTCATTTATCTATCACAGATGTATCACTTTGGATCAATCGGCCCTTCATTTTCCATTTCACTCAGCAAAACTTTTGCTAATTTTCAGTAAACCGCTATTGCTGCTATTAGAAATTTTTATACACGGGCTTTCTAAGCTAAAATTATTGGTAAATTATTCTACGCCTAAAATCATTAAATATTTATAATATATTTTGTATATTATAAAATTATAATGAGCGGTTAAAGTTAAAAGTATATGGATTTGGAAATATAATAAAAATATATTATTAATAAGATGTGTTACAGTAAAATCTTACGGCAATTGATAAAAAATAAATAAAAAATATCACCTATAAATTTAATTTTTACGTTCCGAATACAGACAACTAGTTATCATCAGTAGTTTAATATAAAATACAGATCAAATCGGTAGATATATTAAGAATCTAATAGCTTTAATATGTAGACAGACTTTTAAAATCTTTGCTTACATTTTATAAAGGTCCCTAAATCTATTATATGACAACTTCTAACTTTCGATTTTGTCAATATTTTATTATAAACTTCTGATGATAATTAAGCAAATATTATTTTCAATATTTGATTATATTTGAATTTTCATAAAATTAAATTTATTTTTGCAATTTGCAGAGGTTTTCCTGTAAACCATATTTTTTTTTATTTTATTTTATTAAATTTACAATTCCATATAATTAATTAAGAACTTTTAAATTTAACTTTCTTAAGGGTGTCATTCTAATAGAACAATCAAATGAATTTTCCAAAATATCAAAACAATAAATATAGATATATTAAAATAATACTAACAACACTGTTCAACACACAAAATTCATCGGTCATGTGGGTCAATTCTGATAGAATGAAAACACTAAATTCAAACATTTGCAGATTTAACTTTTACCAAAAAATTAAGATTTCTATTCATATATATTTTTTTAATATGGTATCAATTTATATATAGGATTTAGGTTATATTTTTGTAATTAAAGGGAAAACTTCAATTCTTTTTCTAATTTTGGATTTATTTAAAGAATCCTTTTACATATTGTTAGTTTTGTATATTCCACCTTATTTATTTCACCAAAAGAATTGTAGCTTTTACATGGAAAATTTTAGAATATTCAATCTGAATTTTAAACTTTATAATATTTTAAATGTAATGAGCATATCGAAATATAATAAGTAAGCCAATCTAGCAATGTTCGTCTGCCTGTTGAAATGGCGATCATTTCGCGAAGGCGGAATCAGGATACCTCTAAATTTTCCATATAAATTTGTGTATTTTACAACAATTTTTGGCGTCTGCGGAATAAAACATTTTGTGATATATTTTTTTTTACCAGGCGCCTAGAGGTTAGTAATATTTTATATTCACCTCAAATACTTTTTTCATCTCGAATTTTTTTTAACCTCAAAAATTTTTCATTTTAAAATAATTTTTAACTTTAACTCCACATAATAAAATTAGAAAATTCTGTTTGTAATATTGAACATCTTTCATAGAATATTTTTGTAAATATGTACAAAAAACAAAATATTTTTTAAAAAGGCACCAACAATGGAATTTGTAAATACAAAACACTTTTTTTTATTTTTTTGTAACTTCAATTTTTTTTTCAAAGAATTTTTATATGAAAAGTAACAATTTACAAACATTTCAAACAAAAAATTGTTAGAAATCGAATTTGAATTTTAAGAAATATTTTTAATTACTTAAAATTGTCTGATATTTTTTTCTGTGTTTAAATACTTATGAAATATATCCCACCTGTCGAAACCGGTAATATAGAAAATTAAAGGTTATAGTTCATTGTTTTTGAATGTTGACAAAAAAATAAAACAATTTTTGTTTGCAAGAAATTTATAAATAAATTATTACAAAATTGTAGCTAACTTTAAAATACCAAGGCAACATTTGTAATATACAAAATTTTTTAAGAAACGCTAGGTCGCATCATATTTTGTTGAACTGTGTTATCCAAATTAAGGTATAAAAAGAAAGTAAACAGCTCTACTCCAGTGTTTAGTTGTTCAATAATCTTCATTTTAAACAAAATGGCCACTTCGCCACAACTACAATTACAAGGTGAAACACTATTTCGTGCACACTTTATTTTATTGGCGAATTTTTGGAAATTTGCCAACGAAAAAATTTCGTAAACTTTATATCTTTTATTCAATTATGGTAAATATTTTAATAACTATTTGTTATCCTCTACAATTGGCAATTGGTTTATTTTAAAGTACAACAATTTATGATGCCATTAAAAATATGGCCGTAAGTCTAACATGTCTGGTGTGTTTTCTAAAAACGTCCCTTAAACTGTGGAAATTATACGAAAGCATGATAAACGCCTCGAAACACCAGATAAAGTAAAATATTGTCGCATAGTTGTATTCTCAGCCGTTCAGCGGGTTATGTATCTTTTCTATGCTTTATATTTTACTGCTGGTGCAACATCGGAATTAGCGGTACTCATAAATGGTGTCCTGGGGTAATTGGCGTTTATTGTATCCGGCATATTTTCCTTACGATTCATTTAAAACACCATTTAATTTTTTTGTGACAAATGTTCATCAATTTGTTGGCGAATTATTTAAAATATTGAAGAATATTGTGAGTGATACATTTGATGCCATGAATTTGGCATTAATGAGTGGTCAGCTGCATGTGCTAAGTATGCGTTTACCTAAAATTGGTCATGATCCGCGAAAAACTAAAGCAGAAAATAATCAATTATTATTGAAATGTATACAGGATCATAAGGATTTATTAGAGTAAGTTTGTGTTTTTTTTAGTACAATTTTAATTTTCTTTAACTTGCAAACATTATTTCCCTCTCAGATATCGTACGAAGATAGAGGAAGTGGTTTCTGTATGCATGTTTTTTCAAATATTATGTGCTGGCATTAATATGTGTGTTTCCATTGTATTCCTTATGTTATTTGCACGTGATCCTTTTACTTTGGTATATTATGTGGTTTATTTAATAAGTATGGCAGCGCAAATTATTTCCGCCTGCTATTATGGTACCGTTATGGAAATAGAATTTAAAAATCTAACCTATTCCTTATTTTCTTCGAATTGGATGGAACAGGATTTAACATATAAGAAAAATTTACGCATATTCGCTGAACAGGCCAATAAAGAATTGTATGTAACAGCTTTCATATTTCGTATCAATCTGAAATCATTTTTAATTGCCTGTAAAAATGCTTATTCACTTTTTGATGTAATAATGAAAATGAAATCACGCTTTTGAAGTATTTAAAAAAAAAAAAATTCAGTATGAAGATAATTTGGTAAAAATGGTCATATATCAGAAATTTCTATTGTATAAAAAATTCATATTGCAGTCAATTATTTCTATATGTGTGGTGCACACAGTATTTACAAGAAATTATAAATAAAAAATTAATAAAAAGGGCAACATTCTCAGCAAAAACAGAGTTTCAACTGCATACTTTTGTTCGCGATGTCCCAAAAGTAATCAATTAAGATCTAACTTAATCCCAGTTTTTATTAATTTTTCGAATCAAATAAGATCAGCTTGATATTACAGCAGATATTAAAGAATATCAAATCGGATAAGATTAATTTTTGCCCCATATCAATTTTTTTATGTTTTTTGTTTATGTATTGGATCTCAAAATTAGGGACAAACTTGATATCTAATTAGATCTGATCAAGTCTAGGCAGATCTGGGGCACCATATATAATCAGATTCTATTTAATTTGGATATATAATGTCTAATCGGATTTAATAGAAAACATATTTATTTGCTGCTGTTGAAGGCGGATCAAATGTCTAAGATTTGTTACTAGAACTGGCTGAACAGTTCTATCTTATTTTGATAGCGTACAAATGTTATGCTAAATACTTGTGATCAAAAAGTTTTTTATTTTTTTGTAAAAAAAATACAACAATAAAAAAAAAACAAAGAAAATTATAGAATTATTTTAATTAACTAACAAAAATAGCTTCGTTCACTACATTTAGTAAATCATAATGCGCTACAACTCAACTGTAACGTTAGTGGGGTTTTCTAATAAACCTGTCTATTAATAAAATATATGGAACTTACCTTAAAACATCTGAAAGGAAATGTTAATAATGTTTGCCAGCCTAAAAAAAAACACAAATTAGAAGAAGATATAAATTTTCTAAAATTTAAAACAAAAGAGTAAGATAATCTGTTAAACATGTGTTAAATCGATTTGACAAATTTTTAAAAATTTCTTATAAAATAAATAATTTTAATACTAAATAATTTTAACAATCTTTAGTGCTTTACCTGCAATACTTGCAATTAAATGTTACATGAAATTGCTAAAAAATCGATTATAGAGAAACGTCAAAATGTTGTCAATTGCACCGTAGTGGAGAACACTTCCCCATTTTAATGTTAAAAATATTATAGTCAAAAATAATATTTTATTCCACAATAATAAAAAAAATGCATGTAATCATTTTCTTGCATGTAAAGACACTGGGTTAATTAATTAATTTATAAGGGTAATTTTCAAAATAATTTGTAGCTAATTATTAAGGACTTATTTGTTCAATTTATCGCAATCTACTGTTTAAATATAATATTTTAATATTTATCGCCTAAAACTTAAAAACTTGGTCAACCATACTCTCGTGATATCCGTATCCGAAATTGGACTCTCAGATCTTCGACTGGAATCGAAATACTAAATATAGGTAAAGAAATGGATTTGAAACGAGCGGAATGAAATGGGATGGAACAAGGATCTAGTGGAACTGAAACACTGTACCAGACAAACTAAATAAAGTGGAAGGTGGAATGAGTGGAATTTGATTAGATTTTTAGCTATTTCATCGAATTTCTATATTTTAACGTTATTTGAAAAGCTTAACGACAATCGGAATTATTTCTTTTTTAATTGATGAAATAAATTTAATTTTTGAATCAATATTTTTTTTTATTACAATTGATATTAATATACACAAAAGAACCCATATCTAGGAACTAAGCCATATTGAGTACAACCGACAGAATTTTTGCTGTTCCGAAGTATCAATATAAATATATCTAGAAAATTAAATTTTAAAAAACTGATTTAATTCAGTAAGTTTGTAAAAGTACTAATAAAATTTAAGTTTTAATAATTTTGCTTTTTAATTGAGATTTGTTAAATTTAACAAACTTTTTAATGAATTTAACAAATAAATCTGTTGGGGTTGCAGAGATTAAATGCAAAGAAATATCTAAAAAAATAAAGTAAATAATACTACTTGACCCGCTGAAGAACTGAATTTTTGTCAAAAAATTACGATTTATAAAATATTCGAATTTGAAATGAAATGTGAAAAAGATTTTAAATAAATATAAACATTTCTTTATGCTATACAAAAATTTTTTACCGGGTATTTAAGAAAAATCTATGGAAAAATAAAATAATGATAGTAAATCCCAAAAGAAAATATACAAACAAAATACTGGAAAAAAATGTTATATATAAAAATGTTAATAATAAAAAATATATAAAAAGCAGAACAAAACTGAACTGGACAGAACAGAACAATATAAATAAATACCACCCAACAGAAAAAAAAATATATAAAAAAATAAAACATTAAATCCAACTAACACACACATACACTCGAGCATACTAGGTACAACAACAAATAGTTAAAGCTTAAAATTCAACACAATGGACAAGCAACAAACATAAATCCTTTACAACCAAACATGCACATACCAATATACACACATACAGTCAAACACTCAAACAATACCAAAAAAGGATACTTTAACCAAAAAAACTTAAAAAAAAAAAAAAAATTGGGGAAAAGTTTTATCAGAAAAAAAATCACTGGCAACATATAATATTGCATTGTTCAATACATATATACAAACATCACGCAGGGCTATAAAAGAATGCAAATTTTAAGGAAAATTCCAAAAATCTCAATTGAATTGAATCTTTTATTGAGGAGATCTAGTTTTTTATATGAATTTTAATTAAACAATTTTTCTATTGATTTGTGGTGCAAGGGAAAAGGGAAACTATTATGAATTAAAAATATATATGCAATGTGAGCGTCAAAAGAAACTGTTGAATTTTTAACTTAAATGAGGCTTTTTTAAGAGATCTATTTTTAATTTGAATTCATCAATTTTTTATTAAAGTACTTAAGAAAATTGGGAAATGTAAAAAATAAGAAAACTGATTTAAATAAAAAATTAAAAAGATAAATCGAGACCTTATATTCAGTACCCTATATGTAAACAATTTCTTAAAAATTTGCCGACAAAAACATCAATTTGATTCCTTTTTTAATATTTGTTATTTTTCGATCAATCATAAGATGCATTTTAAATGCAATACCCACTATCAACCACATGAAGGTACGTATTACTATTAAATAAATTAATCAAAGTTGTTTCCTTTAACTGTTCATACAACTGTACTTAACATATCAAGGTCATTAAAATGCTTGTTTAGTAGTGTGTCCCGTAAAATACATTTTCTGCATTCTTAAAGAAATATCATTTCATTAATGGATTTTTACGTGCAGTTTTTAAAAAATAATGAAGAATTATTTATTTATTTTTTTTTTTTAAATTAAATTCACATGCTGAAATAGAACTCAAACTAAAAAATTATCCAATACTCTTGCATATAAGCTAAAATATATCAGAATAACAAAAGAAGCATGAAAAGCAGTCAAATACAATAAAATTTTTTTAAGAATTTCAATGATGCCAAATTTATTCGCTGTAGGATTACTGAACCTGGTTAAGCCAAAAATAATTGTAATTGTTGCACAATTAAGATCTTTAAAGTAATAAAAAAATTATATTAAATTTAAAGTGAATTTCGATGATACTGAATTAAAACCCCTTACATACTTATAGAATTCCAATACAGTCTAGTAATTGAAAACATTTAAAAGATTTGAATCCTATTATACCACCAGAATATCATTCATTACTTTTATGATAATTTCGTTGAGAAAAAATCAAAGTAATAGTAGGGTATGTAGCAATGTCCAGTTTAAATTATACTGCTTCTTTTTAATTGTTTTTAGTATTTAGTTGTTAAATGTTGAAAAAACGTTTAAGAAAACAATGAAATTTTAATAAAATTGCAAATTATATCATATTTTTTTTACTGTGCAGTACCGTTTTTAAGCCAAAAAATATTTGAATGTTCTAATTGCAATACCCTCTATCAACCATGGCACCGCAAATTAATTAAAATATTATATTATTTCTTTTCGTAGGGTTCAGTAGTCATATTTAACAAATATGGTAGAATATACAGTGATTCATACTTTAAGACTTTGAACTTAAATCAATTTCCTTCCTTTCCTTTCCTTTCCTTTCTTGGTGCATAGACGGTATTGAATTTAAGCTCTCGATAAATCCTTCTAATCGGCAAGAGTGGCTCTGGGAACTGTTCATAAAACAGACCACAACTGCGTCTATAATTAAAAATTAAACTATTCTAATAGCAAACAACATTTACATAAGTTTCTGTAATTAAATTTTTCGTGCTTGGCAGCGAGAAAGTCTTTTGCAAGGAACACAGTTTTCAAAAACCTTAAAATATGTACATTTAAAGTTAAATAAATACCGTTGTTAATGAACACGAAGCAAGACTAAAGCTTTAGCTTTTATAATAAGTTCTTGCTTTGATCCCAGGACCTATCAGGGTACCTTAAAAAGAAATCGTCTTAAAAATTAAAAGACGGATTTTTAAGAAATTTTGCCACATCTTCTTAATGTAGTGCAGTTGGTAAGCACCATTTAACTGACACATTTATAGTTTTCCATATTAAATTTTAAGGGGACAAATAATTTATGCTAAAACTACTTTTTTGACGCATAAGTTTTCGGGATACACTTAAAACCTATTTTGACACATATCGTCTAAAATAGGCAACGGAACAAAATGTTGTTAATGTTTATTTTTAGTGGTGAACACGTGTTATAAAGAAAGATTTGAAAGAAGCATCATGCAGGTTAGAGGAATATATTTTGAATTGACAAAATAAAAGTTTTAATTTTATTAAATCTCTGTCTCCTCTGTCCTCACAACATACAACTATACCGCCACAAGGTAGAAAAAATTCTGGGATTTTTATTAAAGAAGTAGCAAAAAATAAAAAGAAAGGACAAAAAATCTGAAAACTACTGTAGAGAAGGAGTGTACAAGTTTATGGGTATATAAATAAAAATGACCAACATGTATTGTATGTTTAAGTCAACAGAGAAAGAAAAACGTACAGAAAATGTAGAAATTATTATTTTATTTTTTTTTTTCTTAAAAAAAAAATGGGATAAAAAATTTTACCATTAAAGACAGAAAGTAAATAAAAAAAAAAGGTTATAGAAAAAATGACTATGGAAAATAACAGAAACTAAAACGAATTGTTTTATATGCTCATTTGTTCATTTAATGACAAAAACGAGAACAGAATATCTAACAGATAATGCGACGCAAAAAAAGGGACTGCTGCAAAAAGGGTGCTTTACCAAGAAAGAATAAATATCATTCTTAATCTACAAAAAAAATATCAGTTTTGCACTAAATGACAAACATGTTGAGATTTTAATTTCATAAAATAGTTTTATTAGAGAAAGAAATTTTACGGGCAATTTATATGAACTGTCTGATGACCAGCTCCTTTAAACGAAAGGGAAATGACACCAATATATTAATACGTTCAAGAAAAGCCGAACCAAGGCATTCGCAAATTTTGGGTTGTATGTAGGGAGGTGCCATGCCCAATGTCTTCAAATCCCGCCCATATTTATATGTTATTGTAGAACACATTGCCAAGTTCTGTTCGAATGCATTTGCCAGTAGCCTAGTTAAAGCATTTAAAGTCATCGTTATCCATCGAACGAAATCAACAATCTACACCGAAACACTCCTCACAACCCATAGAACACATATATAATTTTTTATTAAAATCGATGCCCTAGTTCTGGAGTTCATCGTGTACAAACACGTTTATATACAATCATAAAAAAATGTTGCTGAGTCAAAAAAATTTATAATGTCAAAAAATTTCTAATGTCAGGTGAAAATCAGCGTGTTTTTTATCAAAAAAATTAGTAAGTTCAGCAAAAGCTGTGTTAATACTTCATCGATTATAAATAAAACAAGTAAAAAAGGGCTAAATTCGGCTTTGCCGAATCTTTGAATACCCTCCACCATAGGGGCTGAAGATGATATACGTATATACTAAATTTTGCATGAACTGTAATATGAATATGTTTTGTCAATTTATGTAACGAACTTTTGTTATTTAGTTTTAGCAATGTTATTTATTTAGTTTAAGCAATGTTATTTACAGAGGTCTGCTCTGTTAGCGACTTTAACATTGTTGATTTTTACGTTAACTTAGTTATCAGAGTAACACACATGTAATGTCTAAGAATGTTAATCGAACAATAAGAAGACTTAATAACATTTTTACTTACTTAACAGAAAAAAAAAATAGATACAGAAAAATTGTACAAATTTGTATGGAAAATTTAGAGGTACCTTCACATTTTCACTCATAACTTTTGAACCGCTTAACCGATTTTGCTCATTTTAAATACCAAACTGCTCGGGAGGATGTTCAATAATCTGGGTAAAAATAGGCACCCCCGCTTGCATCTTCGCGTCGTGATCGCCATTTCAACAGACAGACGGACATCGCTAAATCGACTTAAAATTGCATAAGGATCACGAATATATATACTTTATGGGGTCTTAAACCTATATTTCGACATGTTACAAACGGAATGACAAACTGATATATACCCTCACCATATATGGTGGAGGGTATAAAAATCCTTGCCGAAACCAATAAAATTGTTTCCCTAATGATAGTAGACTTAAACGAATTCTAAAATTTGTACAAAAATTATATTTTAGTTAATTTATTTGCTGAAAATTTATTATACCTCGACATTGTTTTTTTTGTGATTCTGAAAATAATTTATAAAAACTTTGTAAAATATAAAAATATCCATCATTTTCTCATTTACTTCAAGATTGTCATAACTAAAAAAACGGTTTTGCAGAAAACGCATTTAAAGTTTTCAATTTAGCCTAACTATTGAGAAAAGTACAAAACACTTTTGGTCGCCCCTTAATGAGAAAAAGAGATATCTACTCCATACTTGGCAATTTTTTATTACCATTGAAATTTCATTACCATTAGTTGACACTAATGCAAATTAAAAAATTGCATTACCATTTAATGGTAATGGAATTTTTTCCATTAAAATTTTCATTACTTCATAGCACAAATGCATAAAATAACTAATTATAATTGATTAAAAAATCATTTGTTTATATAAAATTTATATGATTTGAAAATTATCAAAGTATGTTACAGAAAATAATAATAAAAAAAATATAAAATATACAAATATTTACACCCAAAAATAAATAATAGCATACATAATTATTAACACATAAAATGACGATTAATAATGGTAATGTATTTTTTTAATTGGTACATTAGTAATGGTAATGAAATTCAAAAACATTGTCATTAATCAATGAAATCAGATCCTTAAAGCATAACCATTAATTCAAACAATTTTTAAATTATATTTTAACGAAAAGGCTTTGAAAGTTGTTTTCCAATGACTTTATTGTTTGTTTTTTAATTATTTACTATGTATTACTATTATTTTAAAATTAACCTAGAAGGTAAGGAGTTATAATTATTTGTAATTCAAAAAATAATGATACCCCAATATTAATTCTACACTGGGATGTGTTTAATTCGAATTAAAGTACACCAATACGTATACGTAATATTATTGTAACAGATTTTAATGACTCTTATGCTGTTTTATTTTCTGAACAAAATTATGATTTTTTCAATTGCAAAAAAAAAAAATTAATAAATAGTAAATAAGTAAAAAAAAAAAGAAAATAAAGTCATTGCAAAAGAGTTTTCGAAGTCTTTGCAGTAAAATTTAATCAAAAAAATGAACTGGCTCTTCAAAACGGGAGTTGCCACTGAATTCTACCACCAAAAATTAAGTTTACGTATCTCGGGGTTTGCGTGTATCATTTCAAAAGTTAAAATTTACAGTGAATTTTTCAGTGTTATCATGCTAGCAGTTTTATATTTGAAGATGTCTTCATGACCAGTCTTTACGATATTTTCAATTGGGTACTTTTTAGACCTCGGTAAAATTTGGATTCTTTTGATATTTTTCAATCTATATCATATTAGTAGTATATTGAACTAAGTGCAAATTATATGAAAAAAATTCAGCCTTAAGCCGTCCTGAATTTTAACATTAAAAAGGAACGGTTGCCAGAAGTTAGTGCTTTGTGACATTTAAACAAAAATATCATGTAATTGGTTCTAAATAAAAATTATGTTGAGTTTCAAAAAGAAATTTACAAAAAAAATTATGTTTAAAATAAGAAATTAATTTCAAACTTTTTATTTATTTTTTTTTATATCTACTTAATGAAATTCCAGTTTTTACCGCTAATGTTTGTAATTTGAAGAGTCTGGAAAAAATAAAGTTTTAGTGTTTCCTAACTGGGAAAAGTAATTTGATGTAACTTTTTTTGACTTCAAATTCGTAATTAGCAGGTCGGAAAGTTAATTTTTTTTTTTTTTTTTTTTTTTTTTTTTGTATAATAGGCACAGAAAAAATTATTGCCAAAAAAAAATTTAAGTTAAATTTTTAATTGATTTTTTGTGCATTTTCAATAAAAAGTTCAATCATATAAATTAAATTATTAATTGATAATGAACTTGGTGTAACAAATATTTTAGTTTACAATAAATACTATTGACAACATATAAAAGTCATATTATTTTGATTTATTTATATCTTAACTTTTATTACAGTTATTTAAATTGCATTTCAAATCCCTAAAAAACAAAGGAAATGTTTACTTCAAATACAGTGGCTCACATCGTAAGTCGGGCAAGTTATTAGGAAAACTTTATCAACAATTTTTAATATTGCGACAAATTATTTTTTCAAATATTTTTCATGCATTGTATTAAGTATTTAATAAACAACAAAACAAACTATCAATGACGTCACACAATTTTAATGTAACGGACAATTTTAGGCATATTACAAAAATTCTTACAAATTATGCTCACAACGAAAGTCGGGCAAAGAAGAAGTAACAAGTATGTGATTTGAATTACCGTTATAATTTAGCATCGCTAATAATATTTGAATTTGAGTGTTATTAGTTGACCTCGAGCTGTCGGTACAAGACAATACATTGCATTATTTTTACAATGCCACGTGCAACTAAGCAATCAACTTTGGATGAACGACAAATCGTTATTAACAACCATTTCGAGGGAAAAACGGAACGCGAAATTGCAAATATTGTCAAAAAAAGTAAGTCAACGGTCCATGACATAATAAAACGATACAAGGAAAGCAAAAGGATATCAAATTAACAACGTGTGGTATCGAAAAAGAAGCTTAGCCCCAGAGACGAAAAATGTATAGTTCGTGAAGTACAAAAAGATCCTTTTGTTTCTGCTCCAAAACTTGCCGCAATGGTCAAGACAAATTTTGGAAAAGATGTTCATGCAGAAACGGTAAGACGGGTGCTGCGAAAAAATAATTTAAATGGCAGAGTGTCTCGAAAGAAGCCGTGCATTAGCGAAAAGAATCGAAAAGAACGCCTTGTTTTTGCACGCGAACACATGTCAAAGGATTTTTCATTTTGGAGCACGGTAAACTTAATTTTTTATGTTGTGTAAATTATTTTTATTAGTATTTTAACATTTTAAAGGTCCTCTTCACGGACGAAAGCAAGTTTAATTTGTTTGGGTCCGATGGTCGGCGTTATGTATGGCGTAAGCCCAATGAGGAATTTTGCCATAAAAACACAAGAAAAACGGTGAAGCACGGGGGCTTATCAGTGATGGTATGGGGATGTATGGCAGCTTCGGGTGTGGGAAATCTTCACTTTATTGAAGGTATAATGGATAAACACATTTATCTCGACATCCTGAAGACTCACGTAAAGGAAAGTGCAAGCAATTTGGGTATTGCTGATAATTTTAAATTTTATCAAGACAATGACCCTAAGCACACATCCCTTGTAGCCAAAAACTGGCTGTTGTACAATTGCCCTAAGGTCATAAAAACGCCTGCCCAAAGCCCTGATCTCAATGTAATTGAGCATTTGTGGGATGAGCTAGGGCGTAGAATGCAAACACGATTGTGTTCCAATAAAGAACAACTAAAAGCTGCATTACAGGAAGAATGGAGTAAATTAACTCCAGATGTTTGCAAAAAATTAGTTGACTCCATCCCAAAAAGGCTTCAAGCTGTAGAAAATCAAAAAGGATACGCAACAAAGTATTGATTGTTATATGATTAATAGAGCTTTTGAGCTTGCCCGACTTTCGATGTGAGCATAGGTATAAGTGTTGTTATAATTTTTTGTTTTTGGTTCCTTTATATTAAAGTTGAAATATTTAATTTTTGTTTTTTAATGTTCCTTAATAAATGCCTCATTAAATGTATTAAAAATATTTTGGAAATAGCTAAGCAGTTTTCTTATTTAACGTCTTAAAGTTTTTGTGATAACTTGCCCGACTTACGATGTGAGCCACTGTATTTTTAATACAGTCCTCGCCACTTGAATAGGACCCCCTAATAGTTTTTCTAAAAAGTTGCTTAAGAATAAAAGCGTTTAATTTTTTCTAAGTTTTTTTTTGTTCTCTCATTCGGTAAATTACACTTGTTCTCTCTGAGTACCGTTGCTTTTTTAGGTTTTCTTTTATAGATGATCGAAATTCTTGCAATTTTGCGCGCCACTTGAATAGAACAGTCTCAGTTGATAAGAGTTTTTTAAGAGTTCACTTGTTGTGGTTTCAACATTTTTGTTTCTTTATACAATTTAAGATTTTTAAAGTAAAAAAAAAAATAAAAATGGGTAGAGAAAAGTGTCTGACCGAAGCGGAAAAATTAAAAATACAAATTTTTACTGATTCCGGGAAATCTGTTAATCAAATCGCCAAAGAAATTGATAGAAGTCGCCATGTCGCGTCTAATTTTATAAAAACTAATTAAGACTATGGAAAAAATATGAAAGGCCGTGCAAAAAGCGTGCTTTCACCTGCTGATAAGCGAGCAATTTTAAGATTAGCCTCTAATTCCCACGATACTGTATCCCAAATAAGAGCTAAATCGGGTGTTTCCGCCAATGTGAGAACTGTACAGTGTGTTATTTTCAAAGCTAGACATTTGGGGCGACTAAAATTAAAGAAAAAACCACTAACAGGGGTCCGCAAGGAAATACGCTTGTCATACTGTCGCAGTCATATGACATATAATAATGAGTGGTACCGTGTCGTCTTTTTTGACGAAAAAAAGTTTAACCTGGAGGGTCCAGATGGATTTAATTATTATTTTCACGATTTGCAGAAAGAAGAACATAATTTAACTCGCCTACATAGTCGAGAAGGGGGTGCTATGGTCTGGGGCAGTGTCTCTTATTATGGTACCTGTGAGTTGCAATTTTTGACCACTAAAATTAATGCGAATTGCTACAAGGGTGTGCTCCAGCGGGCTTTTCCATTCTTCAGCGTGCTTTTTGGAAACCTGCAGTGGACGTTTTAACATGGCAACGCTCCTATTCACACCGCCAAAGCAGTGAAGTCATGGATTTCTGTCCAGAATGTAAGAACGCTTGACTGGCCACCATACTCCCCAGACCTGAATATTATAGAAAATGTTTGGGGTTGGCTCACTCGAAAGTTTTACGCTTCCGGTAAGCAGTACGATACCAAGGAGAAACTTATTGAAGCGATTAAAGCTGCTTGATCTTCAATTTCCCTCGACTATTTGAAATCCTTATACGACTCCATTCCAAATCGTATTTACGAAGTAATCCTTAAAAAAAGTGGCTCAAACCATTATTAGTATAGCTTTAGAACATTTAGAATTTAATAAAATGTAAATAAAAATATTTAAATTTGTTCAAAATTGTGAAAAAATCTTTTTTTCTGGGGGGTGTCCTATTCAAGTGGCGCAATATCTTAAGAACTTTTTCTTCATATTTAATAACAAAAATAATTTTTGGCTCGGTACGAGGCAAGGAAATATTTATGATTGATATACATTTTACAGGATATCAAATTAGCTTCCAATAATTAAAAAAATAAGGTTCTATCTTTTTTAGTTTAGAAGTTATTAATGCATAAATTAATAGAAAAAGAGATGTCCTATTCATGTGGCGAGGAGTGTATTACGGGCCCCATAACTTATATTTTTAAGAAAGAGAACCGCAATCATTGTTTAAATTTACAAAAACAACATACTTTATCTGGTGTTTGTGCATCAGAGTGTACACTTAAAAAAGTTTGTATGTTAAAATAATAGAAAATGCCATTTACAAAATATGATATTTCAAATTTTTTAAAATGAGTATCGTTGCTGTTAAGTTGTTGGTTTTGTGGATGCATATTCCAGAGATGAATTGCATTTATATAGAATTGCCACTCAAATACTAGACAATGATGTCTTCGTAAAATAATCTTTTTGCCCCTATTAGACTGAGCAAAACGAAGTTTTTCATAGAGGTATAAAGGTTTTTGCGTGTAGATGATTTTATGTAAAAAGAGAAGTACTCTTATCTTCATAAGATTTAAAAATGAAACACCAAAAATTTTCTTTGAGAAAGTCGAAGTTCCATCACGTCGTCTTAATCCAAAGACATAACGAACAATGCTATGATACGCCACAATAAGCTTAGATTGGCTTGCGGAGTCGCTATTTGCATAAAGTTCACAACCATGCAATAACCCCTGAATCAAGTAAGATTTGGCTAGCAGCAATCTAATTTTTAAAGGTGTAAAAGATTGGGCTGGCCCAATCGTGTTAATATGATTTGTCCATGTTAGATTACTATTTAGTATTTGACCAAGATTTTTAGCTGTTGGGACAATGTTAAATTTCTCGTTGTTAATGGCGATATCATTTTCGAAAACTGGATTTAAAGTTTTTTTACGAATTACCAAGCATTTGTATTTTCGTGGATTAATACAAAGCCCATTTGCTGTTGGTATAAACTATTAAGATCAGCGTTGATTTTTTCAATATTCTCTTTTGTAGATTGAACAGTTCTAACTAGAGTTGTACATCATCTGCGTACATGTGTATCTTACAATATGAAAGATATTCAGGTAAGCCATTAATATATATGCAAAATAGCAGCGGACCCAAAATCGAACCTTGGGGTACACCTCTCTCGAGATTCAAAGATTGGGATGGCTTATTATTTACATATACGTATTGCGTACGATTCATGAGGTATAAGGACAAAAGCTGAGTGGAAGTAGTTGAAAAATTGAAAAAGCGTCTAAGTTTCATACAAAAGATATGGTGGTTGACCGTATCAAAAGCTTTTGAGTGATCAAGAAGTACAAGAAAGTTTATTTTGCTATCATCCAGTTCACGCCTAATGTTTTCACAGACATCAACCAGGACTGTCACGCAGCTATGATTAGGACGAAAACCAGATTGCTTGTCCGACAATAAACCGGTATCATGAATATATCTACTCATTTGGGTGTGCAAAATCTTTTCAAAAACTTTCGAGAGATAGCATAGTATTGCTATTGGTCGGAAATCTGAGTTTGTTTTTGGGATTGGGATAATTTTGGCATGTTTCCATTTGGAAGAAAAACTATTGGAAGTTATAATGTGGTTGATGAAATATGTTACATAAGGCAGGAGTAACGGTAACAGCATTTTTATAAATTTAGGGTGCACTTTATCATATCCCACAGCATTTGACTTAACCATTAAGAAACAAGACACAACATCAAGTTGAGTTTCGCATGTAAATTCAAAGTTATTTTCTTCAGTGTCGGTATTGTTGAAAGTATAGAAATTGTTATCGATCTGAGCCAAAGGTAGGTCTGTAAAAATTGAGTTCAATTTATCGGCATCAGCCGTACAGCTATTGTTGTCAGCTCCTCCAATACCAATTTCTCGGATTGTTTTCCAAGTATTTTGGATTCCAAAACTGAAGAAAAACGTTTAGAATAGTATTCGGCTTTAGCAATTCTGATATTATGGTTGACTACCTTTCTAGCCGAGCGATAACTATTTTTTAATTCGGGGGTTTTAAAACGTTTCCATCGGGAGTATGCTAAATCTCTATGAGAAATTGATTGTTTTATGGCAGCTGACTAGACTTTATTGAAGATGTTTTTGTTTTCAGTGGAACTGTTTCTTCCTAAAGTGACAGCAGGTTGTTTTGTAAGAAGCACAATTGATCATCAACGGAAGTCATGTAATACACACTATCCCAGTCAATGTTGGTGAAGTTCGTGTATAGCAGATCATAGTTCAAGTTCTTAAAGTCTCGAAAGGAGAAGGATGTAAAGGGTGTCCCAAGAAGAACGCAATTTTTAAATTTTAAATAAAACACAGATATTTAAAAAAAATCGTGAAACTTTATTATATCGTAAAGTAGACAGAATGAGGTTATGTATGGAACAATATATCGTGCAGATGGCCGCCGCGGCTTTGCTGGCATGCACGCGATCTTTTAATGAAATTTTCAATGACCGTTTTGCATGAATGCTGCGGTATTTCATTAATGCAGCGTCCAATTTCCTCTTTTAAGGCTTGAGTCGTCGTCGGCTTATTCGCGTAAACCATCGACTTCAAAAAACCCCAAAGAAAAAAATCTAATGGTGTTAAATCGCACGATCTAGGCGGCCAATTCTGATCTCCAAAACGCGAAATAACACGACCGGGAAATGACTGATGCAGCAATTGAATTGTTTCTCTGGCTGTATGACATGTGGCGCCGTCTTGTTGGAACCACATGCCCTCCACATTAATTTCTTCAATTCTAGGCAAGAAAAAACTGGTTATCATTTCACGATACCGAACACCATTGACTGTTTGCGCTTGACCTGCCTCATTTTCATAAAAAAAGGTCCAATGATTCCTCCAGCCCAAAAACCACACCACACAGTGACACGTTGAGGATGCATTTGCTTCTCGTGAATCTCTCGAGGATTTTCCTCACCCCAAATGCGACAATTCTGCCCATTGACGAAGCCATCAAGATGAAAATGGGCCTCGTCACTGAAGATGATTTTATCGGCAAAATCAGCATTTTCATGTTGTCTCTCCAATACCCAATTAACGAACTCCCTTCGCTGTCCATGGTCAGCTGGCTTCAGTTCCTGAGTCAATTGAACTTTGTATGCATGAAGATGCAAATCTTTCGTCAAAATTCGCTGCAAAGTGGATTTGAAGACACCAATTTGCTGAGCTCGGTGTCGAATTGAGGTGGATGGAGTTTGAGCGACATCATCACGTACAGCTGCGACATTTTCGGTCGATCGACCTGGTCGATGGCGCGTTGTTGTCTTTACATCACTAACAGACCCAGTTTCGGCAAATTTATCCATTAATCTCTTTACAGTTAGTTGACTCTTTTGGAGCATTATTGTGACCCCAAATTGATCGCAATTTGCGAACTGTAGCCGCAAAACTTTCACCATTTTGGTAAAACAATTTCACAATGAGAATGCGTTGTTCATTCGTGTAGCGCTCCATTTTTACTAACCTCGTACCTTTTACTAGCAAACAATAACAATTGTTCAAATGTCAAACAATGACACTTCGAATGTTACCAGATTTAAAAATTGCGTTCTTCTTGGGACACCCTTTATCTACATGTTGTATACGATAATCATAGATGAGAAAAATCAGGTCATGTTTCGAAAAACATAATGCCGAGATTTGATCGTAAAGTAAAACGTTTGAAACATTACTAACAAAGAAAATGTCAAGCAAGGTGCTGGTATAGGTGGTATCATGTGCGATTTGTAGGCTCAAGACCAAGTAATAGCATTTTATCAGTTAAAACTGATTCTATCATAATATTTGAGTTAAAATCTCCTGATATTATTACATCATCACATATCTCTGTCAGGGTGTCTAATTTAGTTATAAATGTCGATAAACAAATGTTTTGATGTGGTCTATAAACACAACCAGCCAACAATTTCCTTCCATTTGATACGATGTGAACAAAAATATATTCTATTTTATCTTCTTTCTCAGATTTGCAACAAAATTTACATGTTATATGGTTCCTGACAAAAAATGGCGACGCCGCCGCCTTTGCGTTTATAAAGATCTTGTAATTCGTATTGAAAAATTTTGTATGTATGTATTATAATTTAAATAAAAAAAAAAAAAAACAAATTGAAATTTTTTGAATATTTTTTTTTTTTTTTTGAAACAGACAGCAAACACAAATAAATGAAACTGGAAAAAATGGTAAATGATAGCAAATTATTTCGAATAAATGTATAAAAAAGCTAATATAGATATTTCTTTAAAAATAAATGTATGTTCCTTTATTTTTAAATGGAACGGTAAACTTTTTTAGTAAACTACAAACAGTTTACTACATAATATTCTGAGTGTATGCCAGATAAGGGGATTTGGCTTCAGAATTAAAAATTTATTGATAAAAACAAATTAAATTTTGATGGATTTTTTAGATCGATAATCGAAAGCTATTTCTGTAAAATTAATGACGTATTGGTTTTAATGCAGAGCTTGATAATTCATTTTATTTCATATTATTAATTTTATGAATCTATGAAAAATTATAATAAGTTTTTATCAATGATTCAATTTTGACTCGTTTGAATTATTTGTTTTGTGATTCTGTTCCCGAGCGATTTTTGGTTATTTGATTTGTAAAAATTTAATTAATTTCATCAAATTGATTCTCTGAGTTTATTAGTAATTGAATAAAGAAGAAAATCATTCAAACAATTAACAGAATTTTGCATCATGTTCTATTCTATTTTTAAAAGTTAAAAAAATTTTTAAAATTTTAATTTATTAAAATTTGAATTCTTTTATGAGAACTAACACCCTTTTTTCAACAATATTTATTTTTTAATTTTTAGTAAACAAAATCTGTGATAAATCATTTTAGCAAACAGGAAATTTGATTATTTAACAATTTGTTAAGGGTTTTTGGGTATTTTAGCTTTTAAAATGGGAACATGAGAACAAACTTTTTTTTGGCAACACTGCGGACACACATGCACCAGTTATTATAACGTTGGTACCATAGTATTTTTTGTGGTGCTATTGGAACCTCAAAAGTACTATAGTACTCCTACGAACTATTTGATACAAAATATTTAGAAATTTGATTAAAATTTTAATTGATTTGAATCTGGAATTTCAATAAAAAATTTGATTAAAATTTTAATGGATTTTTGGTTAAAACTTTAATTAAAGTTTTAATTGATATAATTACAAAAAAAATTTATTTGCTGATCCAAATTCAATTTAATTTTCAATTGTATTTGCAAATATTTTAATCGAAAGTCGATTTTAGTTTTTTCTGTGTGATGATTATAATTTTGTTGCAGGGTTTCATAATGACAATATTTTTTTAATATAACTTTTAATCTTATTTATTTTTCTATTTGCCACCAATACTTTCAGCACAAATTCTAATAATCTGTTATTTTTCTTCTTCATTTTTTGTGTGCTACTTAAACCTAAATACAAATGTATGTGTGTAGAGAAAATATTTCAAAGAGTTGTGGCAAAATCCCAAATAAAACAAAATGCAAAAATAACAATTTATTAAGTAAAATTTAAAACTCTTGGGAAAAATGGGGTCGAAAGTATTTTGATGCGGGTACTAGAGGTAAATAGATGAGAAAAATTTATAAAAAATAACATAAAAGAAAATAGAAAAATGTAATTCTGAACGGTCATTTTTATTTACTAGCACATGAGCTAAATAAAACATATAAATAAATGAAGGTATAAGTATGAGTGTAGTATAACTTTTATACATCCCCATACATGTATAAACCATACAAGCATACGTTTTCGAAAGATATTTGAATCATAACAATAATTCACCCTTTCTTTGGTCATAATTTTCTTCTAACTTATTTTCGATTTATTTTCACAAGGAAAGTATGTTTGGGGTGGGGTACACCGAGGTCTTAATGAAACTGGGATATGTTGTAGAGTGGGCTTGATTGATTAATGTAAACTTTTTTTTAAGTCTTATAATATAACTTTAATATTGTAATTTTGAAACAAAAACGAAAATTTAAAAAATAATTCATAAATTTTTATTTTTCAACTCCCTTTTTAAAGGCTTATTAAGCAAAACCAGATCCGCCGAATTTCATAAAATCGGAGTGTATAAGTTGAAATATTTTCCTTGTTACTTTTTTTATACAATTTAATTTGTTTAGTATTAAGCAACATTTAAAAGGGTACTCTCCCTGTGCATGTGTGTGTGTGTGTGTATGAATATTAGTTTGAAAGGGGTTAGAAACATCCTTGCACCCACATCTAAAGCATGTTGGCTAATCTGTTATACCTCTTTTGTGGGCTATTTTTATTTGTAGTAATGGCATAGATTTTACAAAAAAAAGGTTAAAAAAAGGTTTTTATAATATTGATGTTGATTTCTTTTTTGATTTTGTATCCATTTTTAACTTGTCTAACTTAAAGCAAATTTCGAATATTTATTTTTGTTTATGCAATATTCATATGTATATTAGGGTGTCCCATTTAATATCACTCAAATAGCTAAATATGAGAAAAATAAGTATTAAATGTAAGTAGAAGGACTTTTAGTTTAACGTTTAAAGTTGGCGAAGTTGATATATTGGTAAAAAAAAATTTTTGCACAGACTTGACCTAAATTATAGAAATACAAATCAATAATTTTAAAAAATTTTTAATTTTAAAAAATTTTAAATTTTCGTTTCATACCGATATCTTTTAAATTTGAATATATATTTTTTAGCATTTTTAAATTCCTTCTTTTGAAATTTTTTAGGGCAAATATAAACTAGAAATATTCCATGGAGCATACAAAATAAATGTGGTTGTCGTGGCGTAACTTTTAAAGCCGATTTTGCTAAAAAGTTTAAAATTTACATCTTAAAAATGCAATGATGTACCAAAGTTACTCCATTAAAATTTTTTTAAACGAGTTTCTTATAACAAGCTCTTCGTAACGCAACTTTTGATGCCAATTTTGCCAAGTAATTTTAAACTTTTTTTTTTCGAAGTCATCAATCGCTGGTAAAGATCCTCTCCATTTTTTTTTTGCTTATTTTTCCCGTATTCAGCACAATAATTTACATCGTTTGTGAGTACTATAACTTCAATCAATTCATAATAAAGTCATTCATCGGCATACCCTAATGTACAGGCAAGGAAAAAATAAATGGTACAAAATAATAAAGTGATTTTAATCCTCAGTTAGTTATATTTCTTTGCAATCTGCATATATAAATTATTAACATTATTTGTCCCGTGGTAGAGGTAGTCTTAGGCGTTTTCAAAAAAGGCGCCGTGCGATGCTTAAGCTGGCCTCACAGTTTTATCTGAAATCAAAAAATCCAAGTGATTGCCTGTAAATTATTCAGACGATATTTGTTAAATGCTGGACATACTTTCATATAAAAAATGATGTAATTCTTTTTTTAAGTTGCAAATCATCCTGCCTCTTTTAGGATTGCCTAAGCCAACGGTTTTAAGAAATCTTAAGCAATCTGAAGCCGTTCAAATATTTGTCTAATGCCTTTTTTTATCCGTAAATAAAAAAAAACGAAAACCCGGTTAACAGGGTTATTTCCAAATCCGAAACTGCGTTCATAAAACCGATTTTTTTTGGCAATCCCTATTTTAAATTTCGCAAAATATTTTAACTCCTTAAACACAAGTTTTGGGGAGAATTTTTTTATTTGCCATTTCTTAAAAAGAGATCCTTTACAAAAAACCCTTAAAAATGGCAGAATTAATGTTAAAATGTTCTACGAAAGAATTCCTCATTAAATTTCATTGTAGGCATTCAAAAAGAGAATTTAAAATAAGAACTATCATATTAGTTTTAGGTCATATTTCATACAGTACACAGATAAAACAAATTCGTTGTAACAACCGAGTTTCTTGTCAACCGAGTGGTTTGGTTTGGAGCCAAAATTCGGTTAATGCAACAGAATTTCGATTAAATTGTATGAGGAAAATATTTGGTTGGATAACCAAAATATTAAGTTTTTAAGAAATTCGGTTGCCATTATGAATCTGTTTTCAATGTGTATAGACCAAAAATTTAAAACTTTGATCGGCCGTTAAATTTGATTGTACCCAATCAAATCTTTTAGATGGTTTACTATACTAACCTTATATATTTATTTAGTAGGGAAATTATCTATGACGAAAAATAGCATTGCAAAGTGTAATTAATTTAACAACAAATAGAGAAAACTTTAAGAAAAGTGTTTAAATATGTTTTTATTAGAATTTTTTGTACCATATAAAATTTCTTTAAAGTAAATGTCTAAAGTTGACCACAAAAAATGTACACTCACCAAAAAAAGTCTGTAATGGCAACTGAAAATTTTGCTGTTACTACGGGAAATTCTGCTAATTTGAGCCCAGCAGTATTTTTTGCTAATCTTAGCAACACATGTCTGCTGACGTGTAGTACAATGAAATTAGTAGAAAAATTAGTAGCCGCTACTAAATTTTAGTAGACTTTTTGTAAAGTGGAATTTAAAATCTGTTTGCTAAAATCAGCAAAAAAAAAAAATTACTAAATACTAATAATATTAGTACAAAGTTTTAGATTATTTTTTTTTATCGAGCATCAAAAATTTTGATTATATTTTTTAAAAAATATTTTATACAAAATAAAAAAAAATCAAAGGCTTAAAAATTGGTCAAACATAAACGAATTTATTATTTTGTTTTAATTTGGTAATTTCCTTTTTGAAAAATATTTTAGTCAATTTTTTTTTTTTACTTTTAAGGTTAAATTTAATTGTTTTTAGGACTGATTTTTAGAACTAAAAAACCCTCTTTAGTGCTATTTTAAGTGGATGTCCTATTTTCAGACATGAGTCGGTATCTTCACTTTCGATCCATTTTTGTAATCCTATGTAACATTTTAGGGCAATTTATGTTTGTATGTATAAGTTTTAATTAGAAATAACATTTCCTTCAATATCGACTTTTTTTAAATCAGTAATTTTTTTTTTGCTAATTTTAGCAAATCGGTTTTCAAAAATTTGTAAAATGATTTCTGAAAATAGCAACGAAAATTTGTAAATATTCTGTAAAAATTCTGTAATTTGTAAAATGTAAATAGCAAAAAGATTTGCTAAATAATAATTGAAAAATATTTCACGTTAACATTTGTACCATATAATTATTTTTCTAGCTCTATATTTTTTTGGTATTCAATCTAGTTTTATATCATTGACATTGATGTCAGTCTATTAGTTTTTTTTTTCTGTAACTTGCAATTAAGGTATTATTTTTATAAGAATATAAATAAATTACAAATTTTGAAAAGGTCACATGTCGGTAAATTTAAAATTTTCATATTTAAGATTGGCTGCTAAATAAAATCTAAACTACATACGGGGTTTCCAAATTTCTATCAAATTAGAAAAATGTTTTCAATATTTTTCAAAGAAATTTCAAACCTTTTGCCAATTTGAATTTAGTTTAGAATTTATTTAGCCACCTGTTTACAGCAAAAAATAAACTTAGTGAAAAATCTAAAGAAGAAAATTAAAGTTAAAGATTTTCGACTTGTATCCTTTTTAAAATTGTTTTTGAACTATCGTGAATTTGAGCTATTTTTTCAGATATTGTCACACAATATCGGTCTATATGTGCACATGCAAAACATGGGAAAAAAATAATCAAATTTAATCTCCAAAAAAAAACCTACATGTGCCCTTTTTCAAATAAATAATTCAAATAAAATAGTAAACAATGTGTGAACTACATGTAATAAGAATTGGGTTTATATTATGGGAATAGCAATTTATAAAAAGTTTTGTCTTAAGGAGCAAACTCCCTTAACTAACAAGTAAGTTCTGCGGAGTGGTTCACCCTAATTTTGATGCATAGCGAAGAAAAAATTAATGAATAGGAATTTTTTATCGGTCCACTGTCAGATGTAGCTGGTAGATTAACGGTATAAATTTCTGATATTATATACTAGGGTATAATGAGTTTGTACTGATTTTTGTAACTACCAAAAATATTTAACTTTGACCCAATTTTTATGTAAACCATAGTCGTACAATAATATAGGTACCATATTATGATAAAAATATAACTATGAAACTATAAAAAAGTTCTTTAAATTTAATAATATTTCTTTAAAAAAATTTTTTGCCTGCAGAGAAAATTTGATGTAAGGACTTATTTTAAGAAAACCTCTTTGATTATATGGACTTTTTCAAAGAAAAGTACTTCAAACAAATTTTAAATTCTAAGCACTTTTTTTAATAAAAAACATAGATTCCATGGACTTTTTTAATAGAAAAATTTTTAAGATTTTAAGGACATTTTTAAGATTTGTTTTCGATAGCTAGTCCTTATAGATCAGAATTTTTCTTTTAGAAAAAGTCTCTAAAATCTAAGAAATTTTTTACTAGAAAAACTCTTTATAAGTAATTTTCATGATGAAAATTCCTCAAAATCTAAGAATATTTTATCCAAAGAAAGGCCTTCGAATCTTAGTTTTTGAAGAATATATGAAGTTTGGAGAATCTAAGAATTTTACTTTAAGTAAAAGTTCATAGAATCTGAAAATGTTTTTAGAAATCTAGTAATTTGTGTAAGAAACCTTTTCTGAGTACTTTTCCGTTACTTTTTAGACGTTATTTTAAAAGAAAAAGATTTATTATTATTATTTTTATTGAATAGAATTAAATAATATAGAATCTTTATGTGTAATCATTGAAAATTAATTTTTTCGACAATGAATTTATTAGTGTAAATTATAATGTTATATGTATAAGACATTTTCGAAAATAAAACCCCGCAAGTAAAAATGATGATATATTATAAGTTTTACATGGGTGACTGAACTGATACAATTTTTTTTTTATTCAACATTTTGTAATTTCAAAGCCTAGTGGCCAATTAATAAATTACAATATTCCACTCAATTTTATTGGAAGCAAGACAGTATTATGACTGTAAATGTCAAAGTCATGTTTTATTTGATTTATTCTAGTCCCTGTAATTATCATATTTTTTCATAGTCATAATTTTTGTTACCACATTATTGTTAGAGCGAGTTATGTTCCAAAATGGAAAGTGGTAATCATGAAATATTAAAATATTTACTATAATTATGATGGTAGCAACCATGTTGATGGTAAAAAATTTTTTATAAACCAATAACTTGATTGTGGAAACCATACCCGAATGCAGCAAGCATAATATAGTAGGTATCAGTGATCATGTTGCAATGTCTCGCTTTGGCGATTTTCAGTGGCCAGCAATATCGCCCGATTTAATCCCTTCAACTATTTTCTTTGGGGTTTTTTAAAGTCACTGGTCTTTATCAACAAGACACTGACTCTCAGAAGTTTTCAAACAGAAAATATCCGACAAGAGTGCGAGAATGATGGAAAATGCTATAAAAAGAAGCCAAATGTTGAACAATAATAGCGGCAGCGTCCACTTGACGAGATAATCTTTAAAAATTAATGGACAACAATTAAAGGTCCAAATAAACATTTTAAATTGTGTTAAATTTTAAAGATATATCAAAATAGCATCAGGTAAATGTTTTTGGGCCACCCTGTGTGTTTGAAGCTAATGAAAATGCGGACTGAGGAAATATAAAATGATATTTTTATACCCTCCACCATATACGGTGAGGGTATATATCAGTTTGTCATTCCGTTTGTAATATGTCGAAATATAGGTTTAAGACCCCATAAAGTATATATATTCGTGATCCTTATGCAATTTTAAGTCGATTTAGCGATGTCAGTCTGTCTGTCTGTCCTTCTGTCTGTCTGTCTGTCTGTCTGTCTGTTGAAATCACGATCACGACGCGAAGATGCAAGCGGGGGTGCCTATTTTTACCCAGATTATTGAACATCCTCCTGAGCAGTTTGGTATTTAAAATGAGCAAAATCGGTCAAGCGGTTCAAAAGTTATGAGTGAAAATGTGAAGGTACCTCTAAATTTTCCATACAAATTTGTACAATTTTTCTGTATCTATTTTTTTTTTTCTGTTAAGTAAGTAAAAATGTTATTAAGTCTTCTTATTGTTCGATTACATTTATTGTCTTACATACTATGATAACTAAGTTAACGTAAAAATGAACAATGTTAAAGTCGCTAACAGAGCAGACCTCTGTAAATAACATTGCTAAAACTAAATAACAAAAGTTCGTTACATAAATTGACAAAACATATTCATATTACAGTTCATGCAAAATTTAGTATATACGTATATCATCTTCGTCCCCTTTGGTGGAGGGTATTTTAGCTCTTTTTTACTTGTTTTAAAAATCAAAATTTTTTCACAAAAAATATTCCTTCAATCCCCCTTATTAACCCCTCTAATCGGCCTAAGCTTTTTTGAAGCGAAAATTATACCATGTATACGGCACGAAAAATGAACTAAAAGTTCTTCTACAAATATTGTTTTCGTTGTTTACTAAAAGGCGATATGGACCAAAATTGGTTTAAAATGAATCTCGTAAGGTTAAGGCATAAATTATTCTTCTTGCCAATATATAAATACAAAACCAAAATTACATATTTGTTTGCCTTTACCTTTGTGGAAAATGCGAAATTGAGCCAAAACACACCTTTAATTTAATATATATTTTTCAAACTTTTAACGCTTTGCTAATAATACTAAACATTTTCCTTCTGTCAAATTTCATAAAAATCTCTCAATTAGTTGTTAAGTTACAACGATGTCAACGATGTTGAGCAAATGGCTAGTTTTAAAAGCTACAGCTTTAATCTTACTTGGTGTTCATTATCAATGATTATTAGCAAACTTAAATATTTTTTAAGATTTTTGAAAAAGTGTTTTTGAAAAGTGTATTTTTTTTTTTTTTAATTTTAATTAAAATATATTCTGGCTTCCAAATTGTGTAATCGGAATAGCTTAATATCTAATTATAAGCAACTCGTTTAAAGCATTTGATGTCAATTTCATGATCATCGTTTGCAGTCTGCACAGTGAATTGTTAGAAAAAATGTTGATTTGATCTCTTTGAATGATCTCTTTGAATGTCAAGAAACGAATATAAGGAATGTGTTTTGTGAAAAAATTTTTATTAAAGGGCTGTTTTCCCATTTTTGTTTTGTTGAAAATTTTAGCTGAAAAGTGCAAGTCGAAATGCAATTCCGATTTATTTCAAAATTTTCAAATATATTTATTTTTACATCTTACGTACCCTGTACTACTACCCTGTACCTGAGCAATATTCTTCCAAAACCCGAATATGATCCACGCTCATGTGCACGTGTGCAATACGCAAAATATACTTTCACATATGATAAATTTAAGCACAACTATCGATACAAACCTACATGTATTTTATATACAACACGCACGTATCCTAATAACTCATACAAACGCGTATTCATACAGAAAAATCAGAAAGAAAAAATGTAAATGACATATATACTACTACAACATACAAAAACTTTATATACAAACATTCTTATAGATCTACAGCATTCAATGCATACAAATGGCATTTAAGCCATGTTAGATTTTACTAAAAACAGTATAAAAAAAAAACATAAAAAAAACAAAAAAATTGAATGAAAAATGGACACAAAACGAGTTAAGCATACAATCAACATACAAGGACACCAACACACATATACACAAATCGATTGACAGCTAAAAATACATACACACACTCAAATATCTGTACAGTTATAGTATACTATATACACAACATATCATCGGAATATCCATAAAATTGAACAGAAACACAGGAGTAGCAGAAACATTGTAAAGAAATGGAAAAAAATTTCTGAAAAAAAATTATATTGAACTAACAACATATGGATGTGTGTGTGCTTAAATAGTATCAGCGTATGAAAAGATTGTATTCATTATAATAAATTCTTAGTAACTTTAATTTTAACAACTCTCTGAAATTCAAATAAATTCGTCGATAAAGGTCTTCGTATATTAAAAAGGATATTCTTAATGATTTCAACATTAAAGTTAATAAAGTAATTTAAATAATCTATTCCTTTAAGTTACCTATACAGTAAGGTATAGTAAGTACTATTACAAAGAAATGATGGTATATGTGTTCATAATGTTCAAAGTGTAAAAAAAAAAAAAATACTATATAAATGGTTGATCATACGTACTGTAGTCCTCACGTATGTTATATAGGGTCCGCCAAATAATTTTTTTTTTGAAAATGCTATAAAAAAACTACTGAATATTTTCTCAAATTTATTTTTTTATTTGAAAGTACAATCATTCCGGTTAATAATGGAAAATAATTTCATTCAAATGGCTGTCTCGGCTGGCCGTTACAGTCAATGGCGATCGTTATCGAGCCATGTTGAACGAATTTTTGTTCACAAAAATTGAAGAGGAGGATATTGATAACAATTTGGTTTCCACAGGACGGCGCTACGTGCCACACAGCCGAAGCTACACTCGATGTTTTGCGCCCTGTTATTGTAGATCGCATTATCAGCCGCAAAGCTGATGTCGTTTGGCCACCTTGGAGCTGCGATTTGACACCGTTGGACTATTATTTGTGGGGTGCCGTCAAAGACAAGTGTTACGCCGATAAGCTAGAGACAATTGACGCTTTATAGGACAATATGCGTGAAGCCATTCGTGAAATACAGGTGCACACAATCGATAATGTGCTCAAAAATTGGACCGATCGTGTAGGCTACTGCATGGCCAGCCGAGGCATCTATTTGAATGACATTATTTTCCATTATTAACCGGAAGGATTGTACTTTCAAATAAAAAAAGAAATTTGAGAAAATATTCAGTAGTTTTTTTTCATAGCATTTTCAAAAAAAAAAAAAGATATTTGGCGGACCCTATATTTTGAATACATACACAAGTATACACATATGAGTGTTTGTTTGTGTGTTGATACAATGTTATGAGCTGAAGTTATCTTCCTTTTTTTCACTTGTTTGCAACTGTTATGGTCATAAAATACACCAAATAAACAACCAAAACCATGTCATATGTATACAATATATAACAAAAAGCATACCATTGATTCAGTCAGCAACGAACTACAGGAATACAATAACTGTAATAACAACAACAGAAACTATGTTCATCAGAAACAAAATTTTTATATGGAGTTGGTAGACAATATTGTGAAGCTTTTGATATTTATATATTGTATAAACAGACACACATACATTTATACTCAATGAGTATTTATCATCTGTATCCATACAAACGGAATGATATAGAAATGTTGAAATCTACATTCATATATTGTGTCAAACTTTGTAAGCATGTACAAAGAGTGTGCCGAAATTACAAAAAAAAAAAAAAAATAAATTTTAAGTTTTATTTTAATTTCAAATTTAACTTATAAACTTTCATAAAATAAATAAATTTTCGTTTATTTAACTAGTGAGAATTTAGGCAACCAACGTTAACATTTTATTAGGACATGAGTTAAAGATAATAGAAAATATTAAAGGAATTCTAATTTTGTATTTTTTTTAGCGCAATTCTGTTTTAAAAAAAATATAAGAAATTTTTATTTATTTGAGTTAATTGATTTTTATTTTTTTCGATAAATTTTGTGGTGTTTGACTATTTTGTGAAATATTTTATGGCAACCCTGGCATTATAATTTTTATAAGCGCAGTTGTAGTGTTGCAATAAAAAAACTTGTCAGTCTACATTCTGAATGAAAAAGGACTTGCAACTTTGTGCAGTTGAAAAATTTTTGCTCCGATCGGTCAGAATTTATCATAAATTACATAATATTAACGAAGGGGTGGTTCAAATACAGGTATCTTTTAAACATTGAAAAATGTTGCTACAATATAAATTTATTAAAAGTATTGGTCATCGTTAGCTATAACCTTTTCTCATCTTTCTGGCAACATATGGATACCACGCCAAAAGCACTGCTTGTATGAGGTCAAGAACGAATCAAGCCAATTTCATACACCCTGTTCTGAAGTGAAGCGTAATCCAATGAGAGCGTTCTGCATCGATCGAAACAAATGGTAGTCGGACGGGGCAAGGTCTGGACTATAAAGCGGGTGAGGCAAAACTTCCTAACCATTATTTTGAAAAGAGTTTTTAACCGGTCTTGCAACATGTGGCCGAGCGTTGTCATGATGATTTATTACGGCTTCATGTCTGGTCGCATATTTCTGAGGGTTTTGCGGCCAATGCTCCTTTCAAAGGAATCAATTGTGCTCGGTAGTGCTCTCCTGTGATCGCCTGGCCCGATTTTAGCAGCTCATAATAGATGGGACCAAATTCGGGAAGTTACCCTAACGCCATGTATATTCCGTTTTTTTTGGAAGTCGGACGGGGCAAGGTCTGGACTATAAAGCGGGTGAAGCAAAACTTCCTAACCATTATTTTGAAAAGAGTTTTTAACCGGTCTTGCAACATGTGGCCGAGCGTTATCATGATGATTTATTACGGCTTCATGTCTGGTCGCATATTTCTGAGGGTTTTGCGGCCAATGCTCCTTTCAAAGGAATCAATTGTGCTCGGTAGTCTCTCCTGTGATCGCCTGGCCTGATTTTAGCAGCTCATAATAGATGGGACCAAATTCGGGAAGTTACCCTAACGCCATGTATATTCCGTTTTTTACTTTTTTTTTCATATCGTTCAAGCAGCATTTCAGACACGTAAATCGTCTTTTAACGTCTCTCGGCTTCAACTTGTGTGGTACCCATTTTCCTAGATTTTGGATGAATCCTGATGCTAGCTAGTGACTCCCAATGATTTTTCAGGTTCTTCTGAAATTGGCAACAATCTGCATCGAGTAATGCCTCCAATTCATCATCTTCAAACTATTTTGGTTGACATGGACGGTATTTGTCTTCCGTGCCAAAATCACCACTACTGAACCCCACAATCCATCTCCTTCAAGGTGAAATCGATGAAACATATTCAGGATTAGCTTCGGTGAGCAAACGATGTGCCTCAGCTGTACTTTTTAAAATTAAATAAATAAAGCAAAACTTCCGGCTAATGATGCTTTGTTGGCACAAAATTTGACATATTCGAACCAAAAAAAAAACTTTACACTATTTCGTTCAATAACTAAGTCTGAATAAATGACAGATGTTAAGCCTATTTAAAGTTATTAATAACACAAACCATGTGTTGTGAATCCCGCAGTTTTAAATTTATATTTTTTTTCTGTTGAAAATATGAATTCTCAGTGATCTGCTATAAGTAGTGAAAAGATGAGTAGAGTTGACTGATGATTCATGATTTGATGTACTTTTACGCATTTATAATAATTTAAATTTTGTCGAACGTCATACTCATTCTAAAGTTTGAAGTAGTCCTCATATTCATAACTTATAACAATTTTGATGTTGTTGATTTAGACCAGGGGTGCCCAAAAGTTCCTTATGGAAAAGCAAACATGAATACATTTAAAGAATAACTAATTTTTATTAAATATTTTTATTGTAAAAACCAATACATACAAAGAAAAAAGAAAAAAAAAATATTTCATATCATACGTTAAATAAAAACAAAATTTACATTGATGATCGCTGTTGTCAATGTTTACGAGCAAAGCATACGAAAGTGTTGTTGCTTTGCACTTGCGTGTATGCAGTGAAGAACGACAAAAAAGTAATAAGACAAAATTGTTTGTGTATTTCGTATTGCTAGCGCTGAGAGCTCTATGTGTGTATTAAAACACACAGTGCTTTTACAAAAACAAATGAGCACCAACATTAAAATACTCATTTTGAGATTGTGTGTTTGGTCTGTTGCGTAGTACAACGTGTTTTATAACAAAGTTGCTTATTTCATATTTGATTTATTGTTTTCTTTACTTTAACATTTATTACATTGGTTCACAAATTTAGAATAATTTTCCGTAACACGAAATTGCGTTCAATTTTCATGTAAAATCAGGCTGAATCCGAAAATGGAGTCCAAAAGTGCAAAAGTAGAACAGTTTTGGGATATTGTGAATTTAATTAAATAAAAATATCTCAGGACCAAAACATTGGTTTTAGATTTATTTATTTATGAACGAAAAAATAAGAGACACGTGTCTTTTTTATAGCAACCCAATCCCACGTTTAAGGGTTAACAGAAGGGTTTCCAAAATATATAATTCTTGTATGAAAGCATGTCTTCAATTAAATTAATGAAAATCAAATTTATTTTTGAGAAGCGTGAAAGTACTCGATATTTGGACCCAGGATTGCTACAATTTGCAAATTTTTTAAATATGGATGAAAAAATCTATTTGGGGAAAACCGAATTAAACACGATTTTAAATATCAAAAAACCCTCAGACACCACTTTTTTAAATTAAATAAACTTCAATATATGTGATTTGGAGCTTAAACCAACTGCAATTGCCATACAAAAGTAACTTTTTTTAAATATTCGAAACAGACTATTTAGACTAACAGAAAATATTGTACATTTTTGAACACGTTTTAAACGCAGTTATATGCGTCTTCAAAATACCTTTAATTATACAGGTTGGTTGAAAAGTTCCTGCGCTCGAAATGAAAGAATACTGTTTTTGTTACCAAATATATTTTTTTATTCAATATAATCTCCTAGAAGCTCAATACACTTGTTTCAATGATCTTCCAATAATTTTATCCCATCCTTATAATGATTTTCCGGAAGCTCTGCAAAATAACCGTCTACTGCTATGGCGTCTTCATTCGATGAAAAATGCTTTCCACGAAGGAATTGTTTGAGATTTCTGAAGAGATAGTAGTCACTGGGAGCCAAATCTGGGGAATACGGTGGATGTTCAAGCAATTCGTACTTTAATGCTTTGAATTTAGCCATCATCAAAACACTTTTGTGAGCAGGTGCATTGTCTTGATGAAAAATGATTTTTTTTCTTCTTTAAACCAGGTCTTTTCTCACGAATTTTTTCACCCAGCTGATTCAAAAGGCTGCAATAATATTCAAAGTTGATTGTTTTACCTTTCTGAAAATAATCAATCAACAAAATTCCTTTTGCATCCCAAAAAACTGATGCCATAATCTTTTTTGCTGATCGTTGTGACTTCACCTGCTTTGGAGCTGAACAACTAGCTTCAGTCCACTGTAAACGTTCTTGTTTCAATTTAGGATCATCCATAGTTAAAAAAACGACGCAAGAAGTCGGTTTTGTTCGGCTTAAAACGCTCCAAATTACGCTGAGAAATTTTTTTTCGATCCAGTTTTTGTTGAATTGTTAATGTGTGCGGCACTAACTTTCCAAACAGTTTTTTCATACGTAATTCTTCATGTAAAATATGGAGTACCTGCTCAATGATTTCGGCTGTGGTTGCAGTTTTTGGTCGTCCTTCGCGTGGATCGTCTTCAAGGTTGTGGATCGTCTTCAACGGTGCGTTTTGAAGGTGAGGACTCCTTATACACTTCTAACAATTGTTCATAAATTTCCTTTGCTTTTAAACCCTTTAAAACAAAGAATCTAATGACTGCACGATATTCAATTTTTTCCATATTAAAAAAAATCAATAACACGTCAATTTCAAATGGCTTTTAAACAAAGAAAGAATTGACAGAATGACTTGCAACTTTGCATGTGTTCTCAGGACAGTTATACCAACTTGAGAAAAAAAAAGTTTGGAGCTAGCAGTGCCATCTCTTGGTGAGCGCAGGAACTTTTCAACCAACCTGTATATATATGTCGTCTATAATTTCTCTGAAAAGACAGCAAAAATAAGAAAAAACGTAAAACGGGGTTTTTAATCCCTAAATGTGAGATTGGGCAGCTATAAAATGTATGTGTCATTCATTTTTTCACAACCTGCTCATAAAAATAATAAATTTTTAATCCTCCCTGAAATGTTTCTATAT